>CM062294.1:410808940-411194946 GCA_031216915.1 Pictodentalium vernedei | reverse complement strand
CCTACATCCTCAACGTCATCGTTACATAAGCAAAATGGAGAATCTGAGATGTAGTTGCGGAAATTGTCACCATTAAGGTCACTACATCCAGTTCGTAATTTTGAGTGAATAATATTGTATTTCCTTATACCGGTTGAAAAATATGTTGGAGGCTTACACAAGGGTGGTGAGATGGACTTTTTGAATTCCCCAAGTGACCGACTGTTTCGAACAACCTCCGGTAGGGTATTCCACACTTCAATACACGAAGGGAAAATGGTCGTTTGAAGAGGTCCATTCGACAGAAATAAGGGACAAAATTAGATGCGTTTCGTAAATTGTATTGGGATATGTCGGCGACACGAGATGGTAAAAGTTCGTGGAGGGAAGTTCGGAGCATTCCCAGTGAGAATTTTGTAAAAGTTACACATTTTGTGAACATAGCGCCTGTTTTCCAGACTACTCCAACCAACTTCCAACAAAAGTCGATCCCGTGGCACAGATCTTGTCAACCCGCTCACTATTCGGCTGCCTCGTAGTGAATATCTTCAATACGAATTAATTGATACTGAGGAGCACCGCTCACACAGAACTACCATATTCCAAAATCGGTAATGAATGCATGATATATTTTTTAAAAAAAATTTTTCTGTTAAAAGTATACTTCAATTTTCTTAGTTGGGACAATCTCGAGCAAGTCTTTTTACAAATGTTATCAATGTGATCTGACCAAGACAGGTTTGATTCTAAGGTTAAACCCAAATGTTTGTGAGAATTACAACAAAATCAATTGTTTCACCATTAAACACAATATTTAATGGCGAGATATTTTTCTTAAGTGTGAATAGGATTGCTTTTCGTCTTTTTTGCATTAAACGAAACAAGCCATGTGTTAGCCCATTCGTTTACTCTTTTGAGATCCTCGTTCATTTTTGCTTCGACGTTACATGGGTCATGGGACGATTCTGTCAGACGCGGGTCATCGGCAAACATGCGAGTAACAGAGTCAATTTTGTCGACGATGTCATTGATATATATAAGAAACAGGAACGGGCCTAGGACCGACCCCTGTGGAACTCCAGCCTTGACTTTCTTATAGTTGAATTGTAACCATTTATTTTTACCCTCTGTTTTCTGTCTTTTAGATACCCGTGAAACCAGCGGAGCAAGGGACCCGAGATACCGTACTGTTTTAATTTATAAATGATTCCTACGTGCCATACTCTATCAAATGCCTTTGAAATATCACAAAAGACACCACATATATATAAGTTTTTATCCACTGCGTCACAAAGGTTATGATAGATCTCTAATAATTGGTAAGCAGTGCTGTTGTTTGGAATGGAAGCCTGACTGTAATATATAAAACAGATTGTTGCCTTTAAAATATTTATAGACTTCCTTAAAAACCTACCATCGTGGCCGCTGCTTTTGTTAGTTTTAAGAGAATTGATAATCTGAATAATGTCTTCCTGAGTAAAAGAAATTTGCTAAATGATTCGAACATTTGCGTTTGAAGGGGGGGGGGGGGGGGGTAGTTGTTTGCTATTCGAGTTCAACATACTATTTTGAATAAATGCCACGTTTAAAATATTAGCTTTTTCATAGTCGGTTTCAAAAGGTGTGTTACCTGAATCAGTTTCAGAGTCGGTATTCCTGGATCGGAAGCAAAGTTGTTTTGAAACATTTTAACAATATGCCAAAATTGCCGTTGCGTCGTTGATTTTCTGATATTGAGGTATCTATTTTTTATAAGTGTTGATCCTTGGCAATTGTTTTCGTATTGTTAACTTAGTTTCGGGTGGTTTTATATTTCGCCCATGTGTTTGTTACGATGTTGGGGAGCTGGCAGCTGCTCGTCGTTGCTCGGTGGTTCTCTCCGGGTACTCCGGCGTCCTCCCCCGTAAAACTGTCGAAATACGAAAATATCATTTGATTGAAGGCCGAACTATATTTATCACAGAACTTCCTGTTTTTATTTCCATGTTTTGTCTGCTTCCCACAAGAGTTCGAAACAGCAGATTAACAAAGCTTTTAGCTGTCCTTTTGCAGTGAAATTTTTGGATATTGTAAAAGTTAACCCTCTTGACACCCAATTATATTCACGGTCAAATTGTTCTATGCCGATCTTATCGCGGCTGGGCTAAAAAGACTTTGTAATGTAAAATTGGTACCACGTCAACATGTGTCAATAACATAAACTATCCCGCGTGGTTAGATTACCCGAATGCTCATGAAATTACAGATAAATAAACCCATTGACCGGAATAATCGTGCTTTTGTTTTGGTCTTTCATTGAAGGCCTATCAGAGTTTATTCAATCAACATAAATAGAGGATATGGAAATGAGTGTTTTCTCATATAATATTTATGAAACGAGTCTAAGAATTTTCCGGTTTGGCGAGCCTCTGGCGAGCCCAAACGGAAAATTCGGACGAGTTCCATAAATATTATATGAGAAAAACACTCATTCCATATTCTATTTATCATGTGACACACACACGCACAAATTAACCTCTTAGTATGACTTTTTAACCCATCACCTAACTTGAGTTGCAGAGCTCGTTCCAATGAGGGGTCATAACCTATGTTTTGGAAGCAAAAGTGAAAATATTAAAAAAAATGAATGGCGTTTTTCTTGTAAGTAAAAGATTAATACAATATAACCCACCCTAAACTAAATGGGACAGATAACGTAAATTCTCCCTACTGAAATTATGCAAAATGTGACCCATTTCTATTTTGTTTAGCCAAGCAAATTGTCCGGTTTTGAAATTGACCAATGAAAGCTCCCAACTCTAATTATGCAAATTATGAAAATGTGGCCCAGTTGTATTTTGTTCAGCCAAGCAAATTGTCTAGTTTTGAAATTGACCAATGAAATTGACGGAAGGCTTTATCTCTGATTAAGATGAAAACAAAATATCAAATGTTTTAAAGTGAACAAAACGGACGAGTCATATGATATAAGCTCTTATTGTTGTGAAATCTGACGGTTCTGGTAACAGTTAACCTTCCCAGAAACTTACTACAGGCGGACGATACTTTCAAATAAAGTATACAAAGTAAAACATAGAATGAAAGTTCACACACTCTAAACCAAATCAGTAAGTTGATAGAGCTTTTTCAAGCTTTGTTGTCATAGTTCACTTTAGTTGAGCATTCGAATAGCAGTTGTCAATAACTGAACACCAGAAATGTCCCACATGATACAATATAAATAAATTAGGATAGTGTTTTCAATGAAATCATTTTTTGTATATTTGACAAGCATAATAAACCATCTTCAACAAAATTGTGAGGTATAATTACAACAAAATGTTCACATTGCATTTTCTTCATTTTGGAATGATGAAGTCAATTGTGCCTATTGCTCCATACCTGTTTCTTCATCCAAACAAGAAAAAATGACAGCATTTGGGAATTGTAGATAGCATGGAATGGAATTATTCTTACTGCTCATTCTTCTCATCAATAACTAAAATATTTCTCCGAGTGTGTATCAGAAGGATTGCAAAATACAACTATTCAGTCATTTGGGTGTATTTTATTGTCAACATTTGACTCTTATTTATGCCATAGTGAATCTCCAGGCAGTGGTTTCATGCAAACGAGAGCAGATCCACGGCAAATTTTAGTTTCCGCATGTTTCTTTCCAAACATTTTGATATATAATTTGCTGGGGTTATTTCTTTCTAGTCGTTTTTGGACTTTGGAGAAGATTTCCTGAAATTTGTCGAAAGTTAGGTTGGACGACCCCTTAACGTTTAACGATTAATTAATTAGTTAACATTTGATATCGTGTTACTAGTTTTCGTGGTATGATTTTCGTGTTGTGAAAGCTGTTAGACGTTCCTGCAATCAAGATCTTATAAAGAATAAGTTCATACACCATATTTTTCCTTCTGTCGTAGTTTAGTTTCAGATTTTTTTCTTATTTACTTAAGCATAATTATATATATAACTTAATCTGAACTTAGGGCTGTTCAGGGGTTTTGTTTTAATCAAGGCTATTTGTTTTATGAAGACCACCAATCCCAAATTTGAAAGTAAGCAACAACATTCATACTCTGAATATTGTTCCATTGGCAATCATTTAACCGATTGAATGCAAGAAGACACTATCGAGACTTTCAAAAGAGGAGAGCAAAAGCCAACATTTTCCTTTCTCAAGTTTCATATTCAGTCAAGCGCAAATAATATTTTGTTTATATAAATTTGTTTTATTACAAATTATTGGAGAGTACCTGTAGGTACTCTCCAATAATTTGTAATAAAAAAAGAATAACAAATCCATGCCATCAAAAATCTACCCCTCAATCAGTTAATATATTCTGTGGTTGTTTTCTGTAAATTGACGCTTGAATTACCATTTTTGTCAGACACAATATAATGTATCGACAAATTTTTATTTTTATTACAACACTGGCATCACAATTTATTGTTTGTGTGTGTGTGTCTGGGGGGGGGGGGGGGGGGGGGCATTATTAAATGAGTGAATGTCTAAGGTATAAAGAAATTGAATGGTTTTGAAAGAAAATCAGTAGAATTGGTTGTCATTTATCGAAGTAAACATGGAAGAGAAACGTTAATATATTTATTTTATCTGCTAGCCAACGAAAGTAAGTTTTAAGAACGATCGATTGTTGTGGGAAATCTAGTCAGGGCGTGAGGTAAAATGTGATAATTTCGAACCAAAATCCTGCATTGAAAATTAAGATGAAACCATACCGTAACACACTTGGAACAATAGTACTCAAGTTATCATAAGTGTTGTAGATCGTGGCCCAGAAAGTGCAAATCTAGGAATTGACTAGGAATCGACTGGCATTTTGCAGAAACATTTTTGTTCTCTTTTGATTGATGCGATTGAAACGCTTAATTTCACGTAATCTGCAGACATGCAGACAGCAGATAATTAGTTTGCGAGCAAAAATACATAGTTTTGCTTGTATATGGTTTTTATTTTCATCTTCTTCCTTTCTTTTCTCTTGGTCTTCTCTTTTCCTTTCATATGTGTGCTTGCATCTTAACTAGAATACTAATGGCCTATCTGGGTGTCTTTCAGCATACTACTAGATAGTGACAAGTACTGTATATTCTATAATTTCCAGCCTTCTGCAACCATTGGGTGTGACCGAGAAGGTCATAAGGTTTTCACATTTTTTAACTGGCTGAGTGCTAGAAGCCACTATCAGGGCATTAAAAATGAGGGTACCAGAGGAAAAGCCATCATTTTCCATGCTCGTGTTTCATATTGATGTTCACTGAAACGGAAATAACATTTCGTTTATATACATTTGTCTTGTCACAAATTATTAAACAAATGAGGGTACCAGAGTAAGGCCAACATTTTCCTTGCCAGTGTTTCATATTCGTATTCATTCAAACGCAAATAACATTTCGTTTATATAAATCTGTTTTGTAACAAATTATTCAAGAGTGCCTCTCTTCACAACTCTCTTCAATAACGTGTAATGAAAGAAATTTTGAAGAACAAATTCAGATCACCAAAAATAATGTAGCCCTCAACCAGTTAAACAATAAATAAAATAACACAGTTAGCTGATAATTCTGTTAATATTTCCAAACGAGGAAGACTGTAAACAATCAAACAACAGAGAATAGCTGCAACTATTTCATTAAATCGCGTTATCTGCAATATTAATCCGACGCTTCAAATTCGCCGTTAACCCTTTGAACCCTGGTCGTCTTGTGGTATATTCCGTGTCAGTTCAATGGCCGCAATTGAAAGAGTCCATATTTGTTATTTGGGGCTGGACCAATTGATATTGTTAACGTGCTGCCTCAGGTTGCACTTTGAAAATATTGATAGGTTTACCCCACACATTCATTTGGCGGACATCAAACTTAATGAAATTATGACGCATAATGTTTCTGGGTCGAAAAAAGCGATCTCTCTGGGTTAAAGAGGTAAAAAACCACAATACTGGCTCTCGGGTTAACAAGATGTGTATCTTGGTCACGAATTGATGTTGAGATCATCTTAACTCGAAAACTCTTTTACGCCTTTTGGAGCAACGGTATGTACGAACGAAATCGCAA
This sequence comes from Pictodentalium vernedei, assembly GCA_031216915.1. Classification (NCBI taxonomy): domain Eukaryota; kingdom Metazoa; phylum Mollusca; class Scaphopoda; order Dentaliida; family Dentaliidae; genus Pictodentalium; species Pictodentalium vernedei. Next base: position 411,188,901 of record CM062294.1, on the reverse strand, counting down.
CCGACCAGCATCTTCGGTTCACAATGGGTCACACTTAATATCCGAAAGGCCTTTAGAGCAATGTTTATATTTTTATATTTCCTTACTGATTTATTGAATTCAAGAATTATTTCATATTGATGAAACATCTATCCAGATCCTTCAACCAGCATTAGACTAATGATATCATCATCCCATTTGGTATACTTCGACCTCATCTTTGATTTGTTTTCGATTAGTGCAGCGCTTTGGTTTTGTTTTCTAATTCATCTCTGCTTTCTGTATGAAACTATCCAAATACTGGTCACAATTTTTATTTATTTATTTTTTTTTGTTGATTTCTTCATAATCTACTTCCTATTCCTTATAGAACCCATCAAACACCACACACAACATTCATTTCTCACTTCTCTAAAATTTATTTCTGATCCTGTATGAAAACCTTGAATGCCTTACACAAAAAATCATTTCTGTCTGTATCGGATTCTTTTTATTTGACGCCCCCCCCCCCCCCACCCCACCCACCCACCCTCAAGTTTCCATTTTCTTTCACGAGAGTTTAATTCTAATGATATATCATTTTCATACACAACCTCAAACTTACTGATCACGATAAAATATGTTTATCCAGCTCTACCCCAATTTGTCACTTCCACGGTAACTGACATCACGCCCTGGAGCAACATTCCATTGTGCAAAGAGACTTTGGAAACAAACAATACATCCACTGAGTTCCAATGTGTTCTATGTGCATACTGGCACATAGAACACATTGGAACTCAGGGAACGAATAGTCCTCAATATGGGATTCTCAAGGATGATTTTACTGCCACAGATATTCAATTTGCAACAGACATATTGAGGGTGTATAAAACATAATGTGCATGAGATCTGCACGTGCCTGTTATACCGGTGGCTACCTAAGTTCTGCATGCTCATTTGGAACTGTGCGTCCTCAACAAAGGGTGCCATTGCAAACATATACACAGTATGCGCTTCTTGAACATGAAAGAGTTGGAAAGAACTTGAGTGCTTGGGAAATGCCAAGCATTATATTTGGGAAAATAGCAACAGTCGTTGGAAACCTGATGTTTTATTGTGTTGTCATTATTAATAACGGGCTTATCTCACTAACCCCATGCATTATCTAAATGATTTGACATGATCGGAAATTGTGGGCAAATCAATTATGTTTTAAATTCCATTATAAAGTTTTCTTCTTCATTGGCATCTGTTGGATACTGGCTATTTGGGAGTGGCTGATACTCAGACCGAGGCACCACTTAAGTATTGAGCATTATTATCTCCTGTGCAGGTCTCGTGAAAATGAACACAACGTGGCAGGAAAAGCTTCTGGACCCTTGGACACCCCCATGAAAAGCGGAGTCCGTTATAAGCAAGAAAAAGAGAGACTCCTTCGTGACTTCTTTCTGCAAGTGTTTGACAGAAATCATGCATAAATGTATGGGATCGGAGAGGAAGTGGAATGCCAAATGAGATGCCAAATGTGAAACATGATTACCCCAATTAATTCCTCGATAATCCCAAAAAAGTAATCAGTTTAAGATTAAATGTAAGTGGTGCGCGCGTCTATACACAGGGATGTGGCTAGAGGCTTTCATCTGGGGGGGGGGGTGCCACCGATGTAAATTCCAACTGTGAGTGGTTTTGATAGGTGGTTGCACTGCAGCGGTGGGTGATATCTTTTATCCCTTTACCCAACGAATCGCCCGCATCTAGCCGCGTAATATGCAAATACAGCTGCTGAAAGAATATTATTTTTCAAAAAATTTCAACAAAACTATATCATGTGACCCCTCTTTGGAACGAGCTCGTCGAGCTCGTTCCAAAGAGGGGTCACATGATATGGTTTTGCTGAAATTTTTTTTAAAAATTTAAAAAAAATGATATTTAAAATAATGAATTTTGAAATCGTCTGCGTTGGGTAAAGGGTTATGAACCCTTCTGAAAATTTTCACTAGTCCTGAAACGGAAAAAGCATCATTTAAAATGTGTCTGGGTCAGAAAATTTACCGGATTGATGTCAGAGTCGAAATTTTGAGGCCATGTCAATTTTAGAGAAGGAAATTTGAAACTCAAGTTTCCAGTTGGAAATAAAAGATCAACATTTCTCATCAGTAGTTGGAATTTTAATATTTGTCATGAACAATGTTAATTTACTGAATTTCCAACTATTTGATTTTTGTCCCCCCCACAACCCCGTGTCGCCACATCCTTGTCTACACACTGTACAAAATAAGTACACAAACTATTCCGTTTTATCCCCAAATGTGAATATAAGCATGCTGAAACTTGAAGGGTCAGGATATTTTGCCAAACAGAAAAGCTGACTGAAAACCCAGCTCCAAATTAAGAATCCGAATCAGAGGAAGACAAGTATAGAACGAGATTAACCCTTCTGAGTTCTTTCCAATATTTACAGGGAATGAGGTTATCATGGAGGGAAGTTCACGAGGTGGAACAGAAATGATTGCTGGTCTCAGAATCGGACAAAAATTAGGTCACCTATGCCCACCATTCCACCTCGAGGTTGGGGTAAAGATTCCGTTTCCAACTTACCTTCCCCTGCACATGCATTGCATGGATTTAACCCTTTACCTAACGAATCGCAAGCCTCCGCCCGTGTAATATAAAAATTGAGTAGTTGAAAAATTAAATTTTTCAAAACATTTCAACAAAACCATATCATGTGATCCCCTCATTGGAACGAGCTCAATGAGCTCGTTCCAATGAGGGAGTCACATGATATAGTTTTGTTGAATTTTTTTGAAAAATTTAAAAATTGATATTTAAAATAATAAATTTTGATTTCGTCTGCGTTGGGTAAAGGGTTATATACTGGAGATACTGAAAACAATATCAATGCAGTATCCATATCCATTATTTCAATATTTCCAACACTTCGACCCACCATCAAAAATATATTATACTTGCTTTTAAAACACACTGGGGATTTAAAAATCGATCTGTAACAGAGCACATAATCATTCTAATATGAGACTTGTTCGGGTACGGTTTACGGTATATTAGTTGTGATGGGTTTAGCGTTTATTTGATTTCAGCATTCTCTTAATGTTGTATCGATTTTGTTTTAACCCTCTGCACACTGATGTAGAAACATCGCAATTTGAAGACGCAATTTTTTTAATCAAAATGTTACTATGGATTAACCAATCTTTAAGGGGCCTGAACGTCTGCTATGGCATAAGTAAGAGACGAAAATTTTGACTATAAACTACCTCAATAATCAAATTGTTTTATTACATGCCCATGCAGTCTCTCTTATGCAATACGGCGTGCAATACGGCTGTGCAATACGGAATTCCGTATTGCACACCAACCTGTTCCAACCGGGACTTTTTTATGCAATGCGACTGCATAAAGTGCATGGTGTTTACCACCGTTGATAGAAAAGAAAATTAGGTCAGTAGGTGCTTGGGTCATGTAATAAATACAAAACCACATGTATGTTTCAATGAGTCGTTTTGTATTCAATTCGTCAGATGTGCGTAGAAAGAAAACGTCTCGACCTTCGGTCTCGACGTTTTCTTCCTACGCACATCTGACTCATTGAATACAAAACGACTCATTGAAACATACATGTAGTTTTGTCTATGTATTTTGCAATCCTTCTAGTACAGACCCAGAGAATTTTTTTTTGTCATTGATAATGAGCATTAAGACTAATTCCAATCCATGGTATCTACAATTCCCAAATGTTACCATTTTCTTTTCTTTTTGTTTTGATGAAGAAAGTTCAGCAGGTTCAAAGCAACAGGTTCAAAGCAACAGGTAAGGAGGCACAAATAACTTCATGAATGAAAAATGAAGAATGCGCAATCTAAACATTTTGCTGTAATGGCACCTTATAATTCTGTTGAAGGTGGTTTAATATTCTTGGCAAATTCACAAAATTATTTCATTGATAAACTAAGGAACACAACTATCCTAATTTATTTATTTGGTATCATGTGGGTCATTTCTGGTGTTTAGCTATGACAACTGCCATTTAAATGCTCAAATAAAGTTCACTATGGCAACAAAGATTGGAACAACCATCAATATTAGCAATCCCACATTAAAAACAAATGGATCGACCCACTGAATTGGTTTAGAGTTTGTGACTGTTCTCTCACTGTTTCACTTTGCGTAGTTTGTTTTGAAATTATCGTCATCCTGTTGTACGTTTCTGGGAAGGTGATTTCCCTCAGGATATTTTCAAGTGGAAGTTTTATTTCGTTTTTGTGCATTTTCTTGAGTGTTTGTAACATAGCACGAACGACGTGGTAAAATGTGCTCTCCCGAATCTGGAGTTCCAAGTTATTTATTTGAAACCCTGTCATTGGAATTGCCGATCTATTCGTGATTTCGCAATTCGTTGCTTGTGCCATTGAAAGCTTGTGTGTCATCAAACTCACAAAAATATTTTTTTTATGAAAAAGTGAATATAGCCCATTTCCATATATTCAAAGTCATTATTTTGATATATAATGTGCCATTATCTACTTCTTTTATCAGTATTTTGACATATAATTTATTTACTTCTTTATCAGTATTTTGGGCACTGGTGAAAATTTCAAAACAAATTTCAAAGTTTTGTTGGACGAGCCTTTGAGACTGAGTTGGCTAAATACCTAGTTGCATTTTGGGAAACCAATTGCTGCTTAAAGTTGTGATATTTTGACATCAGTTTGCAGAATGTTAAACAGTCAAGCAAATCTCTGAGGCCGGTGAGAGAAATTTCTGATGTTAGGGTAAATTCTGTTACGAGGCCAGGGTCCTTTAATAGATTCCAAGTCATGGTGTTGAATAAAAAGCTCGAGTCTCGAAGCGACAAGGGGGAGAGTATGGGAATAGTTGACAGGGACATGGCAGACGTTCGAAGCTTTTGTAATTCAAACAAAATTTCCGCCCCCCCCTCCCCTTTGTTTTTCTCATCTGTGAAAATGGTGGCAAAGGGTAAATGTTTCACGCTGAACAAGTAAGAATCCTGTTATTGTTATTCATCAAGTAGTAAAATATTTTCACGTTAATGGCCTAATGTGGTACGGTGTTAGATATTTTCATATTAAGCTCTTCGTTGACTCTCATCCAATATTGAATTAACTGACCCTGCATGTACTATATATATTGAGCCATTACCAAACAGTGTAACTAATACCATTTTTAAAGGCTGAAACGTCCCAACCAATAGTCACTATAAGATATATCACACTACCGCGCGGTGCGGTGGGCATCCGATAAAACGGTCGTAACCTCCGATCCAGCCGGTGTCACCTGCGCCTGGTTCTTGAGCAAGGCACTTCCCTTGAATCGGCATCACACGCCGACATCTGTACCCCGCTGTGTTCCTAGTCGATCTCGACTAGGAACACAGCGGGGTACAGATGTCGGCGTGTGATGAACGTCTCCAAACATTGTGAATCGAGATCAAAGGCAGCTTGAGACTAGTTCATAAACTGGATAATCTGAAAATTTCGTATCTTCGTTTGGTGATTATGTCCGAATACTCAGGCTCCATCACTTTAGGTTTTAATAGTGCTATGACTGGGTGGTTAAAATAATTCCACTCCCACTCCAATAAAATGAAAATAAAAAGATTTATCTGTAATATAAAATTAGAATAAAAACATGGGTTCTATCATCTTTTCTTTGTGATTTGCTCAAGGCAACATCAATCAGAAAGTAAAGGTGATACAATTTATCAATTTCCAACAATAACCTTTGACATTGATATTGATATTGATATTTTATTTGCCAGTTCACTAAAATATAACAATGTATACATATAACATATACATTTTAAATCTAAAGATTTCAACAAAAATAGATATAGCATATGTTACATATAATTACAAAAAAATCCATATAATTAATACATTGTGTACTGGCAGGGGAAGGCATAGCCAGATTGGCTGTCTTCCTGCCTTTCCCTGATAAAGAAAACAGAAAGAGAAAGAAAGATCAACAGAAAGAGATAGAAGTGGATGTTGCACTGCAGCATTTGTTTCGTTATCTTTCTAATTCAATCTTTCAATTGCTAACAAAGATCATTGTCAAGTTATCCAAGGAATCAATCTTTAAATCAAATCTACTAACAATTGTCCGACACGCAGGTAGAAAGTAAATCTAAGTGATAAGTTAGATGGCAACATAAAGGTATTATGTAACAATTCAGAGCGTTAAACAAAGGGGTTCTAAATTTATTCTGAAAATATTTACAAATAGTTCCCAGGTGTTATATTCCATTGTCCGAAAAGCAAATAAATAGCCGTGGGTGTTTACTGAAAGCAGTTCCTTCCAGCAAGTAGCAGTGAGTGCGCTAGTCCGGCTCGTGGATTGGACTTGGGTCCACAAAAGGGACAAGTTTAGCGGACATAGTTGGCATGGCGTAGTTTGTAAATCGGGAGACGCAGATATATTTAAAAGCGGTTAACTTGGAACGAATAGACTCGCGTTTTACTAAACGAAAAGGTTCCGTGGCAGGGTATGGGATAGACAGACGCAGTGGTTAACAAATAATCCTGGGCAGTTATAGCTTTACGTTTTATCGGATACGATTATTCCACAGCGAAGTAGGAAGCAGATCCAAAGAATCATTTTTGTCACCACAAGTAGACAGGCAATGTCATTATGATAACGGTACGATTCTAAGGGACATCATGGATTCAAAGACCACAAATAAGGCGACCTGAAGGAGAGACCTCTCTAAAGTTAAGTAAATTAACTAATTTGTCATTGAGAAGTTTTAAATATCACATTCATTTCGCGTAGTCATTCTGTAAACGAAGTGTATCGTTTACTCTACCAGATAAGGGATTACTAGGTTCATATTAATACTTTGTCCGAGACTCTCATAACGGAATTGTGTATTGTCAAGTAATTGTCTTTTATTTAATTTATTATATCCCATAAATTTTAATTACGAAACATATTGTAACTTCATTTTAATGTACGTTTGTAAATAAATTTATTGTTGATTCGTTAACAGGTCTTACAGCATTCAATATCCATAGCTTAGTATTCACCCCTCATTAATGTTATCAGCTAATTCTCCATATACATGTAGAATCTGCATCGTCGCTTCCTCAATGTGAACTCAACAGAAACGAGTCACTCAATGAGGCATTCGTTCCTTCATAGTCCACGCTGAGGGCGCGACGTGACACCAGCACCCTCAGGTCCACGTAAAGCGCGTCCGGTTATAGTGCCATTGAACCCAAATAAACAACCACGCAACGCTCTTCCGAAAGAGCAACAACTTTAATTCACTGGTGATTATCGGACCAACACAATCTGATTTATTCACAAACACTTTTATGTGCATTGCCATGAAGCTGTCACTCTCAGATGACATCTGCACTATTTGTAAAATTCTAATTACTTCACACACACTGTACTTGTGAATGCAGACTATTCCAATTGCCACGGCATGTATTGATTTTTCAAAAAACATGCTCTTTCGGTTTCAATTTTAACCCCTAACACAACGATGGCGAAATCTCAAAATGCAAGCTGCTTATTTTTCCACATTTCAACTTGGAATTCAATCAATTCAGTCTTGTTTGGGAGAAATCTGTTCACAAAACTAAACTACTTAACCCTTTACCCAACGTAACAGCCAAAACCGACGAGTGCTATTCTCAAAAATCGCCAATTAATTTTTTACTTTTTTCATTTTTTGTCTCAAAACATAGGTTAGGACCCCTCATTGGAACGAGCTATGTTTTTGAGAAAAGAAATGAAAAAAATTAGTTATTGAAGAATTTTTTTGGCAAGTGTCGTCTGCTTTTCATGTTAGGTAAAGGATTAAAGTTCAACTTGCATAATAGGAAAAATGTTGCTGCTTGAAATTTCGATCTTTCGACATCAGTATGCAGAGGGTTAGATTTACTTGCCTAGCAAATACGCTCACATGCTGATGATGGGAATATTGCTAGATTTGCATTCGCTGCCAGATAGCGTGTACTGCCTTGAATTTGTTCAAAATTGTTTTAGACCGTGCATTTTGAATACATTCCAGTTGACTACCATCTGGTTTGGGTATTTTTTTGTCGTGCTGCAGCCCACATTCAATTCTCTCACTTATTAACAAATAACGTGTATTGATTCATATACAATGTTTAAAACCACAACATATCCCCAATGCAGAGCCAAGCCTTCTTAAATTGAGGCATGCATTTATAGCACTTCTCTCCAAGACCTTGAAGTGGAATGAATTATGAAACAGAAGTAGAGGCGCCGTGGCGTTGCAGTTCCCGTTCTCGTCAGCTCACCGAAGTTAAGCAACGTCGAGACCGGTTAGTCCTTGGATTGGTGGCCGTCTGAGCGATCGATTCGGACTCCCGTGTTTTGTCCTTGGGCAAGTCACTTAACACCGATTGTCCATATGGGGGCACCATGGCGGCGTGTACTAAGGCGTACTCCACGTCGATGGTGCGCATGTCTTCAGCCAATCTAACACTGCCTGAGCTGCAGTGCGGAGTTACGATGTTGGGGGGCTGGCAGCTGTTCGTCGTTGCTCGATGGTTCTCTCCGGGTACTCCGGCTTCCTCCACCCGTAAAACTGTCACCGACACGATGTGACCTTGGTAGTTAAAGTGTTTTTAAACCTTAATAAATAAAAATAAATAAATAAATAAATAAATAAATAAATAAAATAAATAAATAAATAAATAAATAAATAAATAAATAAATAAATATGAAACAGAAGTAGACTAGGTGATAAATGTGCCACTTCGGGAGGAAACTTTGAACTAAAAGGTGTAATCCCATTACAAAATGAGTGGCGGAAAAGGGTGATTCATGCGGAGAGCACTTTCCGAGTTGATGATTCAGTTCCGTTAGAGTTCTAAAAGCCAGAAGTGTCAGGTGAATAAGATAATCTTACCGCAAGTAGATAACCTGAGATGAGTTTACAAATAAAGTTTTCTTAGGTAAATAAAAGAAAAGAAGAAAGGGGTGGTGGGATTAAATTTATTCTACCTCGCCTTTTTGAAGGTTTGACGTTTTATTGTAAGAGACAACTTGCCCGTGGAATATGAACTGGAAATGTAACCTGAGTGTCTCATTATCTGACGCGTCTACTTCTGTCTGAAATGATGTGGCTAATCTGACGAGTACGAGGTCGATAACCAGTTACGAAATTAAAAAATACCAGTGTTGCTATAAATTTCTACGAAAACGGCGAAAAAAGGTTTAAAACTAAAAAATTCGTTTATATATATATTGCGGTTTAAGGGCACTTTCGACAGCCAGGGTCACCTCGTGCTGGAAATTAAAAATAGAAAAGGTGCTTTTGATTGTTTAATGTAATGAGATATCGACTGTGAAGACACACACTCGAGCGTTTGGGTTTTAATGCCATTGATGTGTTCTAATGAAGTAGCTGGGTATTTATTTACTTCTCCACTTCAATAAGTCAGTGTAAATAGTCACATGATCATCTCATCTTTTCCGAAGTTGTTTACTTTATGTTTCGATCAATTACAAACACGTAAATAAATATAAAGATACCCTTTTATCCGCGAGCACAAATATGCACATGCATATAGAGACAGAGACTCGAATGCGTGTTTGATTGTGCCACATGCTCTCCAGTTTGAACTGAGACAATATGGCAATGCCCTCTTACGTCGAAACATTGCAAACGTAGTTTTCATTTACACTATTTGCTTTAACTACATAACCCTTTACCCAAAATAACGACTAAAACCGGTCGATCTTTGGTCCCTTTCTGTTCCTTATATATATTAACGACATGACAGAAAACCTAATATGCAGTATACGACTCTTTGCGGATGACACATCATTATATCTTATAGTTGAAAACCCAGGCTAAGCCGTAGCTATAATCAATCAAGACTGAGCCACAATTGAACATTGAGCTAAAACTTGGTTGGTTGAGTTCAATCCCCAAAAGACAGAGACCATGCTAATGTCACGTGTTGAAGTGAAGTGAATACTACTCACGAAGAGACGAGGATTTTCGACCCAGATCTGTTTATAAGTATATTTTTTAATATTAGTTTTATTTCAGGGAAGTATGTATTTATTTTGTTTTGTTTATGCGTTTGGGAGGATCGTAGGGTGTAATAAGGAGGTTTAGTTGATAGGTTTTTCCAATTTTGCTGTTTGTCTACGTTAGTTACCTTTTTTCGTTTTTTTTGTTGTCCTGGTTGTTTTCGGTCATTAGATTCTACATAATATTTATATCATGAGTGGTAAGTGCACGACGAGTGTTCAGACGGAGGTAAGTATGGGTATCAAGGGAGGTCTGGGGGAAGTGAGTCCAGGGGTGCAGGTGGGGGAGAGTGAGGATCCGGAGGCGTGCAGACAGTGTAATATGAGGTATGGTGGTGGTCGGTCAATGGAGAGTAGTGGGGTATGTGCAAATTGCATGGATATTTTACAGTTGTTAGAGAAGTGTGTTCAATCCGAGCAGGAGATTGCAGAGATGAGAGGGAGGTTGGGGAGGGCCGGTGTATCTGGAGTTACCCCGTTGAAGGTTACCTACGATGGTGAGGTGGAAGGTGGGTGGAAGGTCGTTGTGGACTCAAGGAGGAAACTGGGAAGCAGGAAACGTGGGGGAATAATGCTTGATGTGGGGGTGTAACTGAGGAGGGTGGGGGGGGGGGGGGGTTGTAGTAGGAAAATTCGGAAGGTGGCGTCAGGTCAGGGCGGCGTCGAGTCCGGAAGCCAGAGTCGGCGTAAGGCTGCCAAGGTTGCTAGGCGGTGTTTAGAAAACAGGTTTAGTGTTTTAGACTCTGATACCCCTGGGGACGAGAGTGAGGGGGAAAGTGTGGGGGGGGGGGGGTGAGATGGTTGTTGATGATGATAGGCCAGTCGGGGTAAGGAGGGCGGTCAAGAGAAAGAGGGGGCCAGGAGCTTGCAAAACGAGAGGAGGTGCAGATGATATAGGAACTGGGGCCAGAAGAAGAAAATTAGTTGTAGCGGGGAGCAGCATTGCACGTGGAATTGACAATGTAGTTTGTGGTCCTGATAGTTCCAATCGAACAGTCTTGTGCTTTCCGGGGGCGAAGGTGGAGGATCTCAGGGACCGGGTAGATGGCATTGTGGCAGGGTCAGGACCGGAACCGGTAGTGGTGGTCCATGTGGGGACCAACAATATCAGGGAGAGAAGGTCAGTAAGTTTGGTGGAGTCGTATAGAGGCTTAGTCGGCAAACTGCTAAGTAGGAATGCAAGGGTAGTCGTATCCGGGGTCCTTCCTGTCCATGGAGGTGGGGACGAACGGAACTCAAGGATTTTGTCGCTAAATGAAGAGTTAGAGGACTACTGTGTTGATCTGGGAATTCCCTTTATCGACCACTGGGACACGTTTTGGGGCAATGGGAGCATGTACGGGCGTGACGGGCTGCATCTTAGCAGGGTGGGGAAACGGGTATTGGGGGATAAAATTCTACGGGTAGCAGAGCCTTTTTTTGGAGAGGAGCGGGGTGGGAAGTCAGAGGCAAGTATAACTAGAGTGGACATAGGTGGGGTGAACGAGAGTGAGGGGGGACAGAATAAGTTTACCAAGACTAGCGCCAGAAAACAATGGGCCCAGTAGGCGGAAGCCAATGAACCTCGGTACCCTGAAATTGGGTTATAGCAACATCCAGGGTCTCCACCGGAAAGTAAGTGAAATTGCTACATTGATCGAGGCAAGGAGTTTGATGTCATGGGCTTAAGCGAGACGTGGGTAAGACGCGAGGAACGGGTAGACCAAGTAAGCGGGTGTGTGTGGATAGGTGTAGGGCGAACGGAAGGTCAGAAAAAGGGGGAGGGGTAGGCATGTACATTAAAGAGGATTTAAAACCGTCGCTGATCACAGATCTGGAAGATAACATCACCTCGGCTGAGGTGTCAACAGAAATTGGATGGGTAAAGATCAGTCTGAGAAACAAAAGTATTGCCCTTGGGATTGTGTACTGTGCGGTGGAGGGAAGTAAACCCGAGTGGAATTACTCGATATACTCAACACTAAGGTCCGATATCACTGAACTAGAAAACAGGGGGCTCGGTATAATTCTGATGGGCGACTTTAATGGACACATAGGTGATAAGGAAGAAGGCATAGAGGGTGGGGACAAGAAAGTCAACAGGAATGGGAGGAAGCTGTTGAACTTCACAAATGAGCTCGGTCTGAAGGTTCTGAACAGGGACGCCAGATGTAAGGGGAAATGGACCTGGGAGAGAAACGACAGAAAATCAATAACTGACTACATTCTCACAGATATGAATTTATGGAGGGAGGCGATAAGGGTAGAAGTGGATGATGGGGGCAAAATGGAGTTGGATAGTGATCACAACTTGATTACAGTGACGATGAGGGCCAAAAACCTAGAGAAAAGGAAAGGAAGCTTCAAGGAGGTTTGGGAACTCAAAAAGGATGTCGACTGGGCGAAGTCGATGAAAAACTGAAACCAAAGCTTGCAGCCGTACACAAGGGTGGGGGGGGGGGGGGGGGGGCAGTGTCCAGAAGATGGCCGACGCCACAGTTGCGAGCCTAGTGGAGGCAGGGAAGGAAAGTGTAGGAAAGATTAGGGTGCCATCACGGGAACTTGGTACAGAGTGAACGAAGAACTGAAAAGGGCCATAAAGGTTAGAAAAGCTAAATGTGGTGCATACAGGAGAAGTAGAAAACTTAAGGGGGTAGAAAGCAATGAGGCCATGGTAGCAAAAGGAAGAATACCAACAAGCACGAAATAAAGTAAACAAGATTAAAGACGACAACCGGAGAGTGCGAGATGGCAGCCTTATTAGGACGAAAAGAACGACAGGGGGTGGAGTTCGAGCGTATTTTGGAAATGGGTGAACAAACGTAACAAAGGGAATAACCCACAGAGCATTAAAGTAGATGGCAGAGTTACAGAAGAGCGAGATCAAATCGCATTAGAACTAGTCAAGCACTGAGAAAAGGTAAACGATAAGCGATGGGGCATGGGGAACCCACCAGAGTGTCCAAACCAGGTCGAGGAAAATCTATCGGACTTCGTGTGCAGCGAAATCAAAACTGAGGAGGTGCGAAGGGTGATCTCAAAATTGAGGAATGGAAAAGCGGGAGGGGTGGACGAAATTCTTAACGAGTTTATCAAAAAGGGGGAGAGGAACTCTTGGAAAGCCTAACTGCCCTATTCAATTTAGCCATAGAAAAACAAGAGGTCCCAAAGGAGTGGAGGGAAAGTGAAGTGACATTTATGCACAAAAAGGGGGAAAAAGACGTCTTGGATAACTATCGAGGGATCTCTGTCAGCAGCAACATTGGAAAAGTCTTTTGTAAAGTCCTGTATGGGAGATTAGAGGAGGTGATTGAAGAGAAGGGTTTTTTGGGAGAAATCCAGAATGGCTTCAGGAAGGGAAGGAGAGTCACCGACCATCTTTTCACGCTATCCCAAATGATAGAATCCGCGAAAGCAAAAAAGAAAAAGATGTTCATGGCCTTTTTGGATGTTAAAAAGGCATACGATAGAGTATGGAGGGAGGGTATGTGGCGCAAGCTGGAGGCTCTGGGCTTGGGGGCGAGTTTGTTGGGATTATGAAAGCATTATATAAAGACGTACAGAGTGAACTTAGCCTGGGAAACATTACAACAAAACGTGTGCCTATGGAGATAGGCCTAAAACAGGGGTGTATCCTTTCGCCAATTCTTTTTGCATTGTACATCAAAGGTTTAGGAGATGAACTTCTGCATAGCGACGAGGGGGTTGCAGTTGGTGACTTGAAGATCCCAGGGCTATTTTTTGCAGAGGATATGGTGCTAGTGTCAGAAAGCGAAGAGGGGCTAGCGAAGATGCTGGGAATTGTTGGGAAATATGGGAGCAAATGGAGACTCGAACTTAATGAAAGCGAGAGCAAAGTTATACCCGTGGGCCGCAAAGTGGACCCCACTCGAAGGTAGAGAGTGGGGGAGTTCTGCACTCCGGAAGGTAGCAGTAGACTTCTTAGTGTGGGAGAGACTAGTGACTGTGAGTACCTGGGGGTAAATACAAACATCACAGGAAGAGGCATCTACCGAAACCATACAAATAAATTAATTCTGAAGGGGAAGCGAATCCTTAACCAAATGAAACTTATAGGGAGAAACAGTTTCAATAAGGTTTTCGCGTGGAAAACCATTTGGGAAATGGTAGGTCTGCCAAGTATAACATACGGTACAGAAGTTGTACCCCTAAACCAGGCAGCTGTCAAGAGCTTGGAAATCCTGCAGAACGATGCAGGCCGATGGATAACTGGCTCGAGTAATGCCGCAGCGCTAGAAGCAATCAGGGGTGAGCTTGGGTGGATGAGGATCAAGGACAGGATAGACCTATTGAAACTCGGTTATCTAAATTATTTGGTAAATCTCCCCGATAGCCGATGGTGTAAAGTAATGTTCCTGAGAACTTTCAACTCAAATATCAAGACGGGGTGGATGGTCCAAGTGAGGGAGCTAGTAGACAACTACTCATTGGAGATCTCGGACCTTGATGTTGGGGCAAACCAGGGCAAAAAGATCGTCAGAGAAATGGTCATGGAGGATTGTAACCGTAATTGGCGAGAGGGGGTCAAATCAAAGAGATCTTTGGGTGGCCTGCGTGATAAATAGAAGCCTGGTTTTGAAGAGTACCTTGATGGCACCTTTGGGGGGGTCACTTGTGTTCAAGCAGAGGTCGCGGTCCCTGGAGCTGAGGGGAAAAATTGGGAAAAACAGTGAAAAGGAGTGCCAGGTGTGTAACGTGGGCGTGGTGGAGACCCTGGAACACTTTCTTATAGAATGCCCAAAATACCAGTCTAAAAGAACAAGATTCACGGGGAGTATAATGGAGAAGTTGGATGGGAGAATGAAGGACATGTGGTTAGGGGGCGACTCAAAGGCGAGGGTTAATATACTAATCGGAGAGATTGGGAAGAATGGGACAAGGGATGTCATCAAGCAGTTCGTCTCCGAGTGTTGGGAGGAGAGAAGAAGCGCGGGAATAGGGAGGCAGTTGGTAGAACATGGGTAACCAAGGCCTTCTCATACGAGAACCGCGACAAATCAGCGGCCGGCCGAAGTGTTATTATTATTACGTAGAATTGCACACCTTCTGCATCCACCATTATTCTTTGGTAGTACACAGATTTCTGAAGTTAAGAACCATAAACATCTAGGTGTGATTCTAAACAATACTTGTACATGAAATGACCATGCTGCCAATATCTGCTCCAAGGCCTGGTCCCGTATTGACATAATCAGGAGTCACAAATTCATCCTTGATCGTAATGTGCTGGAAAAAATTCATTTTGTCCTTTTTAGACCCCTCCTGGAATATGGTAATACGGTATGGGACAATTGTACGGCGAGCAAACCTGCTGATCTGGAGAAAATTCAGATCGCAGTGTCCAAGATTGTTACCGGTGCAACTGTAAGTGCCAGTAAGACCCTCCTGTATACCGAAACCCGCTGGGACTCTGTTGAAGAAAGACGTCGAAAACACAGATTGACACAATTCTTCAAAATGTACCATCATCTGAAGCCTCGATATATTGCTAACAATGTTCCGCAGACAGTTTCGTTAACCAGACAAAGTCGTAACCTACGATCCCACCAGAATCATCGAGTTCCTTTTTGTAACTCGCAACTAATAATAATAATAATAATAATAATAATAATAATAATAATAATAATAATAATAATAATAATTTATTTATATAGCGGTTTTCCCAGCGAAACACTGCTCAAAAGCGCAGAAAACATGGGTGTCGGTAATAATGGTATAATCAGCAGCCGAAGGCTGCTTGAAAGAGATGGGTTTTCAGAGCTTTCTTGAAGTTATCTGTATATAGGGTTTTTCTAAGGTTCTGAGGAAGGGCGTTCCAGAGTGAGGGAGCTGTGAAAATGAACGATCTCTCCCTTGCCGTTGATCGAATTCGAGGCACGACAAGGAGATTCTCAGAAGCTGATCTGAGATTCCTCGACGGTGTGTGTACTTTGATGACCTGCTTAAGGTAGATCGGTGCTTTGTCGCTATGTAAGATGTTGTATGTCAGCGCCAGTACCTTATACTTAATGCGAGACTCAACTGGCAGCCAATGCAGGGATTTCAGGATTGGTGTAATGTGGTCATATTTTATGTTTTCTTACCAGTAATAATCTTAGCTGCTGTGTTTTGAAAACGTTGAAGTAGGAACATGGATTTCAGAGGAAGGCCGAAATAGAAAGAGTTGCAATAGTCCAAGCTGGACAGCACCAAAGACTGTATAGCAGTTTTCAGAGTGTTTGGTCAAGTAGCTTTCTGATTTTGTAGATGTTTCTTATTTGGAGGAAGCAGCTTTTGCTCACTTTTGTGATTTGGTTATGCAGGTCAAAGCAATCATTAAAAGTGAAACCGAGGTTTTGGGCAGTTTTACTTGGGCTTAATGCTAATTTCAAGCAGTTAATTGGAACTTTGTCTATCTGATGTTTGGCGCCTAACTGTACAAATTCTGTTTCATCATCATTTAATTTCAGAAAGGTTCTCCTCATCCACTGTCGAATCTCCCCAACGCATGCCTCCATGCCTTGTTAAGGAGTCATTCATATTGGAAAGATCAGCAGACAGATACAGCTGGGTATCGTCTGCGTACAGGTGAAAATTTACAGAGTGCTTCCTTATAAGATCACCAAGTGGTAGGGTGTAAACTGCGAACAATAAGGGCTCGAGTACAGAGCCTTGGGGGCTGCCGTATTTTAACTATACCAATCTTCGTTTATTCTAAATACGACTGGTCAGTGGAATAACTTGCCATTATCTGTCAGAGAAAACTCATCTCTGAGTAATTTTACGACCTTCCTATATGATGGCAATCTACGACCACCGACATTTTACGGCAGAGCTAAATCGCGGGCTGGTCAGATTTACCACTGTAGGTTACCTTTGCGCTGCAGCAACCTTAACGCACATTTATACAATAACCACTTATCGCCTTCACCTCTCTGTGTTTGCGGTGTTTGCGAGACAGTCGAGCATTTCTTGTTATATTGTCCAATACACGAACATGCGCGCAGTACTACAATTGAATTACTCCCATCCTCTCTTGATCCTAGTACTCTTCTATTTGGTTTGGAATTTCTTGATAATGCAGAAAACAGCTTTATATTTGAAGTTGCCCAGGATGTCATTGTACTTAGCAAACGTTTCAGCTAGCTGCAGCGATTACGTGACCTGCATGGGTATGGGTGCATCTAACTAGGTATAAAGTTTGAATCAGTCGTCACCGGCTATTAATTTTTTTCGCGTCACTAAATAAGCACATTACTCATCTACCAACCCGATTCATGTCTGCTTAACTCAGATCACTAAGGAAATTCTTTTTTCTTCTTCTTTTTTATAATTCAAGTTGGCTTCATCTTTGTCTTCTCTTTGTTTCTTCTCTTGTTCTATCTCTACTTTTTTCTTCTTGTTATTTCTCTACTACTTTAGACAATATTAGTCCAGCGAATGCCTCATGTTATTTTCTAATCAAATAGTCTATCCAACAAGGGAGGCGACTTCCAAAAGCTTATAGCTTATTGTTGAATCCCTTACATATATTCTTGAATACTATTGTTCGGTTACATTGTATACCATTAGTTTAATGAGTTGTTCCTTTTATCTGTTTGCGCGATGTATACAATTGTCACTTTCAGTTATAAATATTGTTTAAACTAAAACCGGCCACCAATGTTCACAAAAATCACAATCTAACTTCCATGCTTTTTTGTTGCCAAAACATAGCTTATGACAACCCATTGGAACGAAAAGAATTTGTAAGAAAGAGCCATTCGTATGACATCGGTAACGTACTTAAGGGGGGGGGGGGGGCGCCATAGCCGTGCGACGATACATTACCCAAATTACGTGATATGCCTTCCACCACCCTTTTCAACGAGTGCAACATTAGAATACCACCATTTTAACACTATATCCCGAGTTTCGATCTCGTCAAACACAGATTCTAACAATCCATCTCATTCAATACATTACGTTGTCTACCAGATCTTAGTTTACTGCTGCATTGTTATATTGCATTGACAATCTATACTATTCGTATTGAATCCAATTTAATTTCAATTGTTTTAAACGTGGTTTATTTCTTTATTCGTTGTGTGACAGCAAGCCTCTCTCGCAGCAGTTGTTAACAAGTTGCCTTTATTCATTGTTTCCCTCCATTGTTTATTTGAGATCTGTTCACTAAGTTAGTCATCCATCTGATGGAAACGCGGTGAAAGCTTGCTTTAATCTTAAAATCCAGTAAACCTGTTGTGACACGACTCATTTATTGTATTGTATGTACAGTGTCGATCATAAGTAAGAATTCAGTTATAGTTTGGATTTCCAAACGTTACTCTGCTTCATTTTACTGGGAAATCCCACGAGCTATTATTACGGTGATATTGTTCGCATATCCAACAAGACCAGTTGTTAAATGTTTGTCGCTGCTCGACATTTTGAATATCAGATTCAATATTAAATTTGTCTCCGAGTCATCAATTGAACACCATTGTTTCACATCAGATATCGACAGTCGCTCCCCACGGTTATATTTACGACTCTAACAAGGACATAGTTTTGATTAACTTTGACCAGTGCCAAAAGACAACAACGCGAAAACAACGTTGACGATATTTGCAATATCAACAACAATCCCAGGGCGAAGAAGACGATGACAACGACAACGACTACTCCAATAAGGACATAGTTTTCATTAGCATTGACCAGTGCTGAAAGACTTGTAACACATCCAATCAACTAGATCCCAGGAGCAACAGAAGAGAATTCAAAAAGAGTATTATCACATACTTATGAACTGTTACATTGACATCTTCACGTTCTTTAATGGTGACCAGCTAGACCACTACCTAACGTCAAAGAGAGTAAAAATTGGACACTACACCAACAAAATTGATTTTCTTTTCAGGGTTTCATTTCTAAGGTTTTACCATCATTATTACATTATTTTGATTGTTAGGATATAGTAGTTAACATACGATTTAATTTTTGTCTTGTTTTGGTAATCACGGATTTCCAAGATGGCGCATTCAAAGAAGAAAGCGGTGCTTTCTTTCGCGAACCGGAAGCATATATAACCAGTACAAATAAGTCATTAACGCATAAGCAGTAATTAGAACATAAGTCATAGAGCGTCCCTAATCAGAGGTGTTGGATTATAATTGTCACGCCCCACTCCGACATCTTTTCATGTAGATTAAAATATTGTTTGAAGCCAGACGACATGTCTAGTGAATGAATAAACTCACAGAGCAATAATCATTAACTCAACAGGTTAGACGTAACTCCCGGCAACTCATGTAGGTATATAAGCTTCTAAATTCTGCGACACGAACAACAACCCCATCAATAGCCACAAAAAGAAAGAGAGGCATACCCACCACCCCCCCCCCCCTCCAAACAACTTACAACCAACGAACAGAGTAGCAACTCAACCAAATTCATCGCCGTCATAACCAGGGTACATCCCGACACCCACAGAGACCTGATAAGCCAGAGTCTCGACAATAATAAGTGGGATAGATTTCATTCCAAGGCCACTGGCAAAGTGACCTGGAAAATTAAAGTCACTTGCACCGACCGTGAAACTAAACTACGAATCGTTGCTAACGGAATCAACATTAATGGCAGGTGGCACGCAGGGGAGGAATATAGATTCTCCCCTCCTCCAATACAGTGCCACAAATGTCAAAAGTTTGACCATACTGCTAATAAATGCAGAGGAAATCTAACCTGCATGAGATGTGGAGGTACCCACCTCACCAAATCATGCAGTTTGGATTCCCCTTCCTGCCCAAATTGCAAAGGCAATCATACAAGCAACTATCGCGGGTGCCCCCATTACAAAAAGGTCAAAACTAACATTGAACTAAAAAACCTAAATCTAATTAAGCCAGACAATGCATCCTCACCCCATACTGTCTGCTCCCTAATTGCAGGATCCCTATACTCGGTCCTAAATAAACATATCACAACCAATCTGTCTGACATCTGTCAAGATGTCAGCCGATCAGCGCCCCGGCTATTTAAAACTCAAATCTCAGAGTCTCTAGTCAAAGCCGTAATTAATATTAACTAAACCCACCTCTTACCACTAACAAAACAGCGCGACTAAATTTCAGCCCCTATCATGGATAAACTACAAATTGCCGTGTGGAACGCTAGAAGCGTTAATAACAACAAATTTCAAATCAGCCGATATTTCGAAGATACAGACATTGTCTGTATCTGCGAAAGTTGGCTTCAACCCAGCAGAAATTTTGCAGTTAGCGGGTTCAGCACTATTCGAAGAGACCGACAAATCACTAAAGGTGGCGGTGTCGCTCTTCTAATAAAGCAGAACATCAAAACAATAACCATAAAAACTAAACACCTCGATGCAGAGATGGTTGTTACTGAAATCACAGTCGACAATAAAACATCGCGATTGTTTGTTTTTTTACGACCCAAGCAAAATTGTATCTGACACTGTCTTTGAATTCTTTACGAGGAAATACAAACACTGCATTTTTCTCGGCGACTTCAATGCCAAACACCTGTACTTTGGCTGCAACAAAACTACCCCCAATGGTGAAGCCCTCCTTGAAATCACAAAAAACATAACCTTCATTTGGTTATGAACGACAACTCAGCAACCTATATCAGTAATAATAATAATAATAACACTTTGGCCAGCCGCTGATTTGTCGCGGTTCTCGGACGAGAAGGCCATGGTTACCCCTGTACTCCCAACTGCCTCCCTATTCCCACGCTTCTCCTCTCCTCCCAACACTCGGAGACGAACTGCTTGATGATATCCCTTGTCCCATTCTTCCCAATCTCTCCGACTAGCATATTAACCCTCTCCTTTGAGTCTCCCCCTAACCACATGTCCTTCATTCTCCCATCCCACTTCCCCATTATACTCCCAGTGAATCTCATTCTTTTAGGCTGATACTTTGGGCATTCTAGAAGAAAGTGTTCCAGGGTCTCCAAGTTACACATCTGGCACTCCCTTTCACCGTCTTTCCCATTTTTTCCCCTCAGCTCCAGGGATCGCGACCTCAGCTTGAACAACAGTGACCCCCCAAAGGTACAACTAGAAACCCAATGCAAGGGCATTGAGAAAATCATTAACTCAACCTTAAACGAAATATTCCCAAAAGAAGAAGTACGCCCCTGGAGAAACACTATCTCGGGCGACACTCTGTTACTAATCAAAACTAAACGGAAAGCTCTTCGCGCTCTTAAAACCGAATCTGACCCCAGCAAGAAATCTGACCTAAAAAAAAACAAAAAAACATACAACCGCCTTCACGGCGAAGTCAAAGAAGCCTTCAAAGCTGAAAAACAAGCCAGCTGGGAAAAGGCAACAGCCAACCTAAACGGGACCCAAGATGCTAAAAAATTCTGGGACTCTTTCAAAATTCTTACTGGGCAAAAAAACAAGGGCGAAAAAGCTGCAGCAAAACCTCTTAAGTAGGAAGACGGTTCTTTTACTCGCACCGACAAAGAGAAGGCCGACATCTTTGCTGACCTCCTAAGAAAAACGCATCGCCCATAACAAGGCACGGGCAATGATGACGCAGTCATTAATGCGATTGATGACTTCATCAATGAACACCCTGATATCTACCGTGACCCCAATTTCGATAACGAGCCAGAAGACGGGGACGATGATGACCTTGTCACCCCCATCACCAATGACGAAATCATTAACGTCATAAAAAAATGCCAAAATTCCTCCTCACCCGGCGAAGACGAAGTAAGCTACAAAATTCTAAAACAAAGCCCAAACTCCCTAATCGAAAAAATAAACAAACTATTCAACGCATGCCTCACCCATGGCTACTTTCCCAAATGTTGGAAAAAAGCCATCGGTGTCATGATACCAAAACCTGACAAGGTCCCCTCCGATCCAGCCAGCTACCGTCCAATCAGCCTCCTCAGCTGCATTGGTATGACATTCGAACGAATCCTTACCAATCGGTTCAGGGGGCACCTTGAAGATATCGATTTTTTCAATAAATGGCAACGAGACCATAGAAACTGTAAAGAAGGCATCGAGCATGTCTACCGACTAGTCACCCAAGTGAAAACCGCTATCAACAATCAGCAAATAGGCGCGGCAGTCCTGTTAGACGTCGAAAAAGCATTTGACTCTATTTGGCACAATGGAATGCGCTACAAATTATCAAAAATGAGACTCCCCATGAAACTGCTCAGATTACTATCGTCTTTCTTAAATGATCGCGAAATTAAAGTCAGAGTGAAAATGAAATGTCTGACAGTGTCCCCCTTGAAGCAGGCACCCCTAAGGATCCGTCCTAAGCCCCCTCCTTTACATCTTCTATGTAAATGACCTTAACTTCTCCGAGGATCGTGTTCACGTCTCCCAATTCGGGGATCATAATGGTCTCTGGGACTCTTACAATACGGCCAATCTGCTCCAAAAACCCCTGCAACGCGCTCTCGATGACCCAGAACAATGGTGTGCCAAATGGAGAATTAAGCTGAACGCCAATAAAACCCAACGAATCACCTTTACTCGCAAGACAAACAAACGTGATTTTGACCTAAAACTAATGGATAACATCCTCCCAGAATGCAAAGAGGCGAAATTCCTGGGCATCACCATTCATCAAAAACTGTCCTTCAACAAACACACCGACGACATGGCGAAAAAAGCCACCAAACAAATTAATTTATTGAAAATGCTAAAGGGAACTTCATGGGGAGCCAACCAGGCCACCCTACTCAAACTATACAAAGCCTTTGTGCGCCCAGTACTCGAATACGGAGCAAGCATCCTAACTGACCTCAATCAAACTAATATGGGAAAACTCCAAAGGGTCCAAAATCACGCGCTTAGGGTCGCCCTCCGCGCCCCATGGGACACACCCATCAAAACACTCCACGACAAGGCCGATATGCCCACCATCAAAGACCGCCTAGGCACCCTGGCCTCGAAGAACCACGATCGGCTGGCCGATAGCCAGCTAATATCCGAATTACAGGCAATTTGCGATAGTAGACAAAACCCCAAAAACGTCAAAAGCTAAAAACCACTAAAATAGGAAATAATGATTTAAATCAGGCAGCACGCGAACACAACATGAGGAAAGATAGGGAGGCCAAGCTATTGTCAGCAACACTATTGCGACCCTACAGTACGATATGTCCTTTTTAAGGAATGCTACAATACGCGGAACCGAACTACTCTGCCCCCACTACAAAAGCCTGGGGAGGCTAAGCTATTGTCAGCAAAACTACTGCGACCCTACAGTACGATATGTCCTTTTTAAAGCATGCTACAATAGCTGAACCAAACCACTCTGCCTCCACCCACACTTACAATGGAGAAAGATAGGGAGGCCAAACTATTGTCAGCAACACAACTGCGACCCTACAGTACGATATGTCCTTTTTAAGGCATGCTACAATAGCTGAACCAAACCAATCTTCCTCCACCCACACTTACAATGGGAAAAGATAGAGAGGCCAAGCTATTGTCTGCAACACTACTGCGACCCTACAGTACGATATGTCCTTTTTAAGGCATGCTACAATACGCATAACCGAACCACTCTGACCCCTCACACAACATAAACTCAGCAATCACGCAACCATCACATAGAAAGCCTGGGGAGGCCAAGCTATTGTCAGCAACACTACTGCGACCCTACAGTACGATATGTCCTTCTTAAGGCATGCTACAACAGCTGAACCAATCCACTCGGCAATCTGCTAACACTGACAAGGAACACCAACTCAATAGTCACGCTCACCATAACCAGAACACGTACAAGCATTATACACATGCACACAAACACCGACACATTTCTCTCATCCTTTAAATATTATAATAAAATATTACAATTATCCTTCTATATCTTTTTATATCTTATACATTCCAATGAAAACTAATTCTGCCTTCTTCTTTTAAGCAGGTACACAGAAGATGCTTTTTGACCAGCACCCCAATAACCGCTATGAACACTATAACCGTTATGGAAACAGTAACCACCATGGTACCTGAACATCCTCCACTCCATCCCTAAAAGTGGTCGACCACTTCAAGGGAGGCGAGCGTTGGCCCTGCGTCCCGCCTCTGCCCCTTTTTGTAAGCGCATTGCGTATCTTTTATCCCAATCCAATAGGATTACAATGCAGGCCTAACCCCGAACCAGGGAAGTTCGGGTCTTCTTTTTGGTGGTCCCCGAAAGGGGTCGTTGTTGTTTTCCTTCAAAGAGTCCAACCAAACAGAGACAGCCTGAGGCAGATTATACTTGCCAGTGATGGCCATCATTCAAAATCATCCTCGAAGTGGCAGACTATACTTGCCTGAAAATCCAAATCGACTGCTCCCTCGGGGAGAGGTAGTACCTTTGTGAGAGGACCCAACCTCTCACACTGGTCCTCACCCGAGGGTTCAACCGACATCAGCCAAGAGACCATCACGACGCAACCGGTGACACCTGTCGAGTACCTGAGACCGCTCCTCCTTCGACACGCCTAGACATGTGAAAATTAATCATCTACAGTCACTGAGGATCGAAAGGGGCTTGCTCTCCATACCGTCCCTGCGCGCCTTCGGCGCGCGAAACCATTCCTTTCATCGACACGAACACATTCATTGATCTTAGATCACTCTTACTGATTCGAGAGAACATCTCCGAAGTGCGAACAACTATCTGGAAGCTATCAGCAATCAACACCTATCAACAATCAACGATCAACACCTACACCTACAACATGGAATGCAACAAAAAGTAAGAAAGACAGCAGAAGTGAGTCATTATCGGGTAACAACAAAGTTGGTCAGAATAATCATGTTTCTTTTCACTGCAAAAAGGGAGAGCCACAGTACTGGATAGGACTCAAGGGGTAGAGACACAAGCTAAACACCAAAAGGGGAATATTGCTGACTTGGAGAGGAAGAGGGCATGCCCAGGAGCTAAAAAACAGGAGAAAACCATCACGGACCTTAAAAAGGCGCTAGAGGCAGAGAGGATTGAGAAGAAAATGAGGAACTAATGTGCTATTTAAGAAAGGGGGATCAGCCTGATGACGGTAGTTCAACCCCAACCTCAACCACAGGTTCTGCAGAGGTCACTCCACCTACACCAGGTTCTCCTCCAACGGATATCACGGTGGTGGCGGAGGTCCATGCAAAACCTGCTTCCAGCTAACAGTCAGCACCCGCTGCTAACATAATAGACACTGGTAGTGCCAAGAAGACTGTCGACGGGGACAGCCATGCTAGCTGCCAGAATAGTAATCCTCTAGATACAGTAGATGCGGGTCCTACCCTATCCCAAATGCTAAATACCCCCAAAAGTACCCCCATAAAGAGGAAGAAGGACAGCCAGGATCTGGAGCCTGAGCTGGATGAAGTGCAGACCGAGGAAGGCTTCTATCAGACTGTGGATAGGAGATCCAAAAAAATTCAAAACACCTCGATTTAGCAACTCCTCCAGACCACGCCCGAGTCTGAGCCTACAAAAAAACAACAACTAAAATACTGCGGTTCTGCTCCTCTCTCGGGGGAAGTTGAACCGACTGCACTAAAACCAAAACCAGTAATGAGCTACGCCGGGCGGTCCAACATTCACCGGCCAACCCAAACAACAAAAAAGGGGAAACAAGACTCACGCAAGGCGGACAAGCCTCCATTCATAAAAAGGTAAAGATTTTTTTGTAGTTGTGATCAGGGTCCACCCTTACACACCCAAGGACATCATAAGCGCTAGTCTCCCAGGCTGCAGCTGGGACAGGTTCACCTCGAAAGCCACGGGCAAGTCTACGTGGAAACTCAAGGTGAAATGTCCCAGTCGCGAGAGAAAATTAAAAATAATGGACCAGGGGGTGATCATTAACGATAGAAAACACTCTACCGAAGAGTACAATTCTAACCCTCCACCTGTATAGTGTCATACACACTAAAAAACAAAGTATTAAAACTGACACTTTCAAGGTGTTAAACCCATTCTAACTCTTAGGATTTGATTTTAACACTCAAAGTGCAATGCTTTAAGCACTTAGACATTACAATCGTCAGACATCTGAAACTTGAATGGATGGCACTTCACATGTGTCTAGCATTGTTGGTTCTTCCAGAATCGTCCATAATTTGACTTGCGCTTGGTGGGTACATAATTAAAAGGACACACGCAGATGACGCGGATCAGGCTCGAGAGTTCGAGCCTGATCCGCATCATCTGCGTTGTTTCCTTTCAAGTGTCGCGACATTACACTTGTCAAGTGGTATTGTTGTAACACCTGTCAAGTTCTGGATTATCTACACTTAAACAAAGTGCTAGTTCAGCACTTAGTAAGTGTTAAATACAGCACTTCAAGTGTAGTTTTTAACACTTTAGTTTTTAGCGTGTAAGTGGCAGAAATTTGACCACATTGCCAACAACCGTAGGGGCCAGCTCAGGTGCATGAAATGCGGAGAGAACCACGTCTTCAGCGCATGCAAACCTAAATTCACTAAAATGCCCCAACTGTCAGGGTGATCACTCGACCCTTTTCATTCTTCCACACGCCTAAACACGATCTCAACAGTCAAAGAGGGTCGAAAGAGGCTTGCGCCACAGTGTCCCTGTGCTCCTTCGGCACTCGAAACCATTTCATTTCTCTTTCAAACCGATCAAAACTGATCAAACCGATGCTGAGGTGGTAGCGTGGAAATAACAGCCGATAACAAAAAATAGCTGTTATTTGTTACTACAATCCCCCCGACAAAACACTATTGAATCGTTATCTCGGGCTGCCACATTTTCTAGCTTTAATTTTAAATTCTCCTCAAAGCGCCCCAGTCTGCTTTTTTACTAGCTTCCAAATGCCATTAAAGACCACCATTTGTTTTGGCATTCTATTGCCCCTAACCCTTATTGTTATCAGGCTGTAATCACTATTTAACTCAGAATTCCCTTTGTTGTCTTTTTCCATGTCTATGGCCTCTCCATAGCTCTGGGTCAGTGAGTACATAGTCGATTGTTGTCTTTCTGTCGTTACTTTCCCACGTCCATTTACCCTTAAACATTGCATCCCTATTGGAAATCTTCAGGCCCAGTTCATTTGTAAACTCTAAGTGTTTCCTCCCATTGACATTGATTTTCTTGTCCTTATCCGCTATACCCTCTCATCCGTCCCCAATGTGTCCATTAAAATCTCCCATTAATACAACATGGAACCCCTTAGTTTCCAGTTCTGTAACATTGGATCTGAGTATCGTATATATTCCATCATTCCACTCGGGCTTGCTCCCTTCAACTGCCAAGTATACAACCCCACCTGCGACCCTTCTGTTTTTCATCTTGATTTTTGCCCAATCTATTTCGCTTTCTACTTGATTGGTTGTATTTACTTTTGATAGGTCTGTGCTTCTCATATGGCCCAACTCATCCTTGACATAATTACCTACACCCCTCCTCTTTTCTGATGTCCCCACTCCGATCCACACATACTTCTTACTCTGGTCCGTCATTTCATCCTGTCTAATCCATCTCTCGCTGAGGCCTATCAAATCAAAATTCTCATCCTCCACCAAGGAGTCAAGGACGTAATTTCGCTCACATTCCTATGGAGACCCTGGATGTTGCTGTATCCCATTTTGAAAACGAGTGAGTTCTATGAGATGCTGTTCTTATATCTTTGCGCCCCCCCCCCCCCCCCATTTTTCTATACGTTTGCCCTCCCTATTTTGCTTTTGCATGCGAACTTTTCCCACCCACCCACCCACCCTGCATTTTGCCAAAAAGGTTCTACTAACTGTAACATGTTCCATCCAATGACTCCGTCACCTTGGGCTTAGATGGAAACCATCCCTACCATATAACTCCCGCTTCCTTCAGAATGTCCCCAATTGTCTGTATAAGGTGTCTCAAGATCCTTGCAGTATATATCTAACTCCTCGTTTACCCCAACAATTCTAGAGTTCCGTTCACCCCCTCCACCAATCACTGGAAGAAACCCTGACACTTCTACAGTCGCATTCCTACTATGTTACTTGGTGATCAAGTCCTTGTATATATCCATAAGCCGAACTGACCTACTTTCTCTGATATTGTTTGTACCCTCATGCACCACCACCTCTGGGTTTGACCATGAATCCTTAACAATACCATCCACTCTATCCCTAATATCCTCCACCTCGATCCCTGGAAAACACAGAGCAGTTTGGTTCAGACTATCTGGACCACAAACCACCTATATACTATACTACTTCCCGCTACCACCAGTTTTCGCTTAAGCCCTCTGCTATTAGGTCTTCTGATTCACCTTTCCTAATCTGACTTATACCACCACCATCTGATACCATCTCCTCCCCATCGCTGACCATCTCATCGGGGCCTCAGAACTACATGCCGCTCCCAGCACACTGAATCTATTTTTAATGTTATACCCACCACTAGCCATACCACCCTCTACTTTCCTATCATCTACCCGCCTCGTCTTTCCTCTTGCTGATACCCCCCCCCCCCCCCCGTCTTCATTCTCAGACCTCCACTCTAAATACCGTTTGGTCTTCATACATCTGTCTCTACCAGGGCCTCGCGATACCTCCTCCTCTACTACCTTCATCTGGGTAACCCCTAGCAATCCCGCCAAATCTAACTTCCCTTCAACTGTTCCATTTCCCCTCGAGTTTTACATACGCCTCCAACAACCCCAGAACTTCCTGACAACTCGTGCAAACCCCCTGCCAACTCATCCCTCGGCCATTCTGGTACACCATTCCACACTGACCAAACGCCTCTAGCTCAGAGCCCCAAACCACCCTGCGCCTGTCCCCCCCCCCCCCCCCCACTGATACCAACCACCTCCTCCGTCTGCATGCACACCAAAACTAACCATATTTACATCTGCCTGAACACACTTACACGCCATTTCTCCTCACTTTTGTTCAACAGTTTCCAACACTCTAGTAAAACAAAGTGAACGACCGGAATTTTCGCAACAACAACAGACAAAAACCGGCATCGATACACGAAAAAGGGCGACAAATTTAAATTTTCAAAAGATATAACCAACGCAATTTAACCTAAGCCACCAACTCTACCTAAACACTTCCCGTAGCCGAACTAAACAAAATAATTATATAAACAAAAAGCTTCAAAAACCAATATAAATCTAACAAAATACTTATTTTCAATCTCTGTATCTGGAGCAAGCTTGTTGCGGTGAACACTACTCACAACACTACGCTTGTGAGAATCGATTTTGATTCTTGCATGATGTTAAGCCCTGACATGCCCCGAAATCGATTATTTAAATTGTTTCGGATGTGCAATATTCATTACATTGAGCTTCATTTCCTTATAGCGTTCATTATACCAAATTTTACTCAGGTATAAGACTTACCACACTGAACTATAATTCGTTTTGAACCTGTTTTAGTGTAACAAGCAATTCGCCGAGTTTGTGATTTCAAATCAGACGTCCAAGATATCTCAGTCCAAAAAGGATTCGCTAAATTTCGTACGGAGATAGGGCCGCACGGTATACCGGTAAACCGGTAATTACCGGTATTAAGGGGACGTCCAACCTAACTTTGGTCAAATTTCATGCAATTTTCTTTCAAGTCTAAAAGAGGCCCAAAATGAATAACCCCAATAAATTATATACCAAAATTCTTGGAATGAAACATAGAACGTGTGGAAGCTAAAATTTACCATGGAACTGCTGCCATGTGTAAATAGCACCACCTTAAAGCCTGCTATGGCATAAGTAAGAGAACAAAATTTTTACAATAAAATACCTCAAAATAAAATAACAGCTGTATTCTATAAACATTCAAGTACATACTCGAAGAAATCTTTTCCTAATTCATGAAAGTAATAAAGATTGAGACCAAATGTTATAAGTGGAGTGCTCAGTGACTGAAGGCAGACATTTTCTTTTGTTTATGTTTTGATTTGGGGAGTTCAACAAAGGTCAACTTGAAGGAGTCCACCAGAAGAAGTATGGAAGGACAAAAGAGTGTCTCCCAATATAAAGATGTATGTATCACTGTGGTGATTTGGAAAGAAACTGTGATATTCTCATATGTAAAATGCACTGCAAAGTCATATATTGTAGTTGAAAAAATAAATTTACAAACCCCTTGCACTGTAACCCCTTTTATCCCATGCATCAGTTTGATAGTGATTAAATTGTTAAATTTGTCTGGTTTATCAATAAATATAATAGCTATGTTTACTCTTGGACACCAGTACACTCATATCTGTTGGAGAAGAAATAAGGGTAACTTAACCTGTCACTGCAATAAACCATCTAATGTACTTAAAAGTACACATTGTTATTCAAAACACATCAAATCAACCTTACATAACCATTATTGCATGTAATTTCCCCAAAGAGGCTTATTGGCATATTGAGATCGGAAGGGCACATCCAGAGGGTCTCACATATTTTTTTCAAGAACGCAGTACACAAAGCAATCCTCAAAAGGTGATAAGGGAGCTCCACTTGACACAAAAAAAATCCCGGGGAGGAGCTCTCTTCCTTATATGACTCTACGTCCGGCACTCAAGGCATATGCCTTTTTTTCTCAAAGTTTAACTCTTTTTTCTTTTTGAAGATCCTGGCCACACATGTTCCAAACACTATCAGACAGGTAACCCTCCAAATAAGTGTATCTGCAGAAATCATGTTACATTGCAAAACATTCTTGTTAGACTTTAAGTTCTGGACCTGTCATGCTTCTTACTTCCAACTATAACACTTAAATTATCGATTAATGGGTGAATAGAAAAGTCCTGACATAATCAACATTTTGAGTTCCATAAGCCTTCAAAACAGCTCCGATAAAAGTGTCCTACATCAAATTGGTTGCTTTATACAGAATATTCATTAGGTTGTTGCTTGATAAGTAACAGGAACAAAATCTTCACCAGAAATATTTTGTAGCAATACATTTGAGGATATCAGCAGGCACTTTGCAACAAATTGTAACAAATCAACTAGTTATAAACAAAATTAACTAACTCAAAAGATTGAAAAAGTACCACAACTCTGAAAAAATGTGGGAAGAAACACATGCTACAGCAGCTACACAGGCATTGTTTCCCCATGATGCTCGACCACAACACCAAATATCCTTCAAATTGGAGTAGCAATAGTTGAGATACAAGGGAGAATGTTGGTACATGTAATGATGAATGGGTAAGACTAAGAGGACAGAGGTCACCACTGCACAGCCCTAGATGCACCTTTGATTTTCCAACTTCCAGGTCTGGGGCATAACAATCGCAACACACCCACCTTATCAATTCATAATTTCAGTAAAATAAAAGAAATTATCAATTTTAATTAATTCATAGATGATGGGAAATATTTGGCTTCTTTCGCCTTCTCGTACTATTAATTACCACAAACAATATCAGTTTGATGCCGACAAACGAAACTGAACGCATGTGATCTGGTTAAAAAGTAACTCGGCATGGATAATGAAGAAATTGCGAATATTTCGTGTATTTCATTTGTTTAAAAAACAATTGCAGCTAATTTTGACCGTGGATTCGATAATTCGTTTCGGTTTTGACCACACGGCCACGCTGACAGCGGTTATGTTTATTGTGTTATGCAAATTGGGAGATAGTTTCCGGTGAAGGAGATTTGTCACATTTGTCAGTGTAAAACGATGACAAAAGACACTGATTGATGATTGTGTTACTATGGTTGGTTGCAAGAAAAAACTAAATTCTCAGCATCGTCCAAGCGCACCTTATTTAAAAGCGCGACTGCATCAATTTCACCCCATCTTCAATCGGTCCTTTGCAGACATCAAATACAGCCGCGACAAATTCAATGGTTACTAGGAAGTAAATAACTTCACAACATCGGGGGAAATCAACACGCTCGATATAGTTCCAGGTCACTTGGAATATACTTCGTGAAAAAGTTATGTCTGAAGCATTCTGCTTACTTTGTTATGAATATTGCCTATTTTATGTGTATCGTCTCGATTTTATACACTCGGTTATTTTTTTACAAGTGGTTCATGTTGTCTTTCTAGTGCGCAATAATTCAGATTTTTGTCAACAAAAAAGTTTAGACGACCTGTAAACAAGAGAGGGAATTTCGAACCATATTTTGCAGTTATGACATTAACAGCTCAAGTATTTGCTGCCACCTGTTTGCAAATCCGCTCATACATTGTCTCGAACAAATAAAGGGCGTGATCACGTCCTTGCATTCTTACGATTGCCCAAATTGAGTATTTTCTGCAAGAACCACATCGTAATCACATGACCGGAATAAACATCATTGAAACATGGCCACATCCAAAATTTGTGTTGGTGTTATTACATTCAAACATGAAAACCCACCAGAGTGTGTGTCAAAAAAATTCTTTCTCCGAGTCTGTAGTATGTTATCATTATATCGAGGACAAGGCTTTCGAATTACCGATTATTTTGTGGTTTTACCGGTTCGTTACTTATGCCATTGGCAAATCAATCTTCTTCAAAATCATAAAATTCACTTTTGTCCTGAAAAAAATTATATGTACCTTTTCTATGCACTTTACTCATTATTTTGATATATAATTTGCCTTTCCTAACTTCTCTTATCTGTTTCTGAGGCATTGGGAAAAATGTCAAAAAATTGGCCAAAGTTAGGTTGGACGACCCCTTAAGAATGATACCGGATGAATACCGGTTTTGTTTTAAAAGTACCGGTATATCGTAAGAAATGGCATCGTATCAAATTATCGAAGTCGAGAAATTGTTGGGGAAAGACAGTCATTGTATTCTATCGTGTCTGTCACTCCCCAAATGTCAATCATAGAAAGAGATGAATACTAATTACAACTCCTCCCACTTCCAGGCTGACAACTCCTGTTATGAAGTCTATGTCAATCAATCTTCATTCGTCCAATGAAAACACAGTTTGCAGTGTACCTCACCTGCGTAAGTTACACATAAATATACTCATACCAGCAATTTGAAACTGAAACTGAAAGTTGAATATTTCTGGAGTGCGTCGAATTCAGGGAATGAATGCTTCGACTCATTTGTGTACATTTGTGTATGCAATCTCACGTTTTCCCGTGTGGATAATGAAAAATACTCACAAAATCATTATAGGGAGTGTTTGTTTTATTTATTCTATCCCTCTCAAAAACAAATACAGCCTGAAGCCACGTTGATCAACATTGAACTTTGAACTTATGAATATTAATAAGCTGTTCAATGGCAATGAAGACGTAGGTTGGACGTCCCTATCACTTTTCGTCCCAGTTTTAAAACAACAGTGATAGGAAAAAAACTGAACAGATATGTCGTCGCCTAAGTGCTAGAATGTTCTATGTCTCCCATGGGGCATAGAGCATTCTAGCACTCAGGCGACGAAGTGTTAACAGTGTGTTTATACACAATCAACAGCATTGCCTTTCAGTGAAATATCTGTATAGTCGCAGTGGAAGAAGTCGTTGGTTTTGGGCAGTAGGCCTAATCTTGGAAGCTAGCAGCTGCAGGGGTAGAATACCTGAGTTGTTATAGTTGTGGCAGAAGCCACTACCAGTAATAGAATACTCCACACTGCAGTAGTATAATAAATCACCTGCCAGTTTGTACTGGGTGGGGTTTGGGGATGTACTGGATGTATGCGTTGAAGCAACGGGCGTTTTCACTGGTGCAAAAACGCCTGATGACAACATTGTTGACTGTCCGCATACTATACAATCATGCAATTATACGCACGTCAAAAGACTTGATAAAATCTGTATTACGAAACAAACACATACCACGTTACAGTTACAACATAGTGTCCTCAGAAACGGACCATGCATAGACTGGAATGAGCCCAGTTGGATAGATAAGGGGATTACTGATGAATCCAAAACCACAAAATATGCTCTCATTTCATCGAACGCAACTCTCCTACACAACCAGAGTATCTGATATGGCGGAAACTTTGGGGATTTATGAGTCCCAAAGAGAAAACCATGAGCTGCTATGATAACTTCGCACGGAACTGACCATAATATATTGTTTTTAACCAATTTCGGGAACTTGCTATGTAATACAAAATTCTACTCAGCTACGTTTATCGACATGCGCATAACTGATTATAAACTTTTTCATACCGGCAAAATTAAATTTTTAAAATATGTTCACATAACATTTCCCATGCAGGTTTAGAAGTGACAAGCTGGCTGCAGAACTGCTGAGCAGTTGTTATTATATGATGCCTGTGCGGATATCTATGGGTCATTCGATATTTGTCCAACAGTGATTGTTCAGACACAATGTATGGTTGAAACTTGAAATCGACCAAGCGTTGTCTTGACTTCTATAAAGCTATGTCATCAGACTTAATTCATTTAAAAAACACCTAATTTTGAAATTT
Source organism: Pictodentalium vernedei (assembly GCA_031216915.1). Lineage (NCBI taxonomy): Eukaryota > Metazoa > Mollusca > Scaphopoda > Dentaliida > Dentaliidae > Pictodentalium > Pictodentalium vernedei. Next base: position 411,154,566 of record CM062294.1, on the reverse strand, counting down.
ACTTTCAATAAGCAAAATAAATTTGATGTCGGCAAGGAAAGAAGTGGATAATGCGAACGAAACGAGCATGGCTACATCGCTTCCATTGTCGGATACCCGTGCAAGACAGAACAAATGAATTAGGAAGCGCTCAGTCAACAACATCTGTGGTAGATTTATATATTGTCTTCAAACGTCGTTCAACGGCCTGTTTAAGGTGAATAACTTTGCATCGTTAGGGTTAAGCGTCTCTAACACTCTGGAGAAATAACTTTCTCACGCTAATTGTGTTAAATGCGGGATTTGGTGTGTAAAGGCGTCGTCATGCACGGAAATTATCGAGAGCCGACGGCTTGTCATCTTTTTCGTTAATTTCAGGCTCTGTGGCCATAGTTTGGTAAATTTATGGATTGTAATGTTTAAATTAGGTTATCGGACACTTTTGGAATAAAAAAACGGCACGATATTCGGGGTCTAACGCCCCAAAACAAAGTTTGAAAATTGTTAAATGTGCTGGATTGTTAGGCCCCGCAAATTGAAAATTTCGGGTTGAATCGAATTAGGTAGAAGATTTCAAATCGAATCAAATCTCAAATATCTTCATGTTGCAGATAATTCACTTTTTACAACAGTAAATACAGTCCATCACTATTCTAAATTGTAATGTCGATTCGTCATTCTGTGCAAAACAATAAAAAAGAGTAATCGTCCAGAACAGAATCAAAGAAGAGTCGGAACCTCCTTAGACTATTCATCTACAGTAGAGTGTGTTATCACAAAATCACCCTTAGAGTGGAGATTCCACCCAAGAAATAATTGCAGATTTGCTGGAGAGCCTAAAAAGCACAAGCAAAGTTCTTGGCAATGGACTTCCGTGTTATATCCATTGGCTGAAACATTGCTTGTGTTTTTTGTCCAAATGTTCAGAATTTGAAAATGATACTTAAGTTTAAACAATATTTATTCCAATGCAGAAACAGAAGAAAAGTAAAGATAATAAAACAATGTTCATATTTGTCATAAAGAATATATACACCTGGAACTCAATAAAGCACCCCCTGTTTTTTCGCAGTGGTGTTAATAGAAACTATCATTACTTTCATGCTATCTCGTCGGCTGAGTGCTAGAATGTTCTATGTCCCATAGGGGACATAGAACATTCTAGCACTCAGGCGACGTTCTTTCAGATGGCCAAAGGTGATTGATTGCGGAAAGAATAGTCTATTGACAAATGAAAGCCAACACAATAATGAAAATATGTAGTATTTTTAATGGCGCTAATTACACATATCTGTCACTAATGCTTTTAATGGAAAAATGTTCTCTCGACAAGGATGGTGCTGGAACGATCCATGATGAAACAATGTCGGTAATTACTGACAAGAAATGTAACCTGTGATCTCCTGAACACAATAGCTGTATCTGACGTCAGTAGCGAGTGTATCCACCACGTGCCCGCATGACAGCCTGAACCCACCTCCTAATGATACCAGTGAGTCTTGTGATACGGTCCAGAGGCAACTGCTGCCACTCCTCATGCACATGCAATGCAGCTCCCAAATCGGCCAAAATCTATACAGGCGGATCCCTTGCTTGCACACGGTGTCCAAGAAAGACCCAGATGTATTCTAAGGGATTCAAATCGAGGCTCATTGCAGGCCAAGGTAGTGTTGTAATAGCGTTGTTCTGAAGGAATGCTCTCACAGCATGGGAACGAGGTGACCTTGCATTGTCGTCCACGAATACAGGGCGAGTAGCCAACGGGTGGTTGTAAAATGAGGAACGACAACCGGATCGAGAATGTCCCGGATGTACTGATGACCATTGAGATTCCCAAGTACAGTCACCATATCAAGTTTACAATCATGAGAGAGGCATCCTCAGATCATTACAGATCCTCCACCATAAGGAACAGTAGGTCTGATGTTCCTGGGAACGTAAGCACTATGTCTATGTCTCCACACTCTCATGCGACCATCTGTGACGTAAAGCAGGAACCTACTCTCGTCTGACCAATGGACACTCCTTCACGTCCTGAGATTCCAATGGTGTCGTGTCACACACCACTCCATACGTCGTCTCTGATGTTGATCTGACAGCGCTGGACGCATAATTACCCTTCTGGACCTCATACCAAGTTCTTTGAGACAGTTTCGGGGAGTTCTGTTGCACAAACACCCGTTGGGGAGCCAAAAGCGTTTCAAAACCTCACTTGAATCAAAGGGTTCACGCTTAACGAAGAGTACCAGACCCCGATCTTCCGGAGGAGAGGTCTTTTGGGGTTGTCCTGGCCTTTGTCGGTCCTTAACATCGTTGGTTTGTTGATGTTTTTCGGACAAATTTGCTGATGACAGAATGACTATAGCCAAGTTGCCTTCCAATAGCTTTGAATTACATGCCTGTCGCATGCATGCCAACGATTTGCCATCTTAGTGCCTCTGACAGTCTTCTCCTTACCATGTCAACATTTATTGATAAAAGAAGTCACAGATTTTCTTGTTTTATACCCAGATATTGCATGAGGATGATAGTGTTTTTTGTGACATTCGTGGGAAGTTTGCGTCACTTGGACGAGGGGATGTATTTTGGGTACGCCATCAACCAGAAACATCATGCTTCACTAGATGAAATGTACTGTAAGAAATAGCAATAATTAAAACATAATAATCAGTAACAGCAACCCCACTATCGTGAAACATTTCAGCTTAATTAAGTTCCAGGTGTATACATGAAAATGGATCCAGCAACAAGCATAACACTTATGTTGGCTGTTTCCAACATTACACTGTACTTATAAATACATGGCGAAATATGTCTTTTTATATTGAAGTTATCTGTAGAGTGGTACTTTGGGTGATAACTCCACTCCACGAATGATTTAGTCACAATCCACTTTCCACATACTGTATCATCAGGTCTTTTGTACAGGAGACGTGATGAAGAAGAAATCAAAATTAGACACCTGATAGCATCGGTACGACTGAAATCAAATCTTCGGGATGATTTCAAATCGAATCGAATTTCAGAGTTTCCGTCGGATGTACTGGATTGGTGTGTAATTCTTTACGGCGGTTTGCGACCATTTTGTTTAGAATCAGGTTCAATTTTTGATAGCCGATCAGATATGTCAGCGTTTCGGCGACAGGGCAATATCGGAAAAATACACCTGTAGCAGCATTGCCCGTGTTCCTGTGTTCATAGCAGAATACTCTGACAATTTAGGGACCTGCGAGCCGGGGATAAAACTTCGAGCCGAATCTCGAGCCGAATCATCCCTCTTGTATCGAGTCGAGTCGAATCTCGAACCTTGAAACCGGCGCGACGGCGACATTCGTGCTTCCATAGTCTGCAATACCGGTACTCTGCATGCTGGATGAGTTCAGAATCAATTGGTCTGGAATCGAGTATTCTCGCACTGCGAGAATACTCGATTCCAGACCAATTGATTCTGAACTCATAGACTCGCAGTTTTATTCTACCCACTTGGTGGTCGTGGCTCGTGCTCAGCCTCATCAGCACCAAATACCATTATTATAAAAGCAAACAAGGCATGTCGGAAAATATGATAAAAAATCTCAAACTCAAAGTCTCGCGAAACACAGTATCGCGCACTAATAGTGAAGAGATCGTACGGTAGCCCGGGGCTTTAATAATCAACAAAATTGGAGAGCTAATACGTTCAGAGAGCGATTTATTACACTATCGTTAGCGTATGACGGCGTGTTCTTGATGCGAGCGAGTGCACATATAATTCGCCGTTTGAACAGAGGTCAGTTCGAAAAATACGAATCGGACGGTGAGGTATCGAGTCGAATCGAATCTCGGCGATGGTTTCGAGTCGAGCCGAATCTCGAACGGTTCGCAGGTCCCTATCTGATATGTTTGATTCTATTTTGAAACAGTATTTTTGCGAGACATAAATTCGAAATTGCGTCTATTCTGGGGAATTTCACCACAAGTACTTGTCCTCCGTACCGCTTTGCGCTGTTAGTTGGTAAAACATGTGTTTAATCTAAAACTGAAACTATTTTAGTTTGAATGGATACAAAGTAAAAACACCAGGCACAGTCTTGAGGCTGTTTTTGCCCTGTCGCTGAAACGTGTCTTATTCTCTGCCCAAATTTGTATCTGATCCCGAACAAAATCGCAGCGCCAAACAATGCTCGTTCAATCCTGTACATTCAAACTAAGTTTTCGGGTAGACACTGAAAATAGAGCCGTTTTTTTTTTTATTTAAACGGTGTTCAATAACACACTTTACCCTTGACAGTCCATAAATTTACCAAACAGTGACTAGCCAAGCCGCCACAGAGTCCAAAATTAAAGAAAAAACTCACGTTGAATTTGCACGCCATATGCAACATTTAACGCAGTTAGCATGAGAAAGTTATTTTGCAGCAATGTTAGAGACCCTTTCCCCATAACGGTGCAAAACTATATCTAGGAAACATGCACACTAAGCGACATTTGAAGACAATATATAAACCTACCTACCTAATACTCCAAACTGGAAGAAAATTGATAGAGTATTTCCCTTTTCACTTTGTTTTATGTTTTTCACTGAGAAAATTAGGACAATTTCCAAATGAAATCTGAGTTCCGGACCTCAAACGCAAGTCAGGGCTGTTCCATCCGTAATGGGCGATGCATTTGGGATACCCGTAGTGGGCTCGCTCCAGACACATTCCACACCCCTTTACCACCTTCCTACATCGGAATCATCCGAAAAGGTTTCAAAGACATGTCAAAAGATGGCAATTTTCAAGGACATTACACTACTAAGTAAGTTTTTAATATAGCACTGGATGTGAACTTAAAGCACAAATGGTTAATTTATTTGTTTGCATTAATATATAGAATAAAGAGGTACTAGCGCCAGTAATCAGTTTTAACCCTTTACCTAACGTAACGGCCAAAACCGGCCAGCGCTATTCTCAAAAATCGCCAATTAATTTTCATTATTTTTTTCAATTTTTGTCTCAAAAACATAGGTTATGACCCCTCGTTGGAACGAGCTCGTTCCAACGAGGGGTCATAACCTATGTTTTTGAGACAAAAAATGAAAAAAATTAGTTATTCAAGAATTATTTTTGCAAGTGTCGTCTGCTTTTCATGTTAGGTAAAGCGTTAAACCACGAGTAGGATAAGGGTTTTAACCCACTCGGCTTTCCGAGTGGTTAAAACCTTTATTCTACGAGTGGTTTAAATCTGATTACCGGCCCTAGAACCTATTTGTTTTATTTATACTCTTAATAAATAATCGACTTTGTCACTTAAAATGGAGAAAAAAAGACACTTTCTATCGCAAACACGCGGGTTTGTTTTTTTACATTTCCGCCGGTGGGTAGTACTACTGGCCGCACATGAATGCTTGATTGACACATCGTCAAAGTTGATTGAATTTACCTTGCCTTTTCAGTCAAATTATTACTTACAATTCTTATATTTTATTTTAAATATTTAATTATAGGTATTTTAAACTGAATAAGCCATTGCACGTAGTAGATAGTAGCGCAAAACGTCGTCTGTTTGAATGAAACATAGCGAAGTGTGAATGTATCAAATGTGGCAAATTACGTAATGTCACGTCATGGATGAACTTCCTACTGTCGGTGAAAAACAAATTTAACCACAGTAGTCGTTTTACACTGGTAGTGGGGTTAAAAGCTAACATTTAACATACAGGTTTTTCACAGGTGGTAACAATGGCGAGCATGGCATATAGTTTATTATTACCTTATTGATATGACATGAGTAGTTGGTTATTACATTACTTCTGTTGCACACCACCTTGTGTTGTGGAATCGTAAAAGGACAGTAAACATGAGCATTTGAAAAATTATATTTCGTCTGAGCGGATCCTTTCTTACCCCATTTTAGCAGAGGCCCTCAAACTTACGACATTTATTTATAAATTTTTATTTCTTATTTAATCGAAATTGTTCGCCTTCCCAGATACGTGAAACTGAAGTATATTGGCTGATCTAATGTGTCGAAGTGTTGTGAGGATAAAAAAATGAATGGCATAAACCAGACGTGAAAAAAAGTTACTCTTGGTGAGGATAATGATAATATTCTGTGACCATTCCAATCTTCAACACTTTTATACATTTATTCACTGGGCGGCATTAGACCAGTACTTAATCCAAGGATATTGTAAAGGTGCATTTTATGGTACTGAGGTTATTACATCACAGCGACTAAAATATGTCACGTTTTAAAATAATTCCAAGGACCCCCAATAGATGAGAGTTTCCTGACATTTTGTCAAGACAACACAGATCTATTGAGGACCAAAGGATTGGGGTAGTTTAAAAAGCCTAGGCAACTAGTCCATGATTAAAAGTAGTGGAAACATATTTCATGGCAGTTAAGGCGTCTATGTAATGTGTGTACACTCTAAAATCGGTTGGGTTAAAAATCAACCCAAATCGACTGGGTTGAGTGAATATGAACCCAAATTGGGTTCATATTCACTCAACCCAGTCGATTTGGGTTGATTTTTAACCCAACCGATTTAGAGTGTAGAAGCGGGCTTTTAACACTGACTGGATTGTATTTCTTGTAGATAGTGAGTCAGGGAAACACGGTCAGAAACCCTGGGAATGTTACTGCCTATTCCACATTGGAAATGGGGCAGCAATTCGTCCCTCAAAGGAATTAGATCAACATTTTCAACACTGGCGGCCTGGACGGCATCGTTTCAGTCAATACGGCGAAATGGGAGAAACCATCCTGATTTGTTAGGAGGTTCAGTAATAATGTAGAGCTGTTAGTTTAAATTATTACCGCGCCATCGCTTCAGATTTTGTGCTCTTTGTATCGTCTGCTCTCCACTATCAATTTTGTCTTACCGCAAAACTTTATGCTCATCGGTTTGAAAGGGTTAAACCATGTCTAAGCACAGCCACAGTTCATTGAATAATAGTACTAAATATTCCCATAGGCGACCATTATAACGTTCGTGTGAAATAAAATGGTCGTATCATTTTAATTTGGGCATTCAGCCCTTCTGATACATTTTGACAGGAATGAAACTACCGGTCACATGAACGTGGAATTCGCAACAAAAACATACCAATAGACAATAGGATTTTTCTTCTTCTTTTTTTCTGGTATATTCAGCAATGGTGCAATATATCAGTACAATGCCTCTAAGTTTTTTAAAAGGCTGCTTAGTTTCGGAGATTGTATCATTACCGACTGTCACATTTCAAGACAAGTAACTCTAATTCAAACATTTAATACTGTTATACCTTATATTGCATCACTAATATGGCAGGGCACAGCTTCTGTACGCTCCAATTAATACGCCTGCATTAACTGATTTAATTTCAACCAATGAGTGCAACTAAGCGACATATGCAATGTCCAGCATTGCAGATGGCGTCCTGTTGCACCCAATGTTCGATTTATGGGCACCTCCGAATAGGACAGAAGTCTCAGTTTCAACGTAAACCTGTTTGTACGAAATTGAATAATCATTTATGATAGTATGTCAGTTGAAAGCAGCATATCTCCGTTATACGTGAACCTATTTATATAGAAATACCTGGCTCACCCGCCCAAGGTCACATAAATAACTGTCCCACCCTTCCAAGGACAGAAAATGGCTAACCAGCCCGAACAACCCCGCCGCCCCCCGTGCAACATCGTCTGTCCAAGGACGGAAAAATAGCTGCTCCGCCCGTGCAAAAAAAATTAGCCCATTGCATATCATAATTAAAACTGGAATTTCTAGCTGGACGGAGTCATACTCGTTCAAGTTATATAATAGATGGAATGATTCGACGTGATAGTGCATACAAAGATACATGTCCTATTTGTATGTGGGGCGATGTCTGCAAAATAGAATCCCCTTGTTTGACTGTCGGTAGAGTGGTAAATGTCTTAGTTATGTGTGGACAAAATCTTAAAAAAACATGCGTTGTCAGTAGCGAAGTACTTATCTCAGTTATAGGGTGTACCACTGTCAACAAAATGGAAACATCCAATATGATGTCATTTAAGTAGAGAGGCGAGTGTGGGCCAATATATCACTAAAGGAATATCTAATTTAATCAAACGTGTGAAGAGTGAAATATGCCTCAGTTATAATTCGAACCAGCGTCTCCCTACTGGAATCATTCAATCTGATTGTATATCAGTAGAGGCGTTCACGGCTTCGATAACCCTTTACCTAACATGAAAAGCAGACGACACTTGCAAAAATAATTCTTGAATAACTATTTTTTTTCATTTTTTGTCTCAAAAACATAGGTTATGACCCCTAGTTGGAACGAGCTCGACGAGCTCGTTCCAACGAGGGGTCATAACCTATGTTTTTGAGACAAAAAATGAAAAAAATAATGAAAATTAATAGGCGATTTTTGAGAATAGCGCTGGCCGGTTTTGGCCGTTACGTTAGGTAAAGGGTTAACATATGGGCTAGTATCTTCCTAATAAAATAGTTAAGTTCGTTCGGTATGGCAGCACAGATGCACAGGTTTCAAACATAAGATCATTTAATTTAATATTGTATAGCTAGGGTGGTACACTTCATTAGTCCTCAAAAAGTTTTAAAATTGTTTCTCAGATCCTCCCGCATGGTGCTTTTGGCTGACGACATGCTCTCTTTCTATAACCAATACAAACTTGAAAAACAATTAAATAGTCATTGTCTGATAATTTACCCAAGTTTATAAAACTGAAAATTTGTCCCTTGAGTGGAACAAGGCTAAGCCTTCTTGCGTCCAAGGGACGAAATACACCACCACCCATGCTATTCTGAAGATTATGCGGCCCTAAACATAAAACAAACCAAGGACATGAACGTTTGATGGCAAAGAAATAATTACAAAAATAACAAATAAAATAAAAAAAAAAAAACGCCCGCCCATATGCGGTTTTACAAAACAAATGGCCTGAGAAACATATCTACTTTGTGGTGGCCTTGTGTACAAAATACAATCATTGAATAACATGGCACGTGAGAGAGTTACATGTCCCAGTTTTACTACACATCACTATGTACTAAATGGACGCATTCATTATGATGATGTGAAGGATAACGTACGAGATCCAGGGGCGAAGTTCGGATTCGAGGATATTATCCTGTAGTACCTTTACAATTGTATTTTCTAGAATTGTATTTTCTACCTATTAATATAACTGACCAAAATGAATCGTTAGCATTTTTAAAGATGCGGAAATTAGCCCGTTGGCAAACTGCCATGTCTTTTAAAATGATAATGTTTTATTTTAGTCACTTATATTAATAGGCAGAAAATACAATTCTAGAAAATACAATTAAACAAGTTTTATAGTACTGGCTCCAGGTTGACTGTTTGTATTTGAACAATAACTTTATTATTTCAACGAATGCCCACCCAGCCATTCATAAAAATAATACAAACGTATTGTTCGTGGAGGTTATTCTTTCAGATATCCCCGAAGGTGAAACAAAATGACCTGTCAGAAGTGGATTTTAAGAGTTAGTAAAGGGATGTAGGTGGTGGTTATTTTATGAATCATTATCCTTAGAATGAAGCCATACACATGATGAACTGTTAATATGGGATATTTGTTTCTACCTTTAAGGCGGTTCAGTTTCTTCTTAATGGAATGATCCATTATGCTGGTATGTTGGAAGAGCAGTATACAACTCAATAGTGATATGAACCAGTATGAATAGAATAGTATCACCCAATATGGGGGATATCAGCATATACGCTTCAGTTATAAAGTGAATGAGTTTGGTAAAATGAAGCGAATGAGCTGCATTATTGAGGGAAGCCCAATTAGTGGTTCTATGGAGAAAAAGTGATATCGCCATAATATATTCACTGTATTTGAAAATCATGATATTTGTTTTATTAACCCTTTACCTAACGAATTTATTAACCCTTTACCAAACGAATCGCCCGCATCCGCCCGCGTAATATGCAAATTGAGCAGTTGAAAAAATTAAATTTTTCAAAATATTTCAACAAAACAATATCATGTGACCCTTCATTGGAACGAGCTCATTGAGCTCGTTCCAATGAGGGGGTCACAGGATATGGTTTTGTAGAAATGTTTTGAAAAATTTGAAAAAATGATATTTAAAATAATAAATTTTGATATCGTCTGCGTTGGGTACAGGGTTAAGTATGTGAAGAGTGGATTGTAACTACAACACCAGTGGAGTGGAGTTACCACCCAAAGTATACAAAACGCAGGCAATCGTTCGGCCAATGGACCTCCGGGTTCCATTGGCTGGAACTTTGCTGTTTGTTATGCTTTGCAACAAGTTTGCAATTATTGCGTGGGTGGAGTCTCCACTCTACGAATGATATATACTCTCCGCGTACTGTATATGATTACTGCGAATATCCCCTCAATACCACCGTTTTTTGCCCATGAGTTCGGTCTCGAAACGAGAGTCTCAGCTTTTCCAAAACCGTATAATATCTTTCTCAAATGCTCCTCTTCTGGCGTCACAGACGCTCAGATATATTCAAAACGACAATTTTATAAACACGACACAAAACCCCCGGCGTCTTGACGCTGAACACTAAGGAAAAACATCGTTAAGTTCTATATTGTTTACATTTCAGGTGTCGAATCCAATATTTAACGATTCGCTGCTATTTGTTATGACAGTACCAAATATTTGTATTTGAGTTATCCACCTTCAAAAGCAGCATTCGGAAATGATGTAATCTCCAGAATTGAGTAGCCATGGGACAAAAAACATTGTTTTGAAAAACCTTTGAAGCATTGTACTGAAATCTTCCATCAATGGTAAAAATATTCCATAGACTAAAAGAGGGGTGAGTTGATAAATTTGGGGCCTAAAATACAAATGACTATTGGTGTGCTTTTGATGGGAATTCCCCGAAAAAATGTTCCATTGACAGGTAGTTTCCTTCATGTCAATTTTTCTCTCTTATTTGTTGCATGACCCCCAGTTTTGAGGAAAGAAAAAGTTGGCTGAACGACTATTCTTGACAGATATAAGATATATTTGAATATGTAAATTAAAATGGTGCGATCATACTTTTTTCGCACGAAGGTCACAATGGTCGCCTACGGAGAAACATTTAGTACTATTATTTCATTTGATAAATAAATTGTCACAAGTTTACCTGGATTGTCATATTCCATCTCGTTGACGAGATCAGACCAGAGAGATCAAACACGACGCCGACGCCATCGTGTTTGATCTGATTTCGTCAGGCCAGAGGGGGACTGGCCGTATGGGCCACCGGGAAATTTCTCGGTACCCCCTCCCCTTTATTGAGAGCCACCCAGACCCCCAAAATTTACGTAGCCCAACAGCTGATGTCGCATGCAATTTCGTGAAAATGACCAAAAAGCGAACTGAATCTGATTGCACAGACTGTCGGTTTATCGAAATGCCCTCCAGGTGGACTGCCATTGACAGTCCACATGGAGGGCATTTCGATATAACAGCAGTCTATAGTCTGTCACCGATCGGTCAGATGCCAGGAAACGGCGTTCTTGCAGTTCTAAAAATCAAAGTTTTCTCCCATTAGGCCGAACTATGGTCGACCTGATGAGTCCGGAGCTCCATTTGGTACGACTATTTTTGCCAAATGACCGGATAGATGATACAAAAATGCCATCGAAAATATCCTCTATTGATCGCGCACTTTCAAGAAAGCAGCGTTCTTTCGGTTCGAAAAATCAAAATTTTGTCCGGGTCCCCCTTGATACCTTTCCTGGCAGCGTTTTTGGCACAGTCCGCCCCTGCGTCAAATAGGCGGAACCCAGATCAACTGACTGTTGTAATAACCTGTATTTAGCGATTTTCCTTGTTACAACTTATTGGAGACTAGTCATACTATCCAATGACACACTGTGCCATGCTTTACGAAAAGAGTTACTAATTTGGAAGTGTTGAGTTACAGACATAATCTTGCACTCTTCAAGTTAACTGGTCTACAATCAAGTTTGCTTAAAAAAACAGTTAACTAATTAGTACACACGTGAGCCATTCATGGTGTTAAAAGATTGGTAAATATTGGGGGATTGCTTGAAGTAAGGCCATTCAAATTAGGAAATTTTGTTCCAAGCTCATACCGTTGTAACGCAAATCCGAACGAACCAAGGATGTTAAATGCAGGGGTGAAAGAACTTTGTGCCATTGATCGCGTTGTTTTCGCGTGATTTTTATTTTTATCGTGTGTTTACGTTTTGCTTACAGTTAACAAAGACGAATGTATGTGTGTTAGTCGATAGTCAAATTTCTAAAAGTATGAAGAAAACTGGTCAGTAACTGGAAATAAATAGTAGATTGGACGAGTGTTAACCCTGTATCTAACATGAAAAACAGACGACACTTGCAAAAGAATTTTTGAATTTTAAACTATTATTTTCATTTTTTGTCTCCAAGACATAGGTTATGACCCCTCATTGGAACGAGCTCGACGAGCTCGTTCCAATGAGGGGTCATAACCTATGTTTTAGAGACAAAAAATGAAAAATAATGAAAATTAATTGGCGATGTTTGAGAATAGCGCTGGCCGGTTTTGGCCGTTACGTTAGGTAAAGGGTTAAGTTTGTATTGGTTGGGGAAGAGCACGGCTATGATGTTGCCATACATTTCAGGCATAGGAACAATCCTATGCTGTAACACAGATTCGGTCATAGAATATACTACGAAAACTAATCAAATGACTGACCTTTATTATCTTTGCCACCAGCCCCATCTTCACCCTTATAATTCAGAACACTGTTCCAGTTTTGGGTTATAGCGCGTGTTTTCCGGTTGTCGGTTGAAACAGCGTCTTCTGATCGGACATGCTGTTCGTGCTTAATCTCCGTACACTCTATTTCGACGTTGCGATAAATATTATATTCCAAGTTTAAGGGTAGGCCACCGGAATCGGATACTTTCCTGCTGACACATGATCCCATTACTAAAACCTTAGCACACCTGTAACATCCTTCGCTCTCGATCTCTTTCCATGATGAAGTTAAATGCAGAAAAAGACTTTACGATTATTGCCTAACATTAACAAACCATGTGTTTCCATAGAGACTGTTCATCGATGCTACGCTATATTCTTTCATCGTATAAAAATACATCATCAATGGCGTATAATATAAGAAATCGAATGGAAACTACATCATTTGTAATGAAGTAAATTGTTTTATTCTGAACACACATTTGTTTTTTAAACAATCTCCAGGTATAACGCATTGATCAATGATCCTAATCGATTGCCATCGAGACGACTGCGATAAGTCTCGAATTATGCAGATATAATTAAGGTCTTCTAATCCCGTCAGTTTCTGACGTGCAAGATGCACTCGCGTGAAGGTAAGACTCTCTAATTATCTGGTTTATTGAGCTAAAAGGATACATCCAAGTCAATAGATGACATTTAACCACAGTTAGCGAAATTACCCCTGGTCATGCAAACCCTGTTTGCCGAAAAACAAAAAACAAAAAATACATTCTCCATTCGTGGCTGAAAATCTCTCCATGTGCTGGTGATGTTGTTGCATGGCAAATGATCTCTTGCAGGTGGCGCAGAAAAACTCGTAATGCATCTTTAGAAAAAAAAAACGAATTTTGCGGGACTTTTGCCTTCATGTTGTTAAGATGTTACTTATTTTTCATATCATTGATTTTTTTCTGCTTACAGTGTCTTTGTACCTGATGTAATTTCATTGATTGCGATGAGTATATACTTTGAAATTTATTGTATTCAAACTTGGCGAGTAATACTCCACGGAGATTGTAATGGTTACACGATTTTGCATTAGCTCATTTGCATATCCCTTCCACTCAACCCCCTCCCATACAAAAGGTGTATAAAATAAAAATAAATGCCTGGCATTGCGAAACTGTTGCTTTTTTATCATTCTGTGTGTGATAAAATGAAGACACGGCGACTTTTTGTCAAAACATCAGTTGAGTAAAAGTTGAATTCCTTTAAGAGTTTAAAACGCAGAATTTTTGACAAAGCATGTCGAATTTCAAAACGTTACGTGGATCCGGATAAAACTGAACCAGCCCTACAAAGTTTATTTAGACCTATTTCAAGAAACAATTAACCGATGAATATCACAATTCGTATCGACCAATTACAAATGGTATTATCGCGGTGTGGCCGGACTTCTCATCATAGGCACTCTATAGTCAGAATAGGTGAAACCGATGCCCACAGTAGACATGTCCCCAGGGATGTGGTGATAGGGGGGGGGGGGTGTCTCACCCCCCCACCCCCAGCTAGGAGTATTTTTTCAATAGTTGGAAATTCCGAGGTCAAAAATCAAATAGTTGGAAATTCAATAAATTAACATTGTTCATGAAAAATATTAAAATTCCAACTTAATGATGAGAAATTTTAATCTTTTATTTCCAACTGGAAACTTGAGTTTCAAATTTCCTACTCTAAAATTGACATTGGCCTCAAAATTTCGACTCTGACATCAATCCGGTAAATTTTCTGACCCAGACAATAAATGATGCTTTTTCCCTTTCAGGACTAGTGAAAATTTTCAGAAGGGTTCATAAGCAAGTTATGTATTTATATAATCACTTTAACCCTTTACCCAACGCAGACGACTTCAAAATTCATTATTTTAAATACCATTTTTTAAATTAAAAAAAAAAATTGCAATAAAATCATATCATGTGACCACTCTTTGGAACGAGCTCGACGAGCTCGTTCCAAAGAGGGGTCACATGATATGGTTTTGTTGAAATTTTTCGAAAAATAATATTTTTTCAGCAGCTGTATTTGCATATTACGCGGGCGGATGCGGGCGATTCGTTGGTTAAAGGGTTAAAAGATATCACCCAGCGCTGCAGTGCAACCACTTATCGAAACTACTCACAGTTGGAATTTATACCGGTGCCCCCCCCCCCCCGACCAGGTGAAACCCTCTAGCCCCACCCCTGCATGCCCCACAAGTCTGGAAATAAAGAGCTTACATTGTGACCCGTAACCATTTGACACAGCATAGTAAGGTGGAAACCTTTAAGAAAAAAATGACTGTAATGCTTTACCACATTCTCTGTTTTCACTTTGCCAGTTATGCTGCTTTAATCGTAACAGAATTTTCGCCAAAATAAATAGCACCAACTAACGCGCGGTCTCCCTTTGGCAAGATTGCGCGTTAGTTGGTGTTATTTATTTTGGCGGAAATTCTGCTAAGAGGGCTGCCAATGCACAACCTTCGTGGGTGCAATGTGCAACCTATATGGATGCAATGCACAAGCTTTGAGTCGAGGTAGTCCAGGAAGATTGTCAGTCAGACTGCGAAAACATGGGATTAGGTATTTAATTTATGATGTATTCCTCCGCCGTGACCTGTGGTTCGTTCTTATATTTTACAATTGAGGTGCCCACCACATAACTTGAGCGATCGTTCGCGCGTTATTTCAAGGCATGGTCTCCCTTCCGCATCACAGTTTTCACAGGCATGCTTAATGGTTATACAATGAGTTTTACATTTTGAGAATATGCAAATGTATCAATTTATTATACACTAAACGATAGAGTATCGAAGAAATTGCTGAAAGATAGAAATCGTACCCCCCACTGTGAAGATATAGAAACTTTCACTTTCACTTTATCAATCGAAATTGCGGCTTTCAAAGCATCACTTCAATGTGAATATGAGTCAAATTATCACTGGAAATGATCAATTTGTTCTAAAAACGTATAATGAAAAGTAAATCTAGTGTTTTTGAGTGGATACCGATCATTTCCAGCAATAATTCAACACGCATTCACCTTGAATTGATGCGTGAAACCCGCTAGTCCAAACATGGCCTGAAAGTCCGTAATATAAGTCATTTCAACGGACGTACCAAACCAAAAACTTATATTACGGACTTTCACGCCATGTTTGGACAAGAAACCCGCCAGCTGAATCAGAGTGCAAGACGCTATCTGTTCCGAGTATCAATCAAATCACTTCCGCGTATCAATGATTCATTGCGCTGTTTATTTTCATGAATCAATTCAAGGTGGAAACGAGACGAATTGTCAGATTCTTATAAAAAGCGTATGATCAAAAGTAAATCTAGTGTTTTTGAGTGGATACCGAAAATTATCTCACTTGTGAGCGAGATAATGGTTATTTTCGCTCGCGCTAAAAATAAACATTTGACTCGGTCACTAATGAGATAATTTGCGGTATTCACTAAAAAACACCAGATATCCTCTATATACAGAAAATATTGTACTGTGTTACTCACAAATGTAAACAAATTACGATCTTCCCGTCCCCTTCTGCGACTCAGTTTCCAATGGTCTGAGAACAAGCTCTCGAGCCACCAGTCAAGTTCTGTAAGGAATTCGACGCTGTTATGACCAGGGGCCAATGCTATAAAACGTTTACAATTGTATTTTCTAGAATTGTATTTTTTAGTTATGACTTTAAATGGGTTAAAATGAACCATTAGCATTTTCAAAGATCAGGCAATTTGCCAGTTGGCAAATTACCATATCTTTTAAAATGCTAATGATTCATTTTAGTCAGTTATATTAATAGGTAGAAATACAATTCTAGAAAATACAATTGTAAAAGTCTTATTGTATTAGTTCCTGGATGGGGAGGGGGTGGGGGGGGGGGTCTAGCTCTTAAATTATCCACTGCCTATATTTGACCCAATCTGCCTGGAATATGTCAGTTGGTCAGAAAAGTGAACATACGGTTTCAGAAGCTCGAATCCTAAACCCATGAACATCCATTGTCCTCGAATGAGCGCAAGAAATATTTCTCAATCGAGACATAATTTGGCGGAATCTTTATCAATACCAGAAGACTAACTACAGCTGTAGTATTGTGTTTACGCGACGTAGTTCCACCAATTGTGTTAATATCTTCATGTTTTCGGGCAAATACTTATTGACTGAAATATCTATAAATGGAGCACGAAAGGTATCTCTATTTCCTTGTGAGTGAAGGGATATCAGATTACATCAGCGGTAGTCTGCGCGGAAACAAACTACCATAATAGCGTCGGATTCCTTTCTGAAGTTGACTGGTAACCTGTCGGAGAGCTTGGTCGGAGACGTGTTCTGGAAATCACGAGCTCGACTGGTTTTACCGATATTAAAATCACTGAGCGGTTTTCTCGGAAATGTACTGGGTTTAATCCTTTGCCTTACATAGCGACCATATTCAGCGGTATTAACACAAATCGCTAGTCAAATTTTAATATTTTTTCTATTTTCCCCACAGAACGTAGCTTATGACCTCCACAGTGGGACGTGCCCGTCGAGCTCGTTCCAATGAGGTGTAATTAGCTGTGTTTTGGAGCAAAACAAATCACATTTCTTTAGTTATTCCATTCAAAAGGAGATTTTCAAAAGTGTCGTGTTAGATGAAAAGTTGATGAATCTTATTAAAATTTGAGGACCACCGTTAACAGTAGTCATTACATCTAATATAATTGATAATCATCTTTGTTAAATTATTTAATGGTTGCTACGGTGACTCGGGTTGTCAAACCTCCTGGACGTTGCTGAACATCAATCAGTTTACTAGTGCACGACATAAACCCGGTACCCATTACACCCACAAATTAATATGCTATTCATCGAATTTGTTACCAATTCTGAGCTAAATTCAGATGCGAAATCGCACATTTAATTTTAATCATTATGGAGTATAAACTTCCTCTCTTCGGAACAGGCCATAGTATCCCCGAATGATTTGTATTTAAATACCAATAAATACGTTTAGCGGGAATCCGCACTCTCGTAATAAGCCTTGTAGATTAAGGGTTCTCAAACGAGAATGCCAGGGGCATATAAATAAATATCTTGTCTTCATCACTATTTTAAAATTTTGACCAACATTATCTGATTTATTCACGCGATTGTGGAAAAGAAATTTTTTTAAAATGATAATTTCGATGCAGAGATGAAAAATGAGAGCTTAAGAAAATCGATCGTCCAGGGAACAATACTATAAAACTTTTACAATTGTTTTTTCTCGAATTGCATTTTTTACAAGGGGATATACATGGCGGAAATGAATCGTGAGCATTTTAAAAGCTATGGCAGTTTGCCAATTGGCAAATTGTCACATCTTTGAAAATGCTAATGGTTCATTTCAGGAAGTTATTTCCATAAATAGAAAATACAATTCTGCGAAATACAACTGTAAAAGTTTTATAGTAATGGCCACAGCTCTTCATACCGCAAGTACGTTTACAGTTTTCCATCAGAGTTGTTGAGGATGTGCACGCCCCAGCCAACATCCAAACCACAAAACAAATCGATACACCGAGGCGCCTTTAATCCAGCCTTCCAGTTGAATTGACAATGAGACGTTCAAATTCCATCTATTCCAAATGACCCCAGTATCTAGTGCCCAACGAAATAAAACGTTGTTTGACAACGAGAATGGATTAACACTCTATTTAACCCTTTGAACCCGAAAGACTGCTTTTCCGGTTCAGGATCACGATATGCGTTGAATTCACAAAGTAGATAGTTGCTCAGTGAAAGTGGCTGCACGTTGAAAATATTGATTTGTCTTTCCCCAAGTATAGAATATATACTATACCAGTTGATAGCCCTGAATTGGCGTGAAATATACCAATAAGGACCAGTTATTGAAGGGTCAAATCGTCATTTTATAGTTGTCAGTTTGCTCTTCAAAACATAACGTGTTCGGTCCAGGCAAAAGTCATAACATTGGCATACCTGCCGGACGAGGTTTCAAAACCCAGCAGGTCTTCAGATTGGCCTATTTGGAGACAAGACTTTCCCTATTGAAGAAATATTTGTAATAATGACTATCTGAAATACCATTTTCGGCATCTTATGGCTTTCCTGGAGGCCAGGGTAATCTATTAACCATATGGGGCCTAATTCCAACTTGGATAGTTTTTACCAAAAGAAAAGGTGCCCCAACATACAGTCTCTTGGTAAACGAGAAGTTGCGTTTTAACCCTTTACCTCACTGAACGGCCAAAACCGGCCAGCGCTATTTACAAAAATCATTCAACTTTCATTATTTGTTTCATTTTTTATCTAAAAAAATAGCTTATGACAACTCACTGGAACGAGCTCGTTGCGACAGGATGTAGACTGCCAATGTGAAACAAAAAGATAAGTAGATCACCTCTTTGGAAACGGAACAATAAAGCTGTCTGTTATGACCTATAACTGGGGACATTCCTGTAATTTAGGGACACCGTTTACCGTTGTGGGTATGGTAGAATTTAAAGACCTGAAATCCAGTCGTGGGATCTCATAGAGTAAATTATTCACATCTTTTCCAGTTCTAAGAATTAGAAAATGCTTAAATTTGTACACGATCACTTGGGTTTTAAGTGAAATGGCCCTTTACAAATGATGCACATTCCATGATGTCCTGTTGGGAATTCTTTGGCAAGTATTCATAAAACCCCAAATGACTTTATTTTTTGAAGTTGTCCCAGATTGGCCATTTTCCCTAACGCAACTATTATAAAGAATAATGATTCAATAAAAATACTGATTACCGACTAGACTAGAAGCCAGGCCCCAATTCCCTATTCCTCGACCCCCATCATGGCACCTCAGAAAATACACCCGCTCATTTCTCTCAACCATATTCGCAACATCAACCCTGGTCTACGATGCAATTGCAATCAGTGCCGGTGTGACAAGAGTGGAAGTCCGCAGGAAAATCAGTCCCTCTGGACTATTATTCCGCGGAATTCTAGTCCTAGGTCTAACATTTCTAGGAATAGTAGTCCGCCGGACTACTATTCCTAGAAATGTTAGACCTAGGACTATAATTCCGCAGAATAATAGTCCAGAGGGACTAACGTTCCAACGGACTTCCATTCCTTTTACACCGGTATTCTGTCTCAAACTGGATACCAGGTACTGATACCAACCAAGCATTTGGGTTATTTACAGACATAATCCAATTTCGTCATTCGAGGACCAAATCCCCTCACTACATATAGTCACAAATATCCGTAACACGTTGAAAAGCGTTTACAATTTGATATATTGGATACCCACAACTGGAATGGACGTTGAGAATGGCTGGAAAAGGCGGCTAGCTGCCCTTCAATTTGTATTTCTGTTTTCCGTTTCCACCATATGATCACCCTTTGTACCTGATCACATTTCTTATGCACACTGATATATTGGTAACCCCAACCCAGGAATGCAGGAGCAGAGAGGGCAGGTACTCGCTCCCTTGACCATGATTAAGAGACCAATGAGAGCCATTTGCCTTTCATGTGGATTTGGTACTGTACATGACATCAGCAAACTTTTTCAGCGGGCAATCGTCGGTTCGGCATGGTGATTAGGGTGTTATTCCCTGTCGATCCAGCTGGTCCGTTAACCATGACGTGCAAGTACCAGATTGAACACAAGGACAAAGTATTAGCTCAAAGGACTGTAGTGAGACACTGATTCAATGAACTCTGGTCCTCGGCATTACATGTATCCAGTTGGAATATTCTAACCCTCTGAGCAGGTAGCCCCCTCAAGTTGGCTTGTCCCCTTGTCCTTCCATCCTTCCGGTGTCATAGCTACCGCCATACGCAATACTTTACATCCGCTGCCGAGCCATGTACCTTCAGCAATCCGACTCTTTGCAATCATGCTTTCCGAATAATATTTGTTCCATATTTCATAGTTATTTATGTATTTATTGGTGTGTAAGGTCACATACTTATGCACATTGGCTAATCATGACCGTTCCATATTTCACAACCAACCAGTCTTCCCATAATACATTGTACAGTAAACCGGTGTACCATGGACGCTTTTGTGTTCTCGTTCATCCCAGAGATTGGTTTCAGAACCTAAGGGCGTGTATAGCTAGGCTATCTTCAAATCGTAATCGTTCATCTCGATGCGAAGTTTGCAGAAAAATGACAGTATACCGAAAAACCTAACCGGTATCGATATTATGGGGATACCGAAAAAGCCGAACCGTTGAATACCGATACCGTCTGAATTTTCAAATTTTCATACATTCTCTATTTATTAGTCCCTGGTGAGGTTCGATAACAGTTGAAAGGTTTATTTTCATGACAGAAGCGAGAGGTTCTTTCAGTTTTGCTAACCCTCAATGAACTGGGGAACTATCCTGAATTCCCACTAGACTACAACCTTACATGTCCCATTACTTAGCAGTGATTACTAGCCAAGAATTCACTAAAATACACTGCCAAGGTGTTTTCTCTATTGTCAGCAGGACCTCCTAACAATGGTATGATCAGGGCAC
This sequence comes from Pictodentalium vernedei, assembly GCA_031216915.1. Taxonomy (NCBI): domain Eukaryota; kingdom Metazoa; phylum Mollusca; class Scaphopoda; order Dentaliida; family Dentaliidae; genus Pictodentalium; species Pictodentalium vernedei. The sequence continues at coordinate 411,133,386 of CM062294.1, read as the reverse complement.
ATGCTTTGAGACCGCAAATGCCTGAAATAGGTCTTTAAACACTAAGGTGTGTTTAGAACGAGACACAAAATTACTGTACATATGATTTGTGGTCGTAAAATTGTCACTGTTGAGCTCATTGGCAGTGCCATTTATAGCGTTGTGATAGAATGACAAAACTTATACTGTTTTTCCTGATGTGAATTCCTCTTTGGTACTATCAGCAAATCTCAGTCGTCAGATACCGAATACCAAACCGATACCGACGTATATACCTCGACCCCCTAAAATAACGAAACCGATACTCAAAATTCCAATACTGCCCATCTCTAGAAGTTTGTGCGAAATAATTTACCGGCCAACTGTATAGACCCTTACCGCTGACAACGCACTGTCGTTATCGTATGTACAATCGTTGTCGGAAAATGTGTTTAAGCTTTAAATGGGCATGTTGTTGTTCTTACCCTATCAGTGTATCCACAACTGCACATGTTAAATGCAGTGATTCACAAAACTTGCAATACAAACAGTTACGAGCATCACGAGAATACAGAAGTGCTCCGTGGAAGATGAAGTGGCGCACAAAGAATGTATTTTGTTTGCACCATATAGTTGTTTTGTCAGTTCACATGTTTGCAGAATTCGGATAAGTGACTCTCCCACAAGGTATAGAAAGTTCAAAATGATTATAATATTTTGAGTAATACACAATGATTCTTTTTATCTCAATTTATTTTCTATAATGATAATTATGCTGACCAGTTAGTCTTATAATAGACACCAGTGTGTATAATATCGCTTTATGGAGATACAGACATTTAAGAATCTGTATGTACCAAAAATTTAATCCGTCTACATTTCGCTTAAAGAATGTTATAGATTTCGTTTCTGTAATCCATTCAGGTAGCTGATTCACCTAAAGCCAAATTCAAAATGTGATACATGCGCACACGCACAACTGAGCGCCCATTACGAGGTTGCATGGTATTTTGATGGTAACATTTACATACATATACAAAGAGAAGAGGTTTTTATTCGAAGCAAACACCCCAGCTTAAATTTCAACTGCCCTTTGATAAAGACTGTCACGCAAAGGATGGATATTGCTCAGGGTCGCAAAGGTCAGCACCAATGCACAAAAGGGGTGAAGGCTTCTTCTAACGATGTGAACATAAAACAAGTTCAAGCAACATCACTTGGATTTGACGATACTAAGTTACACGCATCACCCATTCTGAATACTTAACGTCACAGTCTTGCAAATCTTTCTTTTGGGGTAAAACTTTTCATTTTTTGTCTTCAAAACATAATTTAAAAGATCTCGACAATTCATAATGTAATGGAGAGTTTTGTGAACAGCGCTAGAAGGATGTGCCCGTGTCGGAAACCGGGCTTTGGCGCTGCAGGAAGAAATAGATTCACGCCGCGCATTCAGCCAAAACTGAAGGAATGTCGCCTGAATCCGTGCGTGAACGTATGTCTCACCGTGACGAACCCGCCCGTTTCACTTTTGATGGGGTGGTTTTTATACTGAAGAGGTTTGTGACTTTTCGTCAAAAAGCATGAATCAACAGGGGTTCACTGAAAACAACAATTCTCATACATATACATATAAATAAATATGGTAATTTGTGACTTACATGGAATCCAAAGAATATGAAAAACAAAACGTCAATCACCCCCTACCCACACAGTTTTTGAGTCACTTGCGGGCCCGCATTCTCTGTTGTCGCTGGTTTTTCTCCTTCTCGCTGGCGTTTGTTCTTCGGTCCCCTCTTCACTTCACTCTTTCACTGCCGTCACACGGTCACAAACTTATTGTCACTTTACAGGACGTTTTTACTCAACATGTTACGGAATGTTACTCTACGCCTGCCGTCGCACGGCCGCTAATGTGTTGTCACTTTACTATGTCGCCTTCTCTCTAACAAGTGACGGAATGTTACTCTTCCACTGCCGTCGCACGGCTACTAGCTTTTTGTCACTTTACTGGACGCTTTTCACTCAAGCAGTCGCCACCAATGGGGTTAAACTCCCCCCTACGTTTATCTCAGAATACTGTTCATACAGACAAGCCTACTCTGACTACGTACGTCTTGCCTTCTACAACAGGTATGCCGTCTTCCTAAATACTAATAGCTCCCTGAGCTCGTACTTCCTATTTCTGATTCTACATTCAGATATGGCCACCGACTTGGCCCGCGACTGCTCCTATTCTAATTATGAGGTCTGTGGCTTCCCTACATGACAACGTGCCTATAATTTCGCACCGATGAGGGTCGAAAAGGGCTTGTCCCCCATACCGTCCCTGCGCGCCATCGGCGCGCGAAACCATTCCTTTCTCTTCGCACCGATGCGGCACCTCCTCTAACCTATAGAATGGGACATCCCCATCCACTCGTAACGACCCACAGTCTTACAAACTTTCAGACTGGAATGAAATGTTCGAGAAATCCACCAATTTTTATTTCAATATCCAGAACATCAATTCTCAGTTTAATCGCGTCTCCTGAACATGGCCGCTTAGATCTATCTTAATTTAATATTCACTTTTAAGTTCCTTTGAAAGTCTCGTATTTTAGCATATTCTGACATTCGTGACAGACCAGATGCATAATATGGGTGTGTGTCCAGAACATGTGCGATGTACTGTTTTTACAACAGTTACCTATTAACTGTTCATAATTACACAGATAACGACTTGCAGGAGAATACTGCTTCTCTTACTTTTAATCTTTATCAGATAGCTATTAAATGGGTTCTCCAGACCCGCGGTAATGGACATAAAAAATTTCGCTTAATTAGCAGCGCTTGAATTATTGCTGGTCTGTTTAAGTGACAAATCGGTTGTCGTGGTCCGTCATATACCTATCTTTACTCTTTATATTTAGCACGAATGAGAAAGATTATTGAAAATATATACACTTTTAAACAAAACATAAAAAATCCAAGCTATCACCTTGACAACCCGTTAGCTTATGTAAAACAGGCGCGTATATAGATATGTATGCGGGTTTGTGTGTGTGTGTTTACATGTACGTACATTTGCCATATACGAACTGCGCCACTTACTGATAGTATATTGCTAAATCTGCAAGCTTATTTACTTGCGTAAATGACTCTCCTAACACATATGTTGACCGTCGTATGATGAATCCAAAAAAAACCACTCTGTGTACTTTGGCATCGACAGCAAGAAGCAACAGCCAACCAATGGTTTAAACAGTCCTACTCAATGAACCGCACTTTTCCATGCTCATAAAAATGTAATTGCTCAAGGGAGACGATACTCATTAGCATACGCTTACTGTCGAATCCCGTCTTGTATAGTTTTTTTTACATCCCATGTTATATAATATACTGTTTGGTGTACATTACCTATATGAATAGCCTATTTGATGTATATAATTAACGCAGTTATTAATGAATAAATATTGTTTAAACCAAAACAGGCGCGTAGCCCAAATTCTATAATAGGGGTGCTCTAACCAGTTTTAGTATTTGTGATTTTTTTTTTTGGGGGGGGGGGGGGGGGTGATATTTAAAAGGCCGTTGTGTGGGGGTTCGGAAGCCTCCCCCATTCTTAACTAGGACCATCCGGTCTTTTCCCCTTCCCCACTTCCCTTAAAGTTAGGACTAGTGCCCCACACCCACCCTACCCGAGAAACTTTTGCAAAACTTAGTGCTCTAAGAGTAGCGTGTGTAATCGCTATATTGGCGACCATTTTGGGGCTCTATGTTGTGTGAAACTTGCATTGGATCAGTGTTTTGGGGGGAGCGAAAACTTTAAGCCCCACCCCCTCTCCCGACGGTTACGCCACTGATGTAAATGGTTAAAGTTTGGATCCAAATAGAAGTCTAATGCATTGTTGCTTTCAGATTATGGAAAATGGATACACAGTTAAATTTGACATTACCACGAACTGACAATGCTGCTCGCTGGAAGAATCCTTTAATATGCCGATTCAATCCGATTCTGCTCATTTGTTATTTAAACATAACTCGTTTAAACCTAAGGGAACGGCCAGATAATGCCAGTGCTATTCACAAAACTCGCCATTCAAATTCCATTGTTTTCTCAATTTTTGTCTCCAAAACAAAGCTTATGCCCCCTCATTGAAACGAGTTCGTCCGGCTCGTTCCAATAAGGGATTATGAACTATGCTTTTAAGATAAAAAAAATTAAAACCTTTAATTATTCCCCAAAATTGTTTTTGAAATGTTGTTTGCTTGTCGTTCAGGTAAAGGATAAATTAATAGACGGTGTAATATGACTTTATGCCACAGATAAACTTTGAAATCAGATTGATTAAACATAAACCCAAATCAATTGGGTCGAGTGAATAGGAACTTAATTGGGTTTATATTATTAGTTACACAGTCTGTTGGTGGCCTAATATGGTATATATGGTGTCAGTTAATTTCATATTGGACGAGAGAATTCTCAAAATGTGTTCACGTGTCTTTGCCTTGTTACAATTTATAAGGCACTCTCCCATGAATTGTAACAAGGCAAATTCATACATACCAAACAGTTTCATTTCGAAGGTAACATGACACACATCCACAGAATATGAAGCCTTTTAAGTTGCCTAACCTGCACTTCAGACCAAATATGGGCTTCCAACACTCAGTCTTTCAACTTGAAGCGTTTATCGGCTGCCGCCATTTTGAATAATCAATGAACAAAGGGGAGATTACCCATAGCTGTCAGCGTATACTGATGTTGACAGGCAGTATATGGTTTTAAATGCAGTCTGCATGTGGCGTCTTTGAACCAATGAAATTCCCAGATACTTGGAGGTAAGATATTCACTCATCCAGTTGATTTGGGTTGATGTTTAACCCAAATGACTTACTTTAGAGAGTACAGTTAGGGCCTCAGATAGACGTGACTAAAAATTTTTGAGGTGACATGAATGGTACGAAATGCGAGTATCATAAAGGACAGCTTATCTAAGGGTTCATAGTATACCGCGTCAGAGATAAAAAGCATATCATTTATCACTGATGTTTCAGGACATGACACGATTGCTTGTGAGAATGACATTTTACGCGTAGTTCAAACAAAGCGTTTCGACACCAGTCATGATCAATCATAAAATAATTTTATAATCGACGCGATGGACAAAAATAATAATAATAAATAAAAAATAATAATTTAATTACATAGCGCTTTTACCAGCAAACTACTGCTCAAAAGCGCTCACAGTTTAAAACTGACAATCAAAAAGTAAAGATTCAGCTGTCAAAGGCTATCCGAAAGAGATGGGTCTTTAAACCTCTTTTGAAACTTTCAGTATTGGAGGTTTTCCTTAAATTCTGAGGGAGTGCATTCCATAGTGAGGGAGCTTCGAACGTGAATGACCTGTTACCTGCAGTAGATCTTATTCTAGGCATGACAAGAAGATTCTCTGATATAATATATTATACAGAGGCAGCGGAGCAATTTTGAAAGGATGTGGTGGGGGAGGGGGGGGGGGGGGGTCAATGCCGTGATGGCTCGGGAAGATTGGGGGGGGGCGGGGGCATGCTACCCTTGAAAATTTTTAAAAAAAAGAAAAAAACGCCACAGAATGCTACTTCCCGCGTTCTGGGCACTGAATTTTTTTTTTTTTTTTTTTTTGGGGGGGGGGGGGGGGGGGGGGGGGGGGTTCTGCTACAAAAGCAAACTTATATGGCCAGAAATGATCTTTGACAAAAAATTAAAGGGGAAGACACTTTCTTTTCTTCTTTTAAACGCATTTTCCCGAGAGACAAACAAGAAGAAAAAAAACCCTTTAATAATCATATATTATTATCCAGATTATTCAGACAATTACATGTGTAGTCACGTCTCAAAGTCATACTCGCTGAATGTACCAAATTTTCTGGCGCGAAAGTCATTAAGTGACATGAAAGGGGACAGGGTGTGATATTGCCCACATGCAATGTGGCCAGTATCACAACCTGTACCCTTATAGATAAGTCTATGGAGTCGAACTCATGTATCCTATAAACCATGAAACCTAATCCTAAAATTGCGTTTATCTCCTCGCTCTATGTGACTGTGACACCCCACCCCCCGCCCTCCGTCTCCGTGCCTGTTATATCAGTTTAGATTCGGCTGCTTCGTCCCCAAAACACAAGCAGCGGATCAGTGTTGAATTAGCCTGCCTACAATGCTTTTACACACAGAGGCAGTGGCACTTGTCGGGATAATGTTTGGGTAAACAAACTATGTTGCATCCAATTACTTGCACACTTTAGTCAAATTTACTTTTTCAGAAGCCTAGATACCCCCCCCCCCCCCCCTCGGGAGCGGGGTGGCTCAGTAGGTAGAGGTGGAGGCTGCAAGCCGAGAGGTCCTCGGTTCGAATCCCACCTGCGGCAACCGCGTTGTGTCCTTGGGCAAGGCACTTCATCTCCATTGCCCGCATGGGGGCACGATGACGCCGTGTACTAAGGCGCACTGCACGTCGATGGTACGCATGTCTTCAACCAATCTAACCCTGCCTGTGCTGGCTGCAGTGCGGAGTTACGATGTTGGGGAGCTGGCAGCTGCTCGGCGTTGCTCGGTGGTTCTCTCCGGGTACTCCGGCTTCCTCCACCCGTAAAACTGTCACGGTCATGATTAGCCATTGTGCATAAATATGTGACCTTAAACATCAATAAATAAATAAATAACCCCCCCCCCCCCCCCCAGCCCCGACCCATTTCTTACTAGTTACCTCCCCTTTCTTTACTGTCTAAAAACAATCCATTTATTGCTCTATATTAATTTTGTTGTTTTATTTCCATCATTAGTCCATGGGAATAATGTTTATTAAATGATAGCAGAGAACTGAATAATTTTTCATTCTCCATTCCGAATGCAAGTGCATGTTAACGGTGTTTATAGTACACTAGCACACAAACTAGGGAAGTCAGAATACTTTAGAGGGAGGCCCGAAAGTCATAACATAGACAGGATAGGCCAAGGAATGACGGGAATAAGCAAAAGAATAGACCGGGAGAGGTAGAAACCAAGGATTTAGTGGGTAAACTGATCTAGTAAATGTACTTTTGTAAAACAGACACCGTCCTGTTTAGGTCCCAAGGGCACTACGTGCTAGTCTTATAAAAGGATTCTCAGCGAATTTGATTAACAGATAGAAGCCGAGGATTTGTGGATAATCCGAACCCGAAAAAGTACTCCAGTTTATTTGAACGCGCCTTATAACACTACGTGCCATTCTTATAAGCCCAAAATTGGGCTTCGCCAAGTCCACTTCGGTGGTTTTGGGTGGTTTGTAGTGATTGTCGAGTCTACTTGGGTAATTAGATTTAATCCCGTTGAATCGAACACCCCCCCCCCCCCCCGGTCTATTAGAGGATTTGGGGTCACATAGTGACCACGTGCCACCGTAAAAACCTAGATAGCGGCACCCACTATTCAAAATGGACGTCGGAAATACGTATCACACCAACAACATACGCCATACGCTGTGCTTGCGTACTGACACCACGCATCACTATGGAGATGACATCATAACATGGCCGCTCACGCGGGCTCCCATGACAACCCAACATGGCGTAACCAATACGACGTCAAATGAGATCACCCATGAGATCATCCTGATCAGGGATATCATCCCTGACATACTACTTACGAACTTTTCAGGCTACGATTTTTGTAACCGTTCACTTGTGAGAGAAGTGTGAAGAATCGTTTGCATTGGTGGATTCAGACACAGCAAGTAACGTATGACAATCTTGTGGAGTATCCGTGGGCAATGCGGGTGAAGTGTCTTGCCCAAGGACATAAGGCGGTTGTCGCAGGTGGGATTCGAACCGAGAACCTCTTGGCTTGCAGCCTGCACCTCTGCCTACTGAGCCACCGCGCCCCTCACCTAAACTACAGACTACAGTGTGTCATGATACATTTACCGATATACGATTGTAACTTTTCTTCAGCTGGGCCGAACCACAGTAGTAGGGTTGAAAATTTTAGCCGCTCCACTTTTATCGAGTTTCAGCCGCCTCTGCCTGGGTTAAAGGGTAAAATTACACATTATGTAATAAAAAGAATTTCAAATTCGTCATGATTTGATAAGAAATTTCTGCACCTCGTTAAATAAAATCGATCCGATCCTCATTAACCTTAGTTCAATTCGATTTTAGTGAACTCAACTCGGAAATTTCATATCAAATCGTGACGTAAAGGATATATCAGACCAATGCTCTTCACAAAATCCATTGTATTTCTCAAAAACATAGCGTTTGACTCCCCACTGGAACGATCTCGACGTTATCTTTCCCATAAAGGGTCGTGGGATATGTCTTAGAGGCAAGGCAGGGAGAAAAAGTTAGTTATTTAAAACTTTTTCGTAAGTGCCGCCCTATAGTCGTTTTAGGTGAGGGGTTAAAAAGTGACAAGTTATTGGTCTTTGTACAATAACTTTTGCACCAGTTGCTATTGAATCTTTCTACGGGCAGCGAAATTGGTAATCCATGTGTTATGAGTGCGAGATAAGGAGCGCTCCGTCACACTGACGAGTTCAATTATATCGGGTAGAAGGAATTGAACTTGCCACTCAGGACGGAACGGCAATTATTACAACCGTGCATAGACCTGACAATCATCAATAACAGCTCATGTGTATCTGAAGGGCTTCAGTTCCAGACGAAATGAGTTGCAGTTTACTGTCAAAGATGTTTTATGCTATTTAATCTTCAATAACATACTGGAGGTTGCTTTTATTTCTTGAAAATCTCCCTGGGGACGTAGTGAGAGGCATACAATGTATAATGATGTAATTGTGATAATTACGTGTATTTACAGACGAAAACTGGAATCGATTTCGAGTTTTCTGTATATAATTTTTAACACCGCCATGTTTGAGTGTAGATGTATGAAACTTTCCTTCCTGAGTCCTGCTATTTTAAAAATCGATTTCACGACAAAAAGAAACACAAAAAAGAGAGATACAAAATAAGTTGTCTGCTATAGCGCAACAATTCAATTTAAACAAACAAGAATAAGTTAAAAAACAATCGAGGTGTGACCTATTAAAAACTTTAGTTCGAACTACGTCGGCCAATAGCAGTGTACGGCAGGTGTGTGAACAGTACAGAGAAACGGATTGTCTCGACATGCGAACCACAACCAAAGCGTGTCTTTGTATCAATGGACTTTTTCTCATTTGAGTTATCGCATGGTTGTAAACTCCACTCTGAATGCGGTTTTATTGTAATTTACTCGCCTTCACCATTACTACGGACTTTTAGCACCACTACAAGCTTAGTATTTATCCATGGTCAAATCTTGACCTCTACCCTCGGACATGCCTTATAATGTTCATAAGAACACCCATACTCTACAAAGACACTAGAAATCAACCATACACCATATAACAGCATGGCCTATCATTACGTACTACCGATACAAGCCGTGGGATACTTTAAAGCATTAGGTGAGTTAGTAGAACTAACAACTAACAGTAGACCAACAGGGAACAAAGACCATTCTGGACTTATGTACTAGGCAACCAAGCATACCCACAACACTGCATGATCTAGCATTGCAGACTACCAATAGTATTTGCCCAGCGCATGATAGAAGCAGGCATTAAATGGATTAGTTGTCCTAATAGCTGACAGTAGACCAACAGGGGTACAAACCGTCCATTCGATACTACCTTACCATATAGCCAAGCATACCCACAACACTGCATGATCTAGCATTGCAGACTACCAATTTGCCAATTTGCCCGGCGCATGATAGAAGCAGGCATTAAATGGATTAGTTGTCCTAACAGCTGACAGTAGACCAACAGGGGTACAGACCGTCCATTCGATACTACCTTACCATACAGCCAAGCATATCCCACAACACTGCATGGCCTAGCGTTACATATTACCAATACTAATGGGAGGACAGTACAACGCCCTGGGTGGATTAGTAGTACTAAGGCATAACAGTAGACCAACAGGGGCGCAGACCATACATCCTGTACTACTGTAGTAGACAACAAGATACCCCATAACACATCATAGCCTAGAATTATTTACTGACTATACCAACTGCACAATGGTATAAAGCATTAGGAGTTTGTAGTACTAAAGTATAACAGTAGACCAACAAACTAGACTACCATGTCACTTCCGTCAAACTTCAATCACATACTCATACTATACACCGAAAGTCATGCATAAATAAACATAGCAGCCATAATATCGAGTGAAGTTGAAGAAATAGAAACGCTAGTGATAAAAGGCGAGACAAAATTGTAAGTTTATGAGGTGTGTAGTGAGACACAGTTGCGCAGTTGCAATAATGCGTCCTCGCTCTAAGAAATGAAAGAGAAAGAACAGTTATATGACGTAATCTCCAAACGCGTTCACATATAAAGAGCGTTGTTAGATATAAATAGCGTTGATAGATAGCGGTGTAATATCCGTTCAATTTCTACCAAATACCCAATGCGGATGTAGTTACTATATCGAAACACAATTACATCACGTTTTGTGCTTATATAGTGAGTTAAGATGAAATAATCATTCGGATCTGTAATTTCCACATCAATTTTCGACCCCTTCAACAATACCACACTTTCAGGCCCAATTAAAAAAAAATGCTCAATGCTGTCAGCTGTCCAGTAAGAAAAATTAGTAAGAGGTGTGTCTGAACTAATAAAAACTGTTGAGAAAAAAACTTTATACAACAAAACATGGTTTGGTGAAAAAATGGCGTTTGGCGGCCGGACTATAACTACAGTTTCCCTAACTAAAGTATATATGCAGTTCGTATACCATGCACTTAACAGATCTGGCTGGATGGAGACCTGCCTTTGAACCGGAAAACATTCCACATGCAAAACCGTTCTGGTGCATTCATTACCACTAACATAGCTTGAGAATCTTCACTTAAGCGAGCTCGCAGAACTGGTTTCAAACGAGGGGCCACAAGGTATGTTTTGGAGGCAAAAACTGGAAACAAATATTGAAATTTTGAAGGCGATTTTATAAATAGCGTTAGTAAAGATATGGCCGTTACGTTAAGCAAACTGTTTGAATATACAGCAAAAGTAACCCCCACCATGAGCGCAAATCCACAACGATTTATATAATTTTTCAATACTCCGCCCATCGTAATGGCTTCTACGTTGTATGTGAATCCACCGTCACAGTGATTTACTACAATACAGCCCCATGCAGTTTAACAGGTTTGGGTTGGCGACTTCAGAGGGGAAAAAATTCAATTTTTTACCAAACAATTCTGAAGGTATAAAATAATAGTGAACAGGTGGTTGGTGTTAACTGACTAACTATCACCACACTTAGTTTACAGTTGCATTAACTCTTTCGGTGACGTTGTCGATGCGACCCCCCTGACTGTCACAGTGAATGAGTTTGAACTCCTCGTCGGCTAACGCGAATCTATCGCATAGTACTACACCAGTTGATGAAGTTGAGGCACTGGAAGCATTTGTATTCCAGGTGCATAGTCCTAAAGGATAGAACTTCCAAAAACTGATCGATCTTACTTTTCACATAAGCGTGCTGAAGGACAGAGGCGTCCGACGGCACTGGGGACTATAACTCAACAATACCCCGAGTACATTTTATAGCAAAAATCCGTAAAAGGACAGATGAGGACGCCCAATAGACATATCTGCAACAAATGACAAGGGGAAGGTTGCATATTAAAATATTACCCCTGCCCCAATCTTCTCCCCAAATAATGCCAACTATATCGTAATGTATAATGGAGAGCTCATTTTGGACAACCAAGTTTAAACAAAAAAAATGAAATTTAATATGGAGAGGACGTCGTAAGTTTCTTGCGGAAAGTTTCACAGAACACCCAACCTCCAGCCTCCAGAAATAGCCATCTACATTACTCCGTCGTACCATGTTTTCAATATGTTAAGCATGTGGTGATTTCGGAGGCGCCGATTCTCCATAGTAGTCTTTCTCCACGAGGCAGATTTTCTAAATTTTAAATTAGTTCACCACAAACTCCATAACTGCCCGTCAAACATACGGGAGATAAACTTGATCAGTAATCATAAACTCTATTTGAAGAAGCTATTACAAGTGTACCCGGCGCTGTATAGTGATTATTTGTTTGGCCAGTAAATTTTAACCCTTTACCCAACGTAACGGCCAAAAACGGCCATCGCTATTCACAAAAATCACCAAATAATTTTCATTATTTTTTTAATTTTTTGTCCCAAAAACATGGGTTATGACCCCTCATTGGAACGAGCTCGACAAGCTCGTTCTAATGATGGGTCATAACCTATTGTTTTGAGAAAATAAGTGAAAAAATAGTTATTCAACAATTTTGTTTGCAAGTGTCGTATGCTTTTCATGTTGGGTAAAGGGTTAAATACAGTTGAAGAGATTTGGTGCTGTAATACTTACAAACGAGTTTGGCATATTCTATCAAGTTCATTGGGTGTTACCTGTAGATTGTTCCTTGGAAAACTCTTAGGGGCAGCATTAGCTGGAAACAATGTGACAGGGCAGTTTTATAGGTTGATGAGTTGAAAACTTTTTGTTGCCGTATCTCTTGAACTCATTTCAGCAGGCACCCAAAGAGTGACTGGAGGCAATTCAGGTTTTGCCTTTCACTTTTGTATGTTTTCCTTTTATTGTTGTTCTTTGTAGTAAATAGACGATGATAATCCGAGTCTTAAGAAAATAGACCGTCATTTGTAGTGTGAAGTGAGATTGATTGCAACTCACGATTCCGAGCGCGAAGCGCGAGGATCGTGAGTTGCAATCAATCTCACTTCACACTACAAATGACGGTCTATTTTCTTAAGACTCGGATTATCATCGTCTATCTAACTTAGGCCACGTCGAACAAAATTTTGTCAGTTTTGTGAATTTTATACGGATATTTCTCAACAGACAATGGAATCGGAATCGGAAAATTTGAATGATGACAATAGAGGTAATTTTGAAATTTTCCACAGTGAAATCTCAAACATTTCGGTCGAAGATTTATGTTGCGACTTTTTTTCTGGAGTTGAAAAAAACCCAAATGACTCTAATTCCTCGTTAAACCCCCGTTATTCGGGGCCAATTAGTGACACGCAATTGAAAGAAAGTATTCTACAAACGGTGCCTAAGAAAACCCACAAACAGAACATTTGGTGCTTGAAAGTGTGGAGGGACTGGGCGGTGTACAGAAACACACAACCTATAACACGGGACAGCCCATTTCATCCCGTTCCAGAGGAATTAACTGCCGATGCGTCCATAGAATGCTTAGATCACTGGATGGCAAAATTTGCATACGAAATACGTCGAGCTGATGGTAATCCATATCCCCCCCAAATTTGAATTGAGAAACCCCAAGTGGTATCCACAGCAGACGAAAATGTTAGTATGTGATCAGTTCAATAAAGAAAGTAACAATTAATTTTGAGTGGCCTTTCCTTGTCACTTCACTGGTTACTTCGTTTCATAACAATAGCCCAGCAAACTGTGAATGTTTTTTCTTTTGTTGTCATTTATAAACCGTAACATAACGGTACATCCATTAAGACCACGGTGTTCCCTGTGCTATGCAGTTTAGACGAAGAGTGGAACAAAGGCTATTTTAGCTCGTCATGGTCTAAATATCCGATAACCGATCCAGCCGGGAAGATAAAAACTACTTGTTTGCAAAGGTGTTGTCGAGGAAGTAATATTTTAATAAAACAAAACGCTGACCTTAGCTGTGTTACTGATAGAATTTTCTGTCATTGAAGTAATTTACTTATCATAATTTAAACATTAATTTCCAGTGTACTGGCAACTAATTGGAAATATGTGACGTTACCCGCCTGTAATGTGTCACATAATAGGTGCATTCACCTGAAGCTCATCAATCGCAATGCATTAACTTGATTCGTGCAGATGATATATCCTCTAGTTGACATTTCCAACAACTCATATGTCGGATACGGATGTACTGAAATACTGAAACACACGTAAATCACTGATCTCCATACAACTGACTTAATGAAAGGCTCATTAATCACAAATAGAAAAGTGACTCAGCCGCCACTATCCTAGGGTTGGGGTGAGTCATTGACGTAGCCAAGGGGGAGCCTGGGGCCATGGCCCTCCCAAACATTACAATTTCCCCTCCCCTCAAAATGGGACAATTAAAGCAGCAGGTCCCACATTGACTCTGAGGGTATTAGATTTTCAAAATTGTCTCGGAAGAACCTCCCCCACCCCCCGAATCTTCACCACTGGGAGGGGGATACTGTAGGCCAGAGGTGGGGTGGGTATGACCCTCCAATTGGTGGGGGTCGGGGGAGCCTCCCTCGATCCCCCCCAATGGGAAGGCCATGTCTCCCCCCACCTACGGCCTTCGGATATGCTTATGGCATTATATCGACCTAGCACCCCTAAAAAAATTATAGCCCCCTCAGCAAGAAATCATAGCTACGCCCCTGGGGTGGGTTGCTATAAATAAACAATGCTGAACAACAATAAAAAGTTCTCAAACGTTTTCAGTCTCCCGACGTCACGCAATCGCCTTTTAAAGATACATAGAGGATATCTACCCTGTTTTCGTGAATATCGGGAATTATCTCACGAGTGTTGACCTGAAAGTTTTAATTATATTCCCAGGTCAGCAGGAATGAGATAATTCCCTATATTCACTAAAATAGGGTAGAGTTTCTTGTTATTATCTGCTGCGTGACATTTTACTGCGCAATATTCAACCCAATTCGACTACAAACACGTACGCTTCAAAACAATAACAAAGATCAACTGATCGTTACTTCAAAGCGACGTAATGCGTCGAACCGTAACGTCATTTAGGGATATTTCTCGTTATCCGTCAAGTCGATGGATATCGAGAAATATCTTTTAGATAATTTCCAATAATCCACAGGATAGCATATAATAAACTTTGATATCTGTAAAAAATGAATTATGTTGGTGATGTGCAAAACTTTAAATATTTAAACATATTTTAATTATGACTGACAAAAAACAAGTGCCGAGATTGGATAGATTATACTGTGTAACTAGTTTTCAGTATAGTAAACACCATGACGTTGGAATTTGATGAGGTGTTAGCTGTTACGCAGTGGCTCGAGTCACAGCGTAACAGCTTTTAAGTCATCAAACGTCATGGATTGGGAGGAGTTACCGCGTTGATTGACTTAACGCAATCTTAGGTGGGAGACAAAGTGACGGCGGTTTTCCTTGACGTTCTAGCAATCTTGTTGTATATACATCAGTTACGTAAACCGATATTATTTATTTATTGGTGTTTAAGGTCACATATTTCTGCACAATGGTTAATCATGACCACGACAGTTTTACGGGTGGAGGAAGCCGGAGTACCCGGAGAGAACCACCGAGCAATGGCGAGCGAGAGAACCACCGAGCAATGGCGAGCAACTGTCAGCCCCCCAACATACTAACTCCACTCAAGCAGGGTCAGCATTGGTTGAAGACAGGTGCACCATCGACGTGCAGAACGCCTTAGTACACAGCGTCACCGTGCCCCACGTGGGCAATGGGGGTGAAGTGTCTTGCCCAAGGACTCAACGCGGTTGCCGCAGGTTGGATTCGAACCGAGAACCTCTTGGATTGCAGCCTGCACCTCTACCTACTGAGCCACTGCGCCCCCACACAAACCGATAAGATCAAACATTAGTCGTTATATAATGAATAATTGCTATCATTATTGAATTGCACCGAGTTCTTTGCCTACATGAAAAAAATACAATGTAACTGAAGAAAATGCTATTTCACTACAGGAGAGCTAGATAAATTAAAATCTACCATTTGTGGACCCCCCGTTAAAGTTAAGGAGTAAAGTGTGATGTATAATACTTTATAACATCATAACATTTGTATAAATACTTCAACAGAATAAAAAAAATTGTTTCTGTGCCGAATATTACTGATGATGTGCTTATTAAAAGATCGTTCGATCCACATCGTTTCAAAACACAATGCGGCCGAAGTTTGAACTGACTTATTATATATGCTGAAAAAAAGTGCGACCGGATGGTAAAAATAGAGGGGGCTGGTGGAGTTGTGAATTTGTCCAAGTATTTGATCTATCTGACTGGGGGGTCGATTTTAGTTCTAAAAAATTGCATATCGCTTTAAATAAGTGAAGTAGCTTAAATAGGGATCACCAAAGCCATAACTGAACTAATGGCAGACGGAACCGTCAGCTTTGCCGCTGGAGTTTATAAAAACAAAACAGGATATCGCATTATAGAAAATATCTGACCTGCTACAAGTATCTGAAAATTCCGTTGATTTCAAAACATCAAATGCAACCGCTGTTAACTTGGCTTGTACAGAGTCAGTAAGTTGGATAACTGGTAGTTGCTCGCCGCTGCACTTGTCTTCAACCAATGCTAACCCTGCATGTGTGGAGTTAGTACTTTGGGGGTCTACAGTTGCTCACCGCTGCTAAGGTGGTTCTCTCCGGGTACACCAGCTTCCTCCACTTGTAAAACATGTCCGACACAACGCGATCCTGGCTGTTGAAAGTGTCGTTAAACTCCAATAAACAAACAAACAAACAGTGTAACTAACAATATTTCGTCGCTAAACTGTCGAAAATGTTTAATATTAATTGAAGAGTAGAAACTATACCCGGGCCTACCTGCGCTTTGCGTGCACAGGATAAAACCCATGAAGCTGAATCAGTGACATATCCAATCCGGTTATAATCGACATGGTATCTGTGCGGGATAGGATTTTCATTGTATGTAACCTGGATGAACAAAATGGTGGTAGGGGTCTTATACGTCTTCAACAGTCTCGCAGCCAGCATTCTATAATAGGGGGTGATCTAATCATTTTTTAGGGGGTGGAGGCGAAGATGATATATAAAAGGCCGTTCTGTGGAGTTTCGTGGTCCTTCCTTAGTCCTAACTAGGACCCTCCGGTCGTTGCCTCCTCCTTACACTTCCCTGAAGTTGGAGAATGGGACAACGACCTGAGGGTCCTAGTTACACCCACACCTCCGAGAAAATCGTGCAAAATTTAGTGTCCTACTCTTGTGTTCCTAATAAACATACATGCATGTTTATTAATTCTGGGGAATTTTCCACCTTATTTTGGCCTGTATATTTATTAAAATTGCCCTTCCAACAGGGCGGAGATCTTCAACTCAGCAAATCTTAATTAGATTGTATGACAGTCTTTTGTTTAGCACAGTGTATGCATTGTTGTAATCATGGTGCTAAAATGCCTATTAGTTTTCTTTAATAAAACTAACTCAAATACTGAAAAATATGTTGGCTTTTAGATAAAATTACATATGTAACTAGCATTACTCCACCATCCCAAAAATGGATTTCCACCCCGTACTATTATTTGAGTCTATACTTTTATTTAATTTTGATAAATATTCCACCCTGTACTTCTATTCCCACCTGTACTTTTATTTGGAACACGAGAGTAAAGGTGAATCTGAGGAATTTGTAGCGTGTATATCGACTATATTGGCGACCATTTTGGGGCGTTATGTTGAGCGAAACTTGCATTGGGCCAATGTTTTGGGGGCAGCGAAAATTTTAGGGGGTGGGATTATTATGATCCCCGATGAGTCTGGAGGTGGGATGGGGAAATTTCACCCGAGGGTCAAGATATTTAAACCAGACCCGAGGCTTGACGGGGAAATCTCACCCGAGAGGCAAGATATTTGAACCAGACCCGAGGCTTGCCGAGGGTCTGGTTCAAATATCTTGCCCCGAGGGTGAGTTTTCCCCATTCCCACCTTCAGACTCATCGAGGATGATTTTTCTCCCCCCCACACGGGGATTACGTCATTATAGATAATTGGTGGTCACGTACTGACATACCCAATTTATGAAGTCGTAGTCCTTTCGAAAAACGAACAATTTCATCGGAAAGATCGTACAAAAGTTTGGAATATACCATAGATGCATATACTAAAAAATTGATTTGTAACTCTGTCCGTTAAGGGGTTAATGAATTTGCGCGTGTCAAACTCCAATGTAAAGGGCATTATGAGATTATTGATCGATCGATAAATTCGCGCAGTGATATTATTAAATCTGCATACTTTTGTAAATATTCAATGTTGTTCTTTGCATACATATCTGATCTGAAATAAATATTGTTTAAACTAAATTTGCAGAAAAACATGGGTCTGAAACAAATCAACATTGTTGATTTTGAATGGCACGTGGATTACATGCGGGAAATCATGAAGCCAGTTTGTTTATTTACAATGGTGCAGACGAGGATGAAATAGTTCCGGCGACCTAATAAAATATGCAAATGAGTATGTCACGTGGAGTGGGTGGGATAGAAATATCCTACCCTGCTGTCTCACTCGGACACGCGTATGTTTCACGTATAGTGGGGGGGGGGGGGGAGAAAAGCAAGCCCCCCCCCCCCCGTAACTACGTCACTGGTCTTCAAGATTTTATGAGGAAATATTTGTTTACTGGTTAAACATAACAGTTTCCTAAAATGTAGTTAGCTTATGAATATAGAAGTTTTACCACAGGCACTCACCAATAATTTGTAATAAATAAACAATAGTTCACTGCTTGGAATAACGTACGATGTTTATTCTCGAGTGGGATGCGGAAGGTTATTTTCAAGAGGCGCTAGCCGAGTGAAAATAATCCCCGCATCCCACGAGAGAATAAACATCGTACGTTACTCCAAGCAGTGAACTATTGTGTTTATTATATTTCCCTGATAATATCTGCAACACAAATACCCCTATTGCGTCATCTAAGAGCAGTTTCCCAAGGTCGCTCCATTTGTTTTGACGGTTAGAAAAATCGGAGCATGAACTCAAAAACATGAATGAATGAACTGATAGAATGACGTCATCAGAAAGGAATGCAATGAAGATCGTTTTCAAGTGGAAATTCGAGTGACGGGAGATATGAACTTATGAAGGAAATCAACACATTTTAAAGAAATAATTCAATCAATCACCATGAATGAGTAGTCATGTTCAACTTCTTATAACTTTGTGCGGATGTGTACATAGTTATTGTTTGCTGTCAGTTGGAATATCAAGAAGAATATTTGTTTGGATTGGGTGTTATCGCTGGATTTCGAGGCTTAACAATGCAATGGTAAAAGTAGTCCGTCATGGCAGGGAGTAGGATATCGTCGTGGGAGTTGAAGAACACTTTCTAGGTCGTGGGAGTAGGATGTGGTTTTTATTTACAAAGGAAAAAAACTGCAGAAATATAAAAGAAACAGATTTATACAAACGAAATATTATTTGTGTTTGACTGAATATGAAATATAAGCAAGCAAGGGAAGTGTTGGATTTGCTCTTGTATCCTCATTTTTTGAAAAGCCCTGATAGTGGCTTCTTGCACCCAATCAGTTAAGAAGTCTTGACAGCAGGATTATATTAGTATTTTAAGCTGTGATAACATTTGGCTCAACGGTTGTCACTGAACACTATTCGCGAGAAAATAGGAATTGAGTTTAAAACTTTAAAAAATCGAAAAATAATAACAAAACAAATGATCACAAAGTATCAAGGCGCTGTTTGATATCGTACGTCATAAGACGTACAAAAGTATCAACGCGCTGTTTGATTTCGTACGCTCATAAGACGTTCAAAAGGATCATAGGGTTAAAACAAGATGAATGCGCACAAATATGAAACTTTATATTACAACAAAAAAGTATTTCCCCAATTCAAGTACAAACGTCTAGACAAAATATAAATCTGTATGAGGGTAGCAACCGCACGTACGATCATTAGATTCAGAAAGAGTACATTTTTACCTGCACTCATCGAAAACTGATTACACAGGTCGAGATCACCGTGTTTGATATCAATAATTAACCCTTTACCTAACCTGAAAAGCAGACGACACTTGCAAAAATAATTCTTGAATAACTATTTTTTTTCATTTTTTGTCTCAAAAACATAGGTTATGACCCCTCGTGGGAACGAGCTCGACGAGCTCGTTCCAACGAGGGGTCATAACCTATGTTTTTGAGACAAAAAATGAAAAAAATAATGAAAATTAATTGGCGATTTTTGAGAATAGCGCTGGCCGGTTTTGGCCGTTACGTTAGGTAAAGGGTTAAATGATAAATAAATAACCAACAAAACGAAATAAATTAGATTAGATCATTTTTTACAATGGTGATATTTTTATACAGTTATATAGACCCCATTTCCACTTCCATTTCCTTCAGTCACGGCTTTGTGCATTCTGCATTTTGTCCTGTATGCCCTAGCTATAGCAGTGGTAACGGGGCTCCGCCTAAATCGCGGTTCCGCTGGAATCGCGATTGTAATATGACACGTTGGCTAGTTGACCAAGGCCAGCAGTGTTGCGATGTGGCAGTTCACCTTTCACCTTTCTTCACTCCTCCCTCACACCTATCTGTTCTGACTCTTGAAAAGTCCAATACTTATCAACATTCATCTTGAAGAGTGTACATACACAATATTGTTTTAATTATTCATACGTTTGCTTTGCCATTGCATGCACATTTAGGTAACTTTTTGAAAATATTTGTAAACATAATTTGAAAATTTCAAATGTATATTAAGGAAGGGATATTATCGGTGCTCGGCACTTGTTATCCAATCCATTTTGTTATAACAAATAAAATATGTTTAACCCTTTACCTACCTGAAAAGCAGACGACACTTGCAAAAATAATTCTTGAATAACTAATTTTTTTCATTTTTTGTCTCAAAAACATAGGTTATGACCCCTCGTTGGAACGAGCTCGACGAGCTCGTTCCAACGAGGGGTCATAACCTATGTTTTTGAGACAAAAAATGAAAAAAATAATGAAAATTATTTGGCGATTTTTGAGAATAGCGCTGGCCGGTTTTGGCCGTTACGTTAGGTAAAGGGTTAATAATAGGCCCCTCAGGCTATAGTACAAGTAGAATAATTTATTTATTTTTTTTTTTTCGAAGTTTAACTACACTTTCGACAACCAGGGACACCTTGTGTCGGACAGTTTTACGAGTGGAGGAAGCCGGAGTACCCGGAGAGAACCACCAAGCAACGGCGTGCAACTGTCAGACTCCCCAACGTACTAACTGCACACAAGCAAGGTTAGCATTGGTTGAAGACAGGTGCACAATCGATATGCAGTATGTGTTAGTACACAGCGTCACTGTGCCCCACGTGGGCAATCGTGATTAAGGGCCTTGCCCAAAGACACAACGCACTTAGCACTGGCGGGGATCGAAACGTAGACCTCTCGGTTTGAATTTCAATGCCGTAATCACTGAGCCACCGCTCTCCCAGAAGAATAATGAATGAGATTTACACTTTAAATGGCACAAGAACGCAATACCATGATGTCATGACTTCCATTCATAAAAATCAGTTCATAGTCGCTGAACGACTGTCGAAATATATACGAACAAGTCAAGAACGGCAGGAATATTGTAAGATATATTGGATACTACCACAAAGCGAGTTTCCGAGATGGTGTATTGAAGTCTCGACCTCGCCTCTGGGTCATATATCGACTTGCCCTAAGGGACTCATCGATATATGCCTGGAGACTAGCTCTAACTTCAATACAATATCTCGGAAACCCGCTTGGTGGCAATAACCTATATGTATTTAAAGAACGGTTTCTGTTCTGACAAGCATGACCCGGTGGGCCCGAAATAGTGGCCAAAATGTGTTAACCCTTTAAACCTGGAATGCATACATGTTTGCGTGAAGACAAATTGGCGGTGGACGAGCTGACGATATAAAGAGTAAAAAATCTGAAGCGAGGCTCGGTAATAATTTAATCCAACAGCTCGACAGATTAAATTATCACTGATCCTCCCAACAAACCAGGATGGTTATGCCCTTTTCGCCGTTGACAGTATTGACTGAAATGATACCTTCCAAGGCGTCCGTGTTGAAAGGTTTAAGGGGATAAACGAGAGTGTGACACAATCTTCAAGCAAAATTTGAGGAATATCGACTCGAGGGAAAAGGTGGTTATTATGATCAGAGAATTGCAAAAGGCATGGAAGCAACCTATCATAAAAAAACAATTTGTATCCAAGACCTGTGGAAAGAGACGATAGTGTGTTCAAAGGGGGAGGTGGTGCTTACATCATCCACAGAGTAACTGCACAAACCGAGACTTTCTTAATATAAAAATAATGTTAACGCAGGACGATTCATTTCACGTTGTTTTCTGGTTCGCTGTGGACCGGACTACCTTTATCTACGGCGGTGCATGGGCTTCCAGTCATAAAATTCCGAACAGAGGGCATTTTATTCCTATTTTCCAACGTGATATGGAAAGCCGCCCTCGGAAAGAATAAAGAGAAAGAATCCAAAATACTATCGCGTTCTTCATTAAAAAGGATACATTACCAATCCGAACAATCTGCGTTTTCTGAAATGATAATTCCACGATGGGCTGGTACCCTGAGTTAGACTGTTCGCTGCCCAGCTTTGGACGATTTGTGAAAAAAGATTCAATTCGTTACGCAAGTTCACGTCCTCTATCTTCTTGAAGCTCAAACTTCTGTTTCACGTGTAAATTTGGCCTTTCAGTATTCCACGTACGTGTCACTTTGACTTTTTGATACTAAAGGCAGCAAGTGCAACCATTTATTGGGTGAGTAGCCCAAAGGTTGAAATTAATGACCCAAATAGTTGGGGTGCTGTCGAAGCATTGGGCCGTACAGATTGTCCCGGGGGTGATTACGAACTTGGGCCAAGATAGTCAAATAAGAGAAAATTCTGTCCCCATTGAGTGATTTGATGGACAGACTGGAGTCAGGAAACAGCCGTCCTGAAATCAGGTGACCGGAGCTTGGTCGGTTTGGTTTGGTCTATGAGGATGAAAGGTAATATATTACAGAGGCTTACATGTATCATATTCGAAAGGCCTGATCGACCAATCCATCTCAATATATCCAGGCTTAAGTCTAGGCATATGAGCTTCATTCGGATATAAAAAACATGTTACTCATGGAAGATGTTTGTAGGTTTCTAACGCCAGGAAAGCCTTCTAAATCTGGGTTGTGCGGCCATAATTGCGATAGAATACCACCGTATGTCGAGATTTGCCATAATTTTTTCTAAATATTTTCACCGGGGACACCCAAAGCACGCCCGTTACTGGTAGGGATACATCCCCTTCCATACCCGATACTTACACGTTTCGGTGGGCCGGTCGACTTTGAGTTTTCCATGGTCAATCCATGTATTTTCGGCCTCGGTTCTTCATTTAAACGGAGATTGAGGTAGGTGGATATAGTACATATAAAAACATATCAATGGAGCGCATGGTCGACGTCAAGTAACAAGGTCTGCGTCAAACGGGTTCGCCGTTTAGTCCTGTCCGTATTGAGTATGTGCGGATACAGGCGTTACTGGAGAGAATGGTCCACACAAGTAGAAGAAAGATGTTCCCTGTATGTATAGTCTAAGGTGTACAGGCACACATCGCGGTCACGATTAGCCATTGTGCAGAAATATGTGACCTTAATCACCAATAAATAACACTGATTTGTATCAAAGCTCATGTAAAAATGAGCAGGCATTTGTTAAGTGATGCTGGACTGGAGGGGAAAATGATGATGTTCTTTGTGGGAGAAATTTGTCTTACAGAAGGATAGTTTCTTAGCATATCGATAATGTGAATGAAAATTATAAGTTGTCAGAGTGAGTGTGGTGGACTCATCATAATTTAGAATAATGTAGTAGACCAGTTACCAGTAACTGCTGGTATCAATGCTCATTTGGAGAAGTCATAGCTTATGGCACCACCCCGGAACAGACACAACGAGCCCGTTCTAAGGAGATGTCATAATCTACGTTTTTGAGAATAATGTGAAAAACTATAACATTTGAACGGCATTTTGTGAGTAGGTATGTCCGTTACGCTAGCGAAAGGGTTAAACGATACAACCCAGCAGTGAAGAAACCTAACATGCTTCAAGTTCCTGCTGGCTTCCGGGATGGTGCAGAGTACGTGGAGAGTGTATTATCACTAAATCACCCATGGTGTGGAGATTCCGCCCAAGAAATAATTGCACATTTGTTGCAAAACATAACAACCACAAGCAAAGTTGCAGCCAATGGACCTCCGGGTTAAACCCGAGGTCCATTGGCTGAAACGTTACTTGTGTTTTTTGTCCATATGTACAGAATTTGAAAGTGGTACTTTGGGTGATAACTCTACTCCATGGGCGAGTTAGTCATAATCGATTCTCCACATACAGTACGTGAAGAGTGGATTATAACTGAATCACCCGCGCAGTGGAGTTATCACACAAGCTAAAACTTTAAAATTGTGTACATATCGACAAAAAACACAAGCAATGTTTCAGCCAATGGACCTCCGGGTTTAACCCGGAGGTCCATTGGCTGAAACTTTACTTGTGCTGGTTATGCTTTGCAACAAATTTGCAATTATTGATAGGGTGGAATCTCCACTCTGCGGGTGATTTAGTGATAATACACTCTCTACGTACTGTACTGTACAGTCACTGTACATTTGTTACATTCTGGGTGAGATTCGACATAATGCGAGTGTAACTGCAAAATAATAATAACGATTTTCCTTTTCAGTTTTGAAGTTCGACAGAGTGTGTGATGTTTTAAATTTGAGAGCCTTGAAATCGAAAATGAAAACAAGTAATTAACCGTCTGTAGACAAGTGTCAAAATATAAAAATTTCAAGTAGTAATTTCATAATACAACTAGGAATTCAACCACATCAGCCTTCCTTGACAGATCTCAATAAGCTCTGTCAAATAAGACTGAAGTGGTTAAGATTGGTCAAGACTGAATAAGAATGAAGTGGTTAATTTCCCAGTTGCATTATGGGAAAACATTTGCAACTTAACATTTTCATATTTCGTCATTAGTGTATTGAAGGTTGAATTCAGCTGAAGTGAGTTCACAAAAACAATCATTTAATATATTAATATGACTAAAATATTCGTTGATTCAAAAATTGTTATTAGTGATTTATGTTGCAATTCGCACAGTGGTCATTGTTTATATTTGTTTTTCTGCAAGGTTCACTTCTTCTGTATCACAATGTGTCAAAAGTGAAAACTGAAGAGAAATACTTTATGACATGGCGCAATGCGATTGCATCGCGTCAGGTGACCAGTGCACATAAAGGCCTCTAAAGCCAGATGATTGGCACCAACAAACATCATTACAATGTGGGGAATCAGGCCTTAACAATGTGGCCTAAATACGTAATTTGTTCACACACAAAGGCGTCGCAGAGATGATAGATTGTGCGGTGGAGGAATGTAAACCGAATATGACCCAACTGTAATGGCTCAAACCTCGACTGACCGAATATATTCTAACTATACCATCTAGGCATGCCTTCGCCGAAGGCATGCCTTGATGGTGTAGTCAAAATATTAGTTAGATAGGCTTTTAGTAAAAAAAAAATCAAGACTTCTTGGAAATATACTTGTGGATAAATGAAACGTACAGGTAGTACTCATGACGCAACTTCTTACGTAATTATAACGTGTACAGTAGAAGAGATGAGGGGTATTGCAATTTTGAGTTCGGTATCTGTTTCGGTATATTGAGGGGGATATACCGCGGTATCGGTTCGGTATTCGGTATCTGACTTGACAGATTTGCTGATAGTACCAAAGGGGAATTCAAATCAGGAAAATACAGAATAAGTTGTTCTTGTATCATTCTACCACAGAACCGCAAAGACACTGCAATGATCTGAACACTGACATTCATTCGCCAACACAAATCATATCTACAGTAATTTTGTGTTTTGTTCCATACACACCTTAATCTTTAAAGGCCTATATCAGGCTTTTGCAGCCTCAGAGCATGTGTCCTTTACATGCCATCATTAGGGGTTTCTGCTGACTATAGACAAAACACCTCGACAGTGATTTCTAGTCAAACCTTGGCTGCCTCAATAGGCAGCCAATGCTTGACTAGAAATCTCAGCTGAGCAACTGGACATGTACAGGTTGTAGTCTAGTGGAAATTCAGAACAATTTCCCAGGCCTTTAAGGGTTAACAAAACTGAAAAGAAAAGCAGCCATTTCTTTCATGGACATGAACACTTAAACTGCTATCAGGCCTCAACAAAGCCTTATAAATAGAAAATGTAGGAATATTTGAAAATGCAGACGGTTTCGGTATTCAATGATCGGTTCGGTTTTTCGGTATCTCCTTGATTTTGCTATCGGTTCGGTTTTTCGGTATATTGCTCATCTCTACAAATTAGTCATACGGGTCACCCAACTACTCGGATTGTGTACCACAGCTAGCCATTTGTATGACCGACTGTGTGTTTGACATAAGTCAAATATCAAATCTAGTGTTGTAAGAAAGTACTAGAAAGAGCGAAACGTTATCTATGTCTCCAAAATATACTGACTGAAAAAATTACTGGCGTGTGTTACAGATAGGCGGTTTATCGGTTCGGTTCCGGTTATTTTGCAGTAATCTGAAATATCGAACAAGACCAAGCAGAAGCCTGCCGAACGGTTTTAGTGTGTTTTTACATAAAGTGATCAAACTATCTTACTGGGCGGCAACTGTACTAGTTGTCCCTATAGACTCTCGTTACTTAGTCTGTCTGACAAAGGCGCGATTATGTCGTTTTCTCGTTGTCATATTTTCTCTCTTATTGACAAAGAGAACACAGCATCGAGGAGATGAACTTCAGTCCTCAGTTGCCCTAATTTATGGGTTTTGACAGAATTTGAATGAAGTTTATTCAACAATATACCAAAATCACATGTTAGATTTGTACGGAGGCTTTTTCATATATAAGGTTTTGTGGTACATTGTTAGGAGACAACATAGCCACATTGGCTGTCTTCTTGTTGTCCCCGAGAATTATGTAAATAGAACTACACTGTCATGGAGTAGACTGGATTATGTCTACAATTACCACTGCCTATGGCTCAACAGTAGTATAACTGATGAAAGAAAGAAAGACCCCAAACCTGTATTTGGCCCTCCACCCATCCTGATTGAAAGATTGCACTACATGTTTTTTCTCACTCAATAGGCTTAGCAGTTGATCCCATAAAACCCTTAAGAGTAATCAAAGGGAAGTTAGGCTGTACCCAGTGGAGATATATACAGACAGGGATTTTTGTGGTAAGAAGTGTCGTACTAACTATTGTGTTTTTCCAAGTTGGTAAGGCGAGCAACGTTTTATTCACTATATGTGCTTAACACATAGAAAGACCGAACCGAAACCAAGATTTTTTCTTGAAACCGAACCGAAGCCGAAACTGAAAATGAAAAATCAAAACCCCCCAGCTCTAGGGTGTGTGCGAGGGGATGGGGTGGGAGTGGGGGAGTAATTGAGTATTTTACAGCTGTTCTAAGCTATATGCTGATATGAAATTTGTTATCTGTTCTGTGTGTAAACTTGGGTCTCTGTGGTCACATGGACAGGACTTTGGACTGTAAATTTGTACACCATAGTCACATGTGTAACGGCACAAATCCATCTCAACATTCGCAATGACTGGCTTTTGACTGAGACTGACAATGTAAAGAAAAATGTTTACAATAATGCGCATTGAATGACACGAGAACACCATTAACAGACTGATTCAAAGTTATGAACTAGCACGGTTATGCCTCAGTTCTGCTAACACAAACAAAATCAGAATTAAAGCTAAAAGAAAAGATGTTCAAGATTTGACAACTTCAATTAACAAAAGGGTATTACGTTATTGCAGAGAATAAACTATGCGGTACAACAGTACTGCTGTGACATCAACTCGGTGTGGAAAAATGACGGCCCATTAATATTAAGAAAGGAGAAGGCATTTCGTCGTGATTTTTAAAGATTCAGGGTTGGGTGTTCTTTAGACTGAAGACATTCAAAGAGCTTCGGGATTGTTACAAACTCAGAAACCAATTTAGACCTTCACAAAACAATGTTTCGTAGAGTGTCTGCTTAAAAACATTAGTCAACGGTCAAGTACATATTTTAAATCGGACGGAAACATAATTTTTAAGCATTGCTTAAAAAATTCTAATCTATATTTTTTTCGATTCATTTATTTTGGTATTCAATTTCACATATTTCTGCACAATGTCTAATCATGACCGCAACATGGATATAAAGCCAAATCCAGCCAATCGTTAATATCCATATTGCTCATTTTAGAGGACTTCCATCCCAGACATTGCTTACCGGGTCCTATTTTACCAGAACAACATATCTTGTAAACAAGCACTGCTTCACTTCCCGGTGTTTCGAGGGGATATTTTTTCGAGCGCTTAAAATATAAACAGACTACCAGCGACCAAGCTTTTATTTTCGCTCATGAATACATTTACGTATAGCTGGCACTACTTCAGGAATGTTATTGAATGAATATTATTTATTTATTTATTTATTTATTTATTTATTTATTTATTTATTTATTTATTTATTTATTTATTTATTGGTGTTTAAAGTCAAGTCACACATTTCTGACGACTAATCGTGATCGCAACATGGGTATAAAGCCAAATCCAGCCAATCGTTTACAGCCATGTTGCCCATTTTAGGGGACTTTCACTCCAAGCACTTAGTGCTGGGTCCTATAGTAAACACGCACCGCCTCAATTCTCAGGGTTCCCACTTACCTTCCAACACTGCTAACTCTGCTTACAGTTTGTAAGTTAAAGAGTTTTACAGTTGCTCACCCACAAGCTCTACACCTCAACTTGTAACATGAAAGAAACGTGAGGGGCCAATACGCAAATTTTCAGTTCATGGACAGGGTGGTCCTCGTGGTGGTTCATGAATAACAGATTTGCCTGTTAAGACCTCATACTTCCACTAAACTGGCAAGTCAGTATATAATTTATACAAAAGTGAAATGAAGTTGCATACCGAAATAATTCAAAAGACAAGTGTCACATATTCTGAGATCAAGTTTTTACACAGCATGAGAACCCTTCGTAATTATAAGTGTTTACAGGCCTTTAACCCCCCAACCGCCCACCCCCCCCCCCCCCCCAAATAACGACGGCAGACGTTGTGCCAAAATAAGCTAATTAAAATAAGCTAATTGTGTCCACATTATGCGCCATTTGAAACTTTTTCCGAAGTTTTGCAGTGCTTCGGCTATAAATAGTTTGGTCAAGCTTCCCTGATACATGCAGTTTAGCTTAAGACCTACCTGTCGAATGAAACAACGCAACAGATAAATACCCAACAGTTCACAGCTCGGATTCGAGTACGATTTTTATCCTGGATTGGAGCGCGCGGGGGATTATTCCACGAGGCGTTAGCCGAGTGAAATAATCCGCGCGGCCCACGAGAGGATAAAATCGAACTCGAATCCGAGCAGTAAACGTTTGCATTTATTTTATTTTCTCATTTGTTTTCCCCCAACAACCCTTCATAATTGATTCAACTCAACTGATTTGTAAATAATAATAATAATAATAATAATAATAATAATAATAATAATAATAACGCCTACTGTTTATCACTGGCAAAATCTGTACGAGCATATACTTAAAAACATGAGATCTAATACATTCGTTTTTGTTGCATTTCCTATTGAACGTCGTACGTAATTTACATTTAAATATAATTTTGACCTGACTCTGGGCAGCTTGGAAGCACTTTAGCCTGTGGAGGAGAACCAATATCAATGATCAAGGCCTATAACAGGAAGTTATAAACTATCATTCTAAGGGGGACACCGAAACCTAAAACGGACGCCAAGAAAGAGAAAATACCGGTACTTCTCCCTCCTATCGGGCCACGATATGGTGGATACATTTGCTGTTGGGCCGAAATTAGAAAAATTTTAAGGCCTAGTGTTTAATCCACTCCTAAAACTATCCCAGACATGAAGTATTCAAATATGTATTAATGAGTGTAGACTATAAATTCTATGATCAGTGTAAGAATCGTACACTCCAATTTCTTCTTCCTTCAAAATACCAACTACAGCCCAAAATTTTCGTAACGCCTTAGGTACAAAGTTTACCATGAATGAATTAGAGCTGAAACGATTAAAGAGTTTTCTTGATCGATTAATCATATGGATTAACATTGGTTAACCGATTAATCACTTGTTTTAGTAGGTAGCTGAATTATTGCCGTTCCGTTGATGATTTATAGCATTAACCCTTTACCGGCAAAACCGGCAAGCGTTATATATAAAAATCTCCTTCAAATTTTATTATGTTTTCAATTTTTGTCTAAAAACATAGCTTATGACACTTTATTGGAATGAGCTCGTTCCAATGAGGTGTCATAAGCTATGTTTTTGAGACAAAAATTTAAATTTTTTAGTAATTCAATAATTTATTTTGCAAGTATCGTCTGTTGTCCGCAACGGATAAAGCGTCAAGAATGACCATTTCCAGCTACTGATACAGTGCAATGAACTTGCAAGTGAACAAGAATATCTGCCCATAACTTGCGTGCTTTGATCTGTCTCATAATAATTGATGCAAGTCAGTGTGACAATATTTACCTGTTTTGGAGCAAGTTTGTTCCTTTGTTAACCCATATAATACAGTAGTTTAAGGCAATGGTTAATAGATCAATTACTTTTTTTAATCGATCAAGACGTTGATTATTGGTTAATCGATTAATCGTTTCAGCTCTAGAATGAATGGCAAGGGACGGAGTTATTTTTGTGAGAAATAAAAATAACGTTTGCCAAAATCCTGCAACATATTTCACTCAGAGTGGAGGACATTTTGTAACTATTTAGACATTTAAAAAGCACGCCATTGTTCTACGGAAATCGCATCACAGAGGCGAGATCATGTATTCAACACTAGTGAATTATTATGATTTATTACACAAATTTAATAAGATGATTATATGTCCTGGAGAGAAAGAATACGGTGCAATGCAGGAAACAAAACGCTTCTCTCAATGGTTTTATATGCTGTATTCATTTTTAGAATTCCCAAGGCTTGCTGTGATAAGAATAAACAAGGTTCATTTTCTCATGATTGATTATCTCTCGAAAACGTCAACTGTTTTGTTAGTCTGTGCCTACATATCTTTCACAAATCGGTAGCATCGCCAGAAACAAATACAGATTGAGTTTAAAGAATATCCGTAACAATATTAACTCTCCAAGAATGTCTCATCGCATGACAGTTTACCCTTAGGTTCCTTTGTCACAGGTTAATTGTTCTCTGTCATCATTTGTAATATTTCTAAATTTCACAGCATTCTCATTCTCCTACTCTCGTGCCATACTCATCCCCATGGAGCCTCCTTCTACTTCTTGTGCTTCCTGAACGATTGCGCAAAGAGGGCAACATAAAATGGCGAAAAGATCATTAATCAGACCTCCGCCTATACCATGATTCGCTCGTATTTTGCCTCGTATCTGCACATGCGCTATGAAGTTAATCAATGGGACGAAATACATAAATCCACAGAGAACGCAGCTTTCACCAACGGCTTCAGCATTCTTCCCAAACGTGTAACATGGAACGAAATAGGTCACGATGCATACTCCAAAATTGTCAAAACAACCAAATAAGCTATGCTTAAATTCTCCGGACATTTTGGTCTTGTTTGTCGATCCTAACCTCTGACGTATTATTTTTCGGCTGTTCCCTGAATGAATCTGCTCTTATCTTATCTGATGCTGTGTCGAAGTCCAGCGTATCCGCGCAGACGTACACGAAATGTTTGCTTGATAACACTATCTTCTCATGACCCAGTCAACATTTTAAACCTAAATTTACCAAATCGTGCTGCCACCCACATAATAACCCATTTATGGGTGAGAATCTACACATAATGCAATACATGGCCCTGATATTTATTTCGAACATGGCTAAGACCCCGAATTAACCTTTCAACCTCTGTCCAAAATATAACACTTATACTCTCTCCCTCTCTCGGCATGAAGAGCTTTCCAACTGCATTCGATAGTCGTTTATTTAGAACATGGCTAAGGTTATTAACCTTTGAATCCCCGCCCAATATACCAGTTATATCAGAGATATGGTGCAGTAATTATCAACTAGAATGTGTAGAATCATACTATAATCATACAAAACTTCCAATTCTATACTAAAATTCGTGAAAATCACAGTTCGGGGAAAATAATTTGAAAACATTTCTTAGATCGGGATAACCATTGTAGCCTAGTTTAATCTGCTCCCACTAAATCTCCACAAACACGGTTGATCACCAAGTAAAAGTGGGGATTTGGCAGTTGCAGCTCAAAAAGTAAAAACAAAATCCCACTATTCAGGTGCAAAGGCTGCACCTTTCCGGGCCCATGGTACTTAAGCACTACTCAAAAGTGATGAACCACAGTTAACGTCGTTTGGTTTCACACTTTTTTGTTTATCAGAAATGGAGCTGGGTGTTTTAATTTTTTTTATTCGGCTTCGGTTCGGTTTGGTTTCAGGAAATAAAACTCTGTTTTGGTTCACTTCTATGATGTTTCTATGTTGTTAAGAACATATAGTAAATAGCACTTCAAACTCCTTAACATGGAAAAACTCCCCAAAAGCTTGTATTTGCACGACACCACTCACCACCAAAAGTCACGTCTTAAAAGATTTCAATTGGGTTCAGCCTAACGTCCCTTTCATCATTCTTTTGGGGTTCTAGTGGATCAGTAGCTAAACATATTGAGTCAGAAAAAACCCATAAATTAGGGTTAAACGTGAACAGAGGCGGCGAAGCCAGGGAGGCACTCCATTTTTTTCCACAGATATGTATCGCAGTTATACAACGAGTTAAAATGGGCGCATGCAAACGTTCAATATACAAGCATTCCTGTAACATTATTTGCAAATCCATACAATATTTAGTCAAAGAATCCCGCTTTTGGTCGCTCCGGGTCGTTTCTATTACTTCAACTATCTTCCAACCCGAAGGCTGGCCTTCGGGTTGGAAGATGGTTGGAGTAGTAGAAATGGACAGGACAGTGACCACTCAGCGGCATATCTATCTAAACGAGAGACGACAGCGAGTCATGGTACATTTACCGATATAAAATTGTAACCTTCTTCACAGTGAGTCGAATCATGGTAGCATTATGAATTTGTGCCCCTCCGGGTTTATCGAGCTTCCGCCGCCCCTGCACGTGAACAAAGTTCGTCTAATCTATGTTGTGTTCTCATTGCCACATTCCACCCTTATTGACTCGTCCTGGGG
The DNA here is from genome assembly GCA_031216915.1 of Pictodentalium vernedei. Taxonomy (NCBI): domain Eukaryota; kingdom Metazoa; phylum Mollusca; class Scaphopoda; order Dentaliida; family Dentaliidae; genus Pictodentalium; species Pictodentalium vernedei. Next base: position 411,100,320 of record CM062294.1, on the reverse strand, counting down.
ACGAGTCAATAAGGGAGAAATTTTGATAATGAGAACATAATGTACTCACCCCTTTGCTGGACAGACGAAGTGATGCGATTCCATATGCTATATGGGCCACTAGTCCAGATCTCTCTCAGTAAGATAGTTTGATCAGTTCATGCACAAACACAGTACAGGCGTTCGGCCGTATTTTGCCGAGTCTTGCCATTAGGTTTTCTGGTTTGTCGGAAAAACCGGAACAGAACAGGAAAACCCGTTTACCCCCCCCCCCCCCCAACAAAACAAAAGAAAAACTGTCCAGCTCTAATCAGAAATACAAATCACGAACAGTCAATTAGAGTCTACATGCCAGGTTGCCTTAATGTTCTTTACACCCCTAAGCAGTAAGATTAGTCAGCGACATTGTTCTGTGCTCTCTTCTCACATGCACACTGCCTCTTAAAGCCTGAACTCATAATTCGATTCTCTTTTGGATAGGGTTAGCACTTTGTAATCCCCTGAAATGAGTTGTGAACAGAGCCTAAGGTATTTTAACCCCATTCCCAGTACTAGTACAGCAAAGCCTAAACGACTCAGTTCTGATAGACCCCGGAAAGGACGTCGTATTTCTGCGTGCTAGATGTCACATTGGCCTTCGCGATAACGTGCGTGAGTGGTCACTTTGTGACATCATTAACATGGTGTTTGGTGGTATTAGTTAGCATGTGCATCACATGTTCTAACTGAGATGTGTATTTCAGTCGCCTATGTTTCTTATTGAGGTTGCCATCTTGGACTATCATGGTGATACCTGGTTTTATTTATTTATTTATTTATTTATCTGTTAGTGCTCAAGGTCCCTTTCAGCATTTAAGGCTATAGTAAGTAAGTAAACTTCATTTATTCCGAATTATTCGACACAGATTTCAGCGGGTCAAACTTTTTTACAATAAGTGTTTATAGAAGCAATGACAACTAGAGATGGTCTGTCGACCGGTATACCCCCCACCGTGGCATACTGCCTAGTGTGGGTGACTGAAAAGGCGCATTCAATTTTTGTAAGTAAAAAACAATCCAATATGGCCGCCAGTCGGCCATCTTGAAACCGAGCGGGAAAAAAGTTATGTCAAGCACTTCCCTTCATCATGTTGATCATTTCACTTCGTTTTGTGGGGGTATAACAAGATGGAAGACATATTTGATGGCCGTAATCCAAGCACAGCCATCGGTTACCTGTCCTATTTAACCAGTAAGGCAAAAATTGTTTATCGCTGTACGCAAGCACTGCCCCCTACACGGGGTTCCCATGAGGGGTAAACAGAACATGCACACTTCCACTCTAAGGATGACCTGTTGGTCTCACATCATCAGATCATGGCTCTGGGACAGGGGTGGGGATGTGGTGGTGAACGAATGAATACTATACTATAGCAATTTGATATTCGTCCAAGATCTAGTGATGTAGGCGAACGAAAAATCGGTTGCACCATTTCTTTTTAGGCAAACGGCGGGCAAAGAAACCCATCGATCGCCCAACTAGTACAGGTCTGTGTTTCGACCTGCACTTGGAATAATGAATAAGCATTTTTACCAAAAAAAAGTAGTGGTAACTGATCGTATGACCTTCACATTAGACTTTTTGACCTTTAAATGCAAAATTCAGCTGAACTCCATGGGAGAAACTTGCTTGTTATTTTTTTCCACCATAATCGTAAATGGTTGCAGAGATACCATGCGGAATTACAGATGTATAAAAAGGAAAAACAGTGGACAACTAGAGAAACAGAATTTACTGCACCCAGTAAATTCAAGTCTGTGTGAAAAGGGTTAATGTATCAGGAATAAACTACACAGAAAGAGAATTTATGGAGGATTTTTTTCAGGAGTAAAATATTTTTAAACACATCAGAAATGGGTTTTCGCTAACAGTACAATTATTTATAAGAAACCAGAAAAGGCATATATGTGACCAGCATTCAAAGGGTTCGATACTCGAATCAGAAATGGACATTTTGGCTCTGCCCACTAATTTGAGTGATGAAATACGTTCATAAACTTTAGAAATGCATTAAGGTGTAATAAAATTCATTTCCCGTATTTCTGAATAATACGCATTTGATGACTTTGGTGACCTCTTTCAGGCGGACCCCTAGGTGACCTCCGTGACCTTGACCCATATTTTGAATTTCCATCAAGTGTCGACTCATTTGGTGTTAGTTCCAGGTCCATTCATCATACCACAATTGAGATATGAGCATGACCCACTTTCAAAAATGTTGGCTACGCCCACTTTTTTAACACAAAAATGCATGTATGGACCTCAAGAATGCTTTTGAGGGGTCAAAAAATGTGATTTCCAGCAATTATGAAAAATGCACTTAATGACCCCTAGGTGACCTCCGTGACCCTGACCCATATTTTGAATCTCTATCAAGTGTCGACTCATTTGGTGTTAGTCCCAGGTCCATTCATCATACCATGCTTGAGGTATGAGCGTGACCCACTTTCAAATATTTTTGGCCATGCGCAATTTTTTTAAAGTAAAAATGCATGTATGAATCTCAGGAATGCTTTGGGGGGCAAAAAATGTGATTTCCAGCAATTGTGAAAAATACACTCAATGACCCCTAGGTGACCTCCGTGACCTTGACCCATATTTTGAACCTCCATCGAGTGTCGACTCATTTCGTGTTGGTCCCAGGTCTGTAGGTCATACCACGCTTGGGATATGGGCGTGGCCCACTTTCAAAAAATTTTGGCCACGCCCACTTTTTTACGTCAAAATGCATGTGTGTACGTCAGGAATACTTTAGGGGTAAATAAATGTGATTTCCAGCAATTCTGAAAAATGCACTCAATGACCCCTAAGTGACCTCCGTGACCTTGACCCATATTTTGAATCTCCATCAAGTGTCGCCTCATTTGGTGTTGATCCCAGGTCCATACGCCATACCACACCTGAGATATGGGTGTGACCCACTTTCAATTTTTTTGGCCACGCCCACTTTTTTACGTCAAAATGCATGTGTGTACGTCAGGAATACTTTAGGGGGGCAAACATGTAATTTCCAGCAATTCTGGTAAAATGCACTCAATGACCTCTACGTGACCTCTGTGACCTTGACCCATATTTTGAATCTCCATCAAGTGTCGCCTCATTTGGTGTTGATCCCAGGTCCATACGCCATACCACACCTGAGATATGACCCACTTCCAAAATTTTTGGTCACGCCCACTTTTTTTACGTTAAAATGCATGTGTGTACGTCAGGAATACTTTAGGGGGTCAAAAAAATGTGATTTTCCAGCAATTCTGAAAAATGCACTCAGTGACCCCTAGGTGACCTCTGTGACCTTGACCCATATTTTGAACCTCCATCAAGTGTCGACTCATTTGGAGTTGGTCCCAGATCCATATGTCATACCACGCCTGAGATATGGGCATGACCCACTTTCAAAAATTTTGGAAGCGCCCAATTTTTTTATGTCAAAATGCATGTGTACACGTCAGGAATACTTTAGGGGATCAAAAAATGTGATTTCCAGCAATTCTGAAAAAAATTGCACTCAATGACCCCAAGGTGTCCTCCGTGACCTTGACCCATATTTTGAGTTTCTCTCAAGTATCAACTCATTTGGTGTTGTTCCCAGGTCCATATGTCATACCATGCCTGAGATATGGGCATGACCCACTATCAAAAATTTTGGCCACGCCCACTTTTCTACGTAAAAATACATGTGTGTACGTCAAGAATACTTTAGGGGGGGTCAAAAAATGTGATTTCCAGCAATTCTGAACAAAATGCACTCAATGACCCCAGGTGTCCTCCGTGACCTTGACCCACATTTTGAGTCTCCATCAAGTGCCAACTCATTTGGCGTTGGTCCCAGGTCCATACGCCATACCATGCCTGAGATACGGGCATGACCCACTTTCAAAAAATTTGGCCACGCCCACTTTTCTACGTAAAAATGCATGTGCGTACGTCAAAAATACTTTAGGGGATCAAAAAATGTGATTTCCAGCAATTCTGAAAAATGCACTCCATGACCCCTAGTTGACCTCCGTGACCTTGATCCATATTTTGAACCTCCACTGAGTATCGACTCATTTGGTGTTGGTCCCAGGTCTGTAGGTCATACCACGCCTGAGGTATGGGTGTGACCCACTTTCAAAAATTTCGGCCACGCCCACTTTTGTTACGTAAAAATGCATGTGTGTACGTCAGGAATACTTTAGGGGGTCAAAAAATGTGATTTCCAGCAATTCTGAAAAATGCACTCAATGACCCCTAGGTGACCTCTGTGACCTTGACCCATATATTGAACCTCCATCAAGTGTCGACTCATTTGGTGTTGGTCACAGGTCCATACGTCATATCACGCCTGAGATATGGGCGTGACCCACTTTCAAAAATTTGGCCACGCCCACTTTTTTTTACGTAAAAATGCATGTGTGTACGTCAGGAATACTTTAGGGGGTCAAAAATGTGATTTCCAGCAATTCTGAAAAATGCGCTCAGTGACCCCTAGGTGACCTCTGTGACCTTGACCCATATTTTGAACCTCCATCAAGTGTCGACTCATTTGGAGTTGGTCCCAGATCCATATGTCATACCACGCCTGAGATATGGGCATGACCCACTTTCAAAAATTTTGGAAGCGCCCAATTTTTTTATGTCAAAATGCATGTGTACACGTCAGGAATACTTTAGGGGATCAAAAAATGTGATTTCCAGCAATTCTGAAAAAAATGCACTCAATGACCCCAAGGTGTCCTCCGTGACCTTGACCCATATTTTGAGTTTCTCTCAAGTGTCAACTCATTTGGCGTTGTTCCCAGGTCCATATGTCATACCATGCCTGAGATATGGGCGTGACCCACTTTCAAAAATTTTGGCCACGCCCACTTTTCTACGTAAAAATACATGTGTGTACGTCAAGAATACTTTAGGGGGGTCAAAAAATGTGATTTCCAGCAATTCTGAAAAATGCACCCAATGACCCCTTGATGACCTCCGTGACCTTGACCCATATTTTGAATCTCCATCAAGTGTCAACTCATTTGGTGTTGGTCGCAGGTCCATATGTCATACCACGCCTGAGGTATGGGCGTGACCCACTTTCAAAATATTTTTGGCCATGCCCACTTTTTTACGTCAAAATGCATGTGTGTACGTCAGGAATACTTTAGAGGGCAAAAATGTAATTTCCAGCAATTCTGGTAAAATGCACTCAATGACCTCTAGGTGACCTCTGTGACCTTGACCCATATTTTGAATCTCCATCAAGTGTCGACTCATTTGGTGTTGGTCCCATGTCCATACGTCATACCGCGCCTGAGATATGGGCATGACCCACTTTCAAAAATTTGGGCCACGCCCACATTTGTTTACGTCAAAATGCATGTGTGTACGTCAGAAATAGTTGATGGTAAAAAAATGTGATTTCCGGCAATTCTGAAAAATGCACTCAATGACCCCAAGTTGACCTCCGTGACCTTGACCCATATTTTGAACCTCCATCGAGTGTCGACTCATTTGGTGTTGGTCCCAGGTCCGTAGGTCATACCATGCTTGAGATATGGGCGTGACCCACTTTCAAAAAATTTTGGCCATGCCCACCTTTTTACATCAAAATGCATGTGTGTGCGTCAGGAATACTTTAGGGGGTCAAAAAATGTGATTTCCAGCAATTCTGAAAAATGCACTCAATGACCCCTAAGTGACCTCTGTGACCTTGACCCATATTTTGAATCTCCATCAAGTGTCGCCTCATTTGGTGTTGATCCCAGGTCCATACGCCATACCACACCTGAGATATGGGCGTGACCCACTTTCAAAATTTTTGGCCACGCCCACTTTTTTACGTCAAAATGCATATGTGTATGTCAGGAATACTTTAGGGGATCAAAAAATGTGATTTCCAGCAATTCTGAAAAATGCACTCAATGACCCCTAGGTGACCTCCGTGCCCTTGACCCATTTTTTGAATCTCCATCAAGTGTCGACTCATTTGGTGTTGGTCCCAGGTCCATACGTCATACCACGCCTGAGATATGGGCGTGACCCACTTTCAAAAATTTTGACCACGCCCACTTTTTTACGTCAAAATGCATGTGTGTACGTCAGGAATACTTTAGGGGGTCAAAAAATGTGATTTCCAGCAATTCTGAAAAATGCGCTCAATGACCCCTAGGTGACCCCCGTGACCATGACCCATATTTTGAATCTCCATCGAGTGTCGACTCATTTGGTGTTGGTCCCAGGTCTGTAGGTCATACCACGCCTGAGATATGGGCGTGACCCACTTTCAAAACACCCCTACAGACACCCCTGATACCCCAGGAATCTGAAAAACATAGGTGGCCGAGAACTTGTGGCTGTCTATCAGCATGCCAAAAATCAACGAGATTGAGCAATTCTTTTTCGAGTTACCTTGGGGACAAAAACGTGCTGAGAAGACAGAAGACAGGAGAAGAAGAAAAAAAAAAGAAAAAAAGAAGAAAAAAAAGAAAGAAAAAGAAACCGTGCAAAAACAATAGTCTGTGTGTTTCACACAGACTAATAACCTTGCCACACGAAACCAGGCCAGCACGTTGGGTGCAACTTGTGTGCAAATGTCGCCCAGTCGGGCTTCAATGATTGACAAGACAAACAGGCAAATGGGCTAACAGACAGGCATTGGTCGTTTTTTTTTTTTTTTTTTTGCCTTACTCTACTCACGTCGGTGTGAGTAATGATAAAAGAGTAACATCCATTTGGATTTCCGTACAAAACCAACATGAAATTGCATTCGCGAACCAGAATCGAGATTTCACAAATGTGGTCTAAGGGGAGTAACTCTGTGTAATTTGCGACGAAATTCTGTGAGGGGTCTTGCTGCCTTCATTCATATTCCGAGCAAGTTTTTGTTTGCGCCGATGTGGAGTCTGCACTTTTGGCACCGATCGCTTCCTCCTCGAGTAAATGTTCTTGTAAGAGCGGCGTTTATTTCTGATGATGTGTAACGGTTTCTAGAATTTTACCTAGCTTTTGTTTGCGCAACGTCATGTAAATTTCTTTTTGCAATGCGTTTAAGTACTCCCGAGGAATAGCGAATGCCGTAAGAGGGCATGGAAGCGCGAAGTAGTCGTTGTTGGTAATCGTTCCCTCTTGAGTTCCTCTCCCGAATCTATAAGCGTGGACGGGGTGGGTGGGGGCGAGGCGGGGACTCCGATCCTGTCTGTCGATTAACTTTTGTTGTCTGTTGGAAGCCCCGTAATTCGTTCGCCCGGACTCCAACATGTTCCCCGAAAGCTGCCTATTTGAAAAAAATGACCATCTAGCGGGTCCACAATTCTCATATAAGGCAAAAATACCCTTGGTTTCGTATGTACTTTGTATGAAAGCGATCGGTATAAGAATATGACAACCGAGCAGTTATGTACGCGAAAAACGATTTATTATTATATTATATATTATTTATGTATTATTATTATTTTAAAGAATTACTTTCGTTAAACAAAAGAAATTCAGGATAAAATGATAATAATAAACAAACGTTTTGGACCCAGTTCGTTTTTTATTGATTTAAAATCGTATATTGAGTTAGGTTTCAAATTCGTGCAGTTGGTCAAGGACCTGGAAACAATGTCAGGAAATATGAGAACTTCACAAACTATCCCGCACTTTCAATCATGAGAAATCTCCGCGGCATGAAACCCTACGCCACTGGTCTTTTTTAATATATATAGATATAGTCGGGAAGTCTAATTTGTATGACATCATTACCCCGCTGGCCATCGCAAACAAATAACATTAATGTTTTCAACCATGTTAACTGAAAAAAGAATTGACCTAGTACTGCCCTATAATATAGTACTCTATATGAGGTCAGGGGAGTGGAAATACGGGCTTCAGGGTTAATTCTGTGACGGGCCCCCTTTCGAAAGTTTCGGGATACTGATGCTTGAAGTGAAGAATTCTTGAAGTGATAACACCGGGTCTGGTGCATATGTATATAGATGACAGTCTTAACCCATATCCAACCTAACGGTCAAAACCACTATTCACAAAAATTGCTATTCGATTTTCATGTTTTCGCCTCAACAACATAGCATATGACCCCTCACTGCAACGAGCTCGTTCCAGTGGGGATCATAAGCTATGTTTTGGACACCAAAAAATGAAAAAAATAGAAAGCTAATAATTTTGTTTGCAAGTATCGTCTGCTTTTCATGTTAAGTAAAGGGTTAACAGTTGAAAATCTTCACCGGGCACTCCGATTCCGTCTTTACATGAGTAGCAACTAGTATTCCAACGGGCAACTTATCTTGCTGAGAGGATGGGGGGGGGGGGGGGGGTGAGGGGGGGGGGGGGGGGGGGGTAAAGACTTGGCACAGTAATCAAAACTTTTGGAGACACAGGCCTGATCCAAGAATTCTGGATCAAGCCCGTCCCCCAAAAGTTCTGGCCCCCGGCGTTACTACCCCTGGTCCGCACTCTCTCCCCGACCCTGGAGCCGGGAATGCGGGCGCACTGTTCAGAGTAACGAACTTCAAACAGGAAGGTTCACAATTCGATCCTGACTATGGGTAACTACGTTGTGTCCTTGGGCCAGGCACTTCATCCCGAATGCCCGCATGGGGTTCCGGTAGCGCTGAGTACGAAGGCTTATTGCACGTCGATGGTGCACTTGTCTTCAACCAATGCACACCCTGCGTTTGTGGAGTTAGTGCGTTGGAGAGTTGCTCGCCGTTGCCCGCAGGTTCTCTCCAGGTACTCCGGCTTCCTCCATCCGTAAAACTGTCCGACACGAGGTGATTCTGGTTGTCCAAAGTTGTTAAACCCCAATAATAAAAGAAAATAAAAAAACAAACAAAAACACACGAGCAAATCAAAAATAACAATAGCCAGTCGTTTTAATCAAGAGGGGTATCATGTTGGGACACACGTACGGAACCATCGTCGTCCGTGGTGTCCAAAGAACCACAAAGTTGGAAAAATGTCGGTCAATTTAAAGTTACCACCCAGGAAGTCCAACATTGTGACAAAATGTTCATAGTGACATGTTTAAAACGACAGGGGACATTCAAAGCAAGCAATGGTTACAGGTTACTATTGAACTAGAAGTGCAAAATATGTCTACTTCAGTAACCGAGTACTGCATCCAGAGGCGTCGAGAAGATATCCGATTGAAGGGAGAGGGGGTAAACTCAATTTTCCGACTGAAGTACCGACTGCAGAAATATTTCAGCCACATCATCATGGCATGCCTTCCTCGAAAGAATTCCTGGATAACGTAGTTGAAATATTTGTCAATGGGGATTATAGTTAAAAAAAAAATGAGGAAATGTTTGGATCAATACCAGTCGCACGCACTTGGGCGGTAAACGTGGCTCTGTGAGAGCCACGTTTACCACCCAAGTGCGTGCGACTCGTAATTTTACTGCGACCCCAGTAAATGAAGTTTAACACTGTGAAAAATGTTTAGTTTAATGAAGTTCTTTCGAGCCTCGACTTGTCCAGTAGTGCACGGTATTAAAATCTGAATCGGCATCAGAATCGGCCGATTGTGAGCTCAAATAATCGGTAATCGGTCAGCCACCATTTTTGGTAATCGGTTGAACACTAATCCCCAATTAGCCACAGACCTCCATTTGCATGAAACCGATTGTGTGTGTGACTGAAGTTCAAGACAAAATATAGTCCCGTAAGAAAGTAGATGGTCACCAGAAAGAGCGAATCGATATCTAAGACGTTACGCCCATAACTGCCCCACTTTCTAAAATTCGCACGGGATAGGAAATCAAACATCAGACCTCTACCAATAAAAAATTACGCGTCCTCGGAAAATGTTATCTCATTTAAGGCAACCGTTTTTTCGTGTAGCCTTATTAACTGGTTGAGTGCTGGAAGCTACTATCAGGGCTTTTCTCAAAATAAAAGTGTCAATGCAGCTTAACTTTACTGTGTGTAGTGTTTGCTGAAAAGAATAATGTTTAATGTTTATGAAAGGATTATGAAATAATACAAGAATTGTGATAATTGAGAACATGTTAAGTTCTGTGCCCTACATGCTATGTTTTCAACAAGAATAATCTGAGGTGTAGACTCTACTAAAGAATTGAGGCCTGGGTTGATGTAGTCCTTACAGTTAACGTATGTCAACCAAAGTTACCAAGTTACAGTAAGATCATTTCAAAAAGAGTCACCCTACCAAGTTACAATGAAAACCCTTCATAAACATGACTCATAGACTTTGCTGAAGGGATCTAGGTCACGTGGATGTCCGGCGGTCGCGGTTGACCGATCGCGACCAAAATAGGATAGTCTCATCTAGATAACATACCGAGTTATCCTACCAAGTTACAATGAAATCCCTTCATCAAACAACTTGTAGAGAGTGATAGAGGAATCTAAGTCACGTGCCCAAGCGGAGGTAACGGCTGACCGATCGTGACCAACAGGACGGTCTTATCAAGACATCATACCGAGTTATCCTATCAAGTTACAATGAAATCGCTCCATAAATATGAACTATAGAACTAAACCAATCTAGGTGGCGTGCCTGTGCGGCCGTCACGGTTGACCGATCACGGCCAAAATAGGACGTTCTCATCCAGACATTATACCGAGTCATTCTACCAGTTTACAATGAAATTCCTTCATAAATGCAACCTGTGGACTGTGCTAAAGGAATCTAGCAACGTGCCCCTGCGGCCGTCATGATTGACTCAACCCTACCAAAAGAGAACGTTCTCATCTAGACATAATACATAGTTATCTTCCCAAGTTACAATGAAATCCCTTTATAAATACGACCTGACGACTGTGCTAACGTTTTTGGGTTTCGGGCCGGCGCAGGAGTCACGGTTGACCGATCGTGACCAAAAGGGGGCGTTCTCATCTAGACATGACCTCGAACCTGCATATGAAATTTTGTGATGATCGGACAAGAACTACGGGGTGTAGCCTCTGCTAAAGAAAATGTGAACAGACTCACAGACTTCGCATGCGTGATGGCAATAGCTTATCTTAACTTTGTTAAGCTAAAAATGAGGGCACCAGAGCAAAAGCCAACATTTTCCTTGCTCATGTTCCATAGTCAAACCCAAATAATATTCTGCTTACCTAAATTTGTTTTATTACAAATTATTGGAGAGTGCATGTGGGCACTCTCCAATAATTTGTAATAAAACAGATATGGATGAACAAATTCAGACCACCAAACATAATCTAGTCCTCAACCAGTTAATGATACAGATGATATACCCTCAACTAAAGATTATAGAAAACATGGGGCAAATAATAATCATATCAGCCGAAGTGAAGAAAGATTAATTTTCACTTTCACAGTATCGAAAACGCTACAAAATCACTTCCGTGTATCAATGCTCTTGTTTACAAATGATTGATACGTTAACTGTTATTATTACCGCTTTACCGGACGTCTTCTAATATATTAACGGAGTTTAGCGGGGCGGTAAAACTAAAAAAATCACGACGTCATGCAACCGGAAGCGTGCGGTGGGCGTTAATGAAAACGAAATCCATTAACAGCCCGCCGCCCGCTTCCGGTCGTGGTAATAATAGTAATAATATGATTTTATCGGGCGTCCCGGTTTATTAACGGCCCTTGAGGACTGAATAACAACCCTCTGGCTTATTAACGGTCCTCGACTTCGTCTCGGGCCGGCAATAAACCCTCGGGCTGTTATTCATTCCCATCGGGCCGTTAATAAACGCCCTCCAAACTCATGTTATTGTTATATTATTACATTTACTAGACAAGATCCACCCAACGGGCGGTTGCAGACCACTCATTCACAATGAGTAGAAGAGTGAGCCCGTGTCTCTCCATCCGCAAGGCTTCTCGTCTCATGGCCATTGAGTACAAGATTGGAGTCAAAAAGTACGAAAAGACTATGACGTAAGAACAGGATCATAAATCAGTGAAGTAAGTATGATGCTTAAATAATTAAGCACCATGATAAAATAATATAACACGATGCTTAAATCATATAGCATGATGCTTAAATAATTAATTATGCATCATGCTTAATTATTTAGGCATAATTTCATGAATGTCGCATAAACAATTAAGCATGATGCCTAAATAATTAAGCATGATGCTTGATCATTTAAGCATCATGCTATATTGTTTTGGCGTTATGCTTAATTATTTAAGCATCGTGGGAGCGCGGTGGCTCAGTGGTAGACTGTTGGACATCTGTGCTAGAGGTCCCGAGTTCGATCCCCGTCCGGGACGACCCGCGTTGTATCCTTGGACAAGGCACTTTATCCCGGTTGCTTACATGGGGGGACGATGACGCCGTGTACTAAGGCGTACTGCACGTCGATGGTGCACATGTCTTCAACCGCTGTAACCCTTCTTGAACGGAGCTTGAACAGAGTTAGAATGTTGAGGAGCTGACAGTTGCTCGTCGATGCTCGGTGGTTCTCTCCAGGTACTCCGGCTTCCTCCACCCGTAAAACTGTCACGGTCACGATCCGCAATTGTGCATAAGTATGTGATCTTAAACACCAATAAAACACCAATAAATAAATAAATAAAGTTAAGCATCATACTTAATTCACTGATTTATAATCCTGTTCGCACGCCATAAAAGACTTACATGAATCTAACACTACTGATCTCATACCAAACATATCGTCCCCTGAGTTCCAATGTGTTCTATGTGCCTACTGGCAGCCTACTGGTGGCAGACTACCGGCCTACTGGCACATAGAACATGGGACGATATATCGTCAAACCGGCTTGATACACTCACTGGACGAAATTCAGTTGCTCGATTCCAGTAACTGGTTCATCCATTAAGTTGATTTTTCACTTTAAAATACCACTATATGTTCTGTTTTTTTAACTTATGAATATGATCACTGGTTCCTAAACTATTGTGCAAAAATGAATATTAATGTTTTCATTTTGTGTGTCGGATTTGAAAAATACTATCCGATGTTAAAGTTAAAGTACAGATAATTAGTCTACCTATTATTTTGGTATGTTGGATAAAAATTATAAGTCGTATGTGATTTTTTTTCATTCAACTTGTAGGAATAATCTTGTGGAATGAAAAAAGAATTTACCTTCTATGTACTTATTGCATATTTATGTGTCTGGACATATCGGTCTAGAGGCACTCACACACTGTGTTTGTTGCGCACGTAGCGGTTAACCTCATATGAACTTGCGCTATTTAAATTTATTAACCGGAACCTGGCTGTCCCTTTCACTAAAGGTTACAATTTATTATATTATACACTAAATGGGGGCAAAACGCCCCAACAAATTTTACCTCAACATTTAATAGAGCATAACATGAAGATCAGATGATTGGGCAATATTTATTGATTTTGAAACACTCAACAAAATGTCACAGTGTCTATATTGGAAAAGGCTTAAAATATTTGCACTGGCTGTCCTTTCAAATCAAATTGTGAGAGCTAAAAAACAAGGAGAGGGGGACAAGTAAAATATGCCTTTTCAACTGAGTGCGAAAGTGGACAGTAGTTAGGGAATTGCCAAATTTGAACACAAAAAACACACGGCAACATATATTGTTTTCCTGTTCATTTTTTGAATGAGATGATATACTAAGTGGATACAGGACTGTTTTTCCCCAAATGAGCTTGATGAGCTATGGAGACAGGAAAATTTTACTCTGTCGCCAATACAAATCATTTAGTATATTGTAACCTAAAATTATTATTTGGAAACTCAATACCAGGGCAGAAGTGGAATACTTGAGCCTTATAACTGGAACTGTTCGGTGACCTGCGTTAATGTACATAAGACAACAGAGGAGACTTTATTCTAATCAGCTGTCGGAGCGAGCATTATCGACGTCCTTTTGTATAGAACAGTATATGCAAGGAACGTATTTCCGCCGCACTCAATCGGACGCATCTTCCCAAGATGAGTTTCACCTTCATTATTTGTTTCTTTATTTATTCATTGGTGTTTAAAGTCACATATGTCTGTATAATATCTAATATCCACAGGACGAGTCAAAAAGGAAGAAAATATGACAATGAGAACACAACGTACATTAGAAAAACCTTATTCATTTGTTACCCTGATTTGTGTTGTTTTGAGTGAATAAGTTTAACAACTAATCCCCTAGAACCCCTAAGAATGATCAAAGGGAAGTTGCGCTGAACAAATGGAGACACTTTCAGACATGGCTTTATGCTATCTCAACACATAGAAAAACCGAAACAAAACAGAGGTTTTTCCTGAAACCGAACCGAAACAGAATATGAAAAAATCAAAATCCCCCAGCTCTAATTGTCTGCATCCACTGAAAAAAACATTAGATATCCTCTATGGATACCATTGTTGGCGCAAAGGCAGCTACCGATATGAGAAATTCCATCTTATTTCGAGAGTTTCATTCACTAGGCTGATTCGATAGGGCTGTGCTGAAATAATGCTCTATCGGAAAGGGCTCGGATAGAGCTGGGCGGCTTTGTTTTTTCAGATTCGGTTTCAGAAAGAAAACTTGGTTTCGGTTCAGTTTGTCTATGCGTTAAGAAGAACATACAGTAAACAACACTTCAGGCTTCGTAACTTGGAAAAACACACAATAGTTTATACACAACCACTCACCACAGAAGTCCTGTCTGTAAGTATCTACATTGGGTTTAGCCTAACTTCCCTTTGAGGTTCTAGAGGATCAGTTGCAAAGCCTATTGATTTAGGAAAAAAAACAAAAATTAAGGTAAAAAATGAATAAAGTTCATTTATTCAATGTTGTGTTCTCAGCGTCATGTTTTCTCCCTTGTTGACTCGTCCGATGGAAGAAAATGTGACAATGAGAACACGGCGTATTTCACCCATTTGCCGGATAGACTGACCTTGATTCAGAAAAAATAATGAGGGTAACAACAGTTACTGAATAAAGGTCATTTATTCAATGTTGTGTTCTCAGCGTCACATTTTCCGATGAAAGAAACTGTGACAATGGGAACACGACGTATTCACCCCTTTACCGCGTGTGGAGAGTCCATAGGGGCCACTAGTCCAGTCCCCTCCCAGTAAGATAGTTTGACCAGTTTGTGCACAAACACAGTAAAACCTTTGGATCAGGTTCCGTGGGGTCTTGCGGTTTGTCGCAAAAATCGGAACAGAACTGGTAAACCGAAAAATCTTCCAGCTTTGGGCTCAAAAGAGCATTTTCCAACAATGTATTTTTATTACATCACAGTATTTCATCGACAGAGGAAACTGACAGTACCTTTATTCATCACCATATTTATTTATTAGTACTTAACGACACTTTCAAAAGCCAGGGTAGGACAGTTTCACGGGTGAAGGAAGCCTGAGAACCAGGAGAGAGCCACCGAGAAACGGCGAGCAACTGCCAGACTCAAGCAGGGTTAGCATTGGTTGAAGATAAGTACACCATTGACGTGCAGTACGCGTTAGTACACAGCGCCACCGTGTCCCCACATGGTCAATCTGGATGAAGTGCCTTGCCCAGGACAAAACGCATTAACCCCTGGCGGGGATCGATCCTTGGACCTTCCGGTTTGAAATCCAAGCCGTAACCATTGAGCCATCGCGCCGCTCCCATTCATCGCTTTTAGATAAACCATTGTTTTTGAAAGTTAAAAATGGATATGTTTATGTATTGGTGTTTAAGATCACTTTCAACATCTATGGCTACATCATGACCGCAACATAGGCATGAAGTCAATCGTTTACACATATGTTATCCACTAAAGATGACTTCCACCACATGCGTTGGTTACCGGTTCCTATTTTCCCACCTACGCATACTTTGTTTACCAGTAACAGCAGTTAATACGCACAGATCCACTACCCGGAGTTCCCACGAGAAAACGAATGGTTACCAAGGGTGGTTCATGTAATCTTGCTCGCTATTTGTCTGAGGATAAATTTCCAGGGTTGGTGATTTTTTTTAAAAATAAAAAAAATCGATTTTTTAAATTTAAATCAGATTTTTTTTACTTAAATCGATTTATTTGATTTTTGCCATAAGATTTTTTTTCCACATGATTCCTGTTGATAGGGAAACAGAGTGTATTGGCATCAGGTTGTGTCAATAGCTACCCCAAAAATTGACACAAGCAACTGGTACTAAGACATTCCCCTGTGGTGCCCATTTCAGTCTTTGGGGTGGCCTGAAGGGAAGAATTTCAGATTACATTTGGCATAGAATAGACAGCATAGATGGAAATAGAGAGCAATCATTGAAACTTATATTTTCTCATTGTCACAGCATTGCTTGAAGAAAGATGACTTCTTGAAAATCATTTTTGCTACTTGCAACATTCTTAAATCACTGATGATCTTGTTCTCAGATTGGCATAGAATAGACAGCATAGATGGAAATTTAGAAACATTAAACTAACCTACAGGCACATTCCAGAAGTCAAGACACAGTGGGAAATATATTCCCACTCTACAGATTTGTTCTAACTGTCATAAACACTGTCTAATACTGTATTTCAACAGTTAAGATGTATTCCATCCTGTTTGAGCTCATTTCCAGGTTCTTTGAAAATGTTCCTCACAATTTGTAAATTTCGGATTTAAATCGATGATTTTTTTTAACAAAATCATTGAGTGATTTAAATCGATTGATTTAAATCAGCCAATCCTGCAAATTATCTATCGGCCAACGACAAATCGATTTTGAGGTGAACGCTAGGTAGGACAACAATAGCACCGTTCAATTTCTTGGTTTGTGCCCAACTGAGGCATGACAAAAAATCGACAAGCATGGGTTTAACCGATTTTAACGAACTTGATGAGATATGTGAACTATACCCACCCTCTGAGATATGTGAACTACAAAACATCAGAATTGAATTTGATGCATAAAGCCTCCGATACCAGGCAATAAGTGCACACCGAAATAAGGAAATTCTGATGATAACTCTTTGCTTTATTGGTAATCATAAAACTCAAAATACTATAAAACAGCACTTCTTTGTTCAATACCTCTTATAGACTTGGAGGACAGAAATCAAATTCTCTATCACAAGATGGGGTAATAAGGGAGAGCATGGTAATAATAGACGGTTTTCTACACAACTTAAATCCGTGTTTTCTATTGTGTTTTTAAACAAGAGAAACGTGGTAAGTTTTTTTTTATTTTTGAAGACCAATGTATGTTAAAGAATAAAATGTAAGTTGCTCGATCCCTTTTCTTATTTGTGGGTAGAACATTTGCAAAACATGCACTATTGTCCCCAAATTTTCATATTGGTGAAAACGTTATCCAGGTCTCCTGTATTTTTGTGCATTCCAGGATAGGCTAGGAGAAATAACAAATGCTGCAGGTAGTGAGTGTGTCAGTGTCATACAAACATTTTCTGTTCTATTTTTTGGTAACTTTTGACTGACCAGAGTACAGAGACACCACGGTACATACTTAAAACCAAAGCTGGGCGCAAAAGCTAAAGAAAAACGTAACAAGGAAGACATAACGAAAGCAATGGCTGCCAATGATGGATTGTCATACAGGAAAGCAGAAGGTAAGTATTACATACCAAGGGCAGTGAACAACAGGCACAGAAAGAATGAGATGTAGAAAGTCCAGTTGGGGTTGATGTAGATCAAATGGTTGTCACCTGGGTGGTAATCTATGGAGGATGTGAAACAAAAGGTAGAAAGACCAAAGGGGCTGAACAGCGGGGGCTGTGGAGGTGATAAAACTGAAAACCTAAACCCGTCCAACACAATTGAAACCATCGAGACCTATTGTGAAGTTGTTGCTATCATGACTATTGTTAAGGTACTTTCTAATGGAGAGCTGATGGAAAAGGTCAAGAGGATGTATAATTATTCAGCTAAATGAACCCAGTCATGATCTGGAGAAATACTTCTATTGATTTTTCTGTGAACCTCTCACCTGCTATTGTTATCTGTTATTAAGCACCATTAAACTTATCTTTCAGAAATGTGCCATTTGACCCTTATAGACTCTGTGCGGAAATAAAAGAGACATGACCATGAGCTAATACAGTCCCTTATAGACCCATACCTGAGGTAATAAAGGACAGTCAATGAAAAAATAAAGGACAAATCAGGACTTGAGACACTGGATGAATCATTGGAATGGCCAAGTAGTTACAGCGACAGTTACATGTAGAGAAATTACAAGAGATGTCTCAAAATCGTCGTTTATTACCCCGTTTTACGGCACAGCTCTGGTGTGAATAGATTTCCACATTACACCAAAAGTCGGGAGAAGCATAACTGTCAGAATAGTTGAAAGGCATAAATCAAAATAGTCTCACTGTCAGAACACCTCTATCCACGCGGGAGGGTGACATGGGGTTGTTTAGCCTCACCATTAAAAAATATTGGGGGATGAGTCAACAAAGAGGGTCGGAATCCGGGCACGGGCCAAACTCGGCTCGCAGAGCCGAGTTGGGACCGCACTATGATTTTCTTCCCTGCCGAGTGAACTCGAAATATAGGTTCGTTCTTCGTTAGGTGTGATTTCTAATCACTTCAGGCTGCGGACAGGAAACAATGATTAAAGTAACAACCATTCTTTTATTTACATTTAAAATAAACTCTTTCCATATTCAACACATTTAACAGTTTTATCAACACAAATCAAAGACTTATCACAGGGATTAAATAGTTTTTCATCAATTCAGTCTATCTATATCCTTGTACTGGCGCTATTGTACACTCTCAAAATGTCACTGCCGCGGGCTCGCAAAAGGAGCTTAAAACACAGAGTCTTAATCTTTTGCGTCTGTGCGCGTTTGCAGCTCTGACTTCCGGGAGATCCCGATTAGCAATGTTAATTACCTTGTGGCAACATAGTTCTGATTTGGATTCAGTTTATCCACTCTGTCGGCTAGTTTAGCAAATCTACGTCACATACCTTATACATGTGTCCTTTGGAATAAACACAGTCCATGCAGAACTAACAACTTCAATATGCGCTTCGAGCTTGCGCGAATTGTCACTGTCGATCCTGAGTCGATATTCACAGCACTCTGATACTAAAACAGGCTACTACGCGATCAACGTCTGCGTTCCTGAGGGTTAATACCACAATACAACAGCCTACACTTTGAGACAGGTGCGAGTCGATCCTCGCTAATAACATCTAAACTTAGCCGTTACTTGGGTTCGTAATCTACTACCTAAATTCGGGCTTGTAGCTCTCCTACGTCCACCTAATCTGATAATAGCGGCGTACAGCGAGGCTTCCTGGATTGCCCAGCAATTCCACTCGCACTAGACCCTATGTGGAGTCTCACTCCTAAACGGTCGGAACCCAAGTCTCCCTGAAATAGCTTGTTCCCCACACTTTATATCTCGTTTTGGGATGGTCAGATAGCAATATGTCAAGATGCCTAACCTGGCACGTGACATTTCTGAAGTTGAAATCACCTCTCGCCAATGCATATGCTATCAAGCGTATTCCGAGAAATGATATACTTGATAGCCGTGACGATTGAAAGTGTCGGTCACTTCGATATTAATTGACTTTAGATAGCATGGAAACATTTTATGCTGACTAGTAATATGCCAGGGAAGTATCCCACTGTGAATCGCCTTACGCTAATTATCTAAATGAAACATGTGTGTTCACAACACAGAGAGAAAAAATATATACACATACATTTGAACTTGAAAGTAGGGGGAGGGGGCCTCCTCCCTTTTAGATTGGCTTTGCCCTAACACTCATATTGCAATTAAAAGAGTAATTACTCTTGATAGACGTTACGAATTGATACCACTCAAAAACTATACAGCTCTGGCGGAGTCTGGCCCTCATATATATATGTACCCGTGAACTGGAAATCGGGTAAATTAACAGCAATTCAAAGGGAATAACTGCTTGTATTATATAAACCTGTATACTGAAAATCATATGAAATATTTGTTTGATGTAAAATTTCATGTAAAGCCAAGAAAAAAAGTGCCTGTGTTTGGGGTATCCCGACCGACCCTAAAAACATTATGCCGACCGGAACAATTTTATTGAGTGAAAGTCGCTCATTTAGTTCATTGTAACGCTAAATTTCCGTCCGACTTCAACTGTGAATTTGAAACCGATTTTGGAGTTCAAGGTTTCAAAATTACATGTAGCAATCAGAGAACACCCAAGAGGGAAAAAGGGGCACCATCTTTGCCTTGGTACCGCTCACTTTGCCTAATTCCTAAGTTTGGGCGAAATCAAAGTCGCCATGTGATTTCGAGAAGCTGAAGTAAGAAAAGTGGTTTTGTCTTGAGACATTTCAATGCAACCCTTATGTTTACTGTAAGGTGACAAAAGAAAGGACATAAAAACTATTTTAAAAGAAACGTGAATTTGAGAATCGAAGAACACATTATAAACATAAAGAAATGAAATTGAATAAAATAATTCTGTAAAAAACGAACCTCTGCAGACGAAATTAGGAAAGATATTGGTAAAAACTTTGGACGAAGTAACAACAAAAGTGATTGGAAAATCATGACTAACTTAATAAAAGTTAACAAAACCACAAGATAAATGATTTATGCTGTGTTTCTTCTATTTCACTGGCATTTGACGCGGGAACAAGAAACCGGGCCGTTTTTGCGAATTTTGAAGCAGTGTCTAATTTCCGACATAAGCACAACAATTGCATATAATTCCTCAAAACCATTCTAAGAGCTTGGTGACTCCTCAAAAATAAGGAAATGTTGATTTTGCCAAAATGTAGCTTTTCTTGTAAATTTTAGCATCTCGCTCAAAACCCAAATCTCACTGACAGAACAAGGCAGATCCCACCAGTGGGGAAGCCATGATCTGAAAGTCGGGGGGGGGGGGGGGTGGGGGGCATGATAGTGGAGAGTAGATGGAGGGGGAATCTCAAGTCTGAGGGCACTGTACTTGTACGGATGACAGGAAACCAACAACAAAAATTCTTTTCAAATTTGAGGGTGGGGGAGGTCCCAGGAGGAGCAAGTGGTATTGTGGTGGGGGTTGGGGGTAGGTGCTGGGCTCCCTAGAAATCCCATGGGTCCTTCACTGGATCCCACTAACTTGATTTTCTGTGTTTGATAGGTATATTGAAAAATTTTGAGATATTCAATTAAATTCTCTTCTCAGTATTTCTTTAGAAATTTTACTTTTCCCTGCTGAAATCCTGGAGGACCATGTTTGTGGAGAGAGGCGGAAAATCTCAGGACTGAGGGCACTGTATTTGTACTGATGGCAGGAAATCTAAAAAAATCTTTTCAAATTTGGGAGAAGCAGGTGGGATTTAGTGCTTTCCAAAGGACACAATGTAGTTAGCCCTGGTGGGGATCGATTGGTGGACCTTTCGGTTTGAAGTTCAGTGCCGTAACCACTGAACTACTGCGCTCCCTATATCTTGGTTAGAGTATTAAAAGTCACTTTCAATTACCATGTAGCATTCTATTTAATAGTAAAGGCTTCTAACAGACAATATGCTATGCAATGTGTGTATGTTATCCAACAGATGTGGTGAAAATCCTGGGTTTCTTCACCGATCATACAGAAATAGAACTGTTGAAACCAAAAAATACAAGCATTGATCCACAGATGAAATTAATGTTAAACCCTTAGATTCACTGTTTGTAATAGTTGAAGTTCAGTGCTAACAATGTTTTTTAAGTTTTCATAGGATTTGCGACTAACCAACACTAGTTTTTAATATGTCAGAGTTGTAACGCCTCTCTAAATAGTTTAATGGTAATCTGCCCTCCACATACAATGACTCTTACAGTTAGCTCACAGCTGACAGGTTACAGCTTATGTAAAACGTCATACCAAACGCGCCACTGGTTCCGAGATGATGAAACGCGCTTAACTGCAATGAATGTTAAAAAAACACGTGGAATTTGTGTGATTTCCCCATTACTTCGGTGATGAAGCATTCGAATTGTCAAGGTGAGTGTAATTAATTCATTACGGTAGGTTTTTGTTAGTAGATTTCGGGAGAAGGTCAATTTTTCATGGCAAACAAAACTATTTAAATTAAGCTATCATGTGATTGACCACGTGACGTTTTGTTTATCTAGAAACAGACGACATATGTGTTTTGGTTAAATGTCATTGCCAAAAGCCGGGATGTCACAATCAAGTGAACTTGATGAAGAACCTTTGGATTTAACCATTTTAGAGGTGGTGGTAATAATAGTAATAACAAGATTTTGTTGGGTGTCCCTGTTTATTAACGGCCCTCCAGGAATGATTAACAGCCTTCGGACTATTAACAGCCCTCGACTTCGTCTCGGGCTGTTAATGGGCCCTCTGGCTGTTAATCATCCCTGTCGGGCCTTTAATATAACAATAACATGATTTTGGAGGGCATTATGGTTCATTAGCGGCCCTGCAGCAATGATGAACAGCCCGAGGGTTTACTAAAAGCCCGAGACGAAGTCGAGGGCCGTTAATAAGCCCAAGGGCTGTTTATCTTTGCTGCCGGGCCGCTAATGAATCATGATGCCTGACAACAATCATGTTATTACTATTATTACCACTCCCTGTTACAGCTAACCGCACGAGGGAATTGCTGGAAGTCTTTCGGATTTGGGCATTAAAACACAGAAGAAAATTAGTATGTTATGTAAATTGAATTGGACAAGTGCGACCGATTCACAGTGCAATGAAACTTGTTTCCATCTGATAGTGCTTCATTTCAGCACAGAAATATGTCAGGGCAAAGCCAGCCTAAATATAGGGGCAAGGGGCCTCATATTTAAAGATACTGTAAGTTCAAAATATATTCCGCATCAAGGCGAAAAACCTACATGAATTTCACTTCTCTGTAAAGCTGGAAAAACACACGTGGTGTATATCCAGCTTTAGCGCAGGGACCCAGGGGAGAAACGGTATGTTAGATAAGGTCTGATCTCATTTAATTTATACAGTAGTCGGAGTCTTACGAGGCGTAATCGGTTTTCGTCACGGCCAATTGAGAAACGAGATTTTAAAACGATAGAAATGTCTGTCGTGTCGTCACCCGATCATTAGTTATAGCAATGCGTGTCAGGAACGAATCATCGTTAAGTCACGCGTGAGATGACTTGTATTGATTCTGCCTCGATATACGTCATCTCCCACCGTTTTGACAGGTGGACAGATGAGCGTCGGTCCACCTGACAGTTTAGGGTAAAAAGTATATATATACCTGGAAGGGCAGAGCATTAGACACACACTTGGGGTCACACACACGTTGGTGAAGTCCAGGACAGGCGGACTCTGTTTCCTGGCATAAGGGTACCTTCGATCACAGGACCCTGAAACGGCTGGAATCGCCAGAGAGGGCATTCCATGATTGATTTAGCTTAAAGTTGATAGGCGGCTACGGGGCCGAATTCGTGAGAAGGAACACCCCAGGTGGAACGTTAAAGTTTAGATTGTCGAGTAGCAGGTATCGTCCTGCAATAGTCAGAAGTGTAGGTTAATTGTATTGTGCGTATTAACCCTTTGAAGCGTCAGCCTGATTGCGTTCTGAGTAGTTTATTTTGCTGTCGGAACATCGTAATACCGACTGGAGATCGGTGTGAGTGACAATTTCGCCCTAGCACAAAAAAGGGGCATTTGTGAATCGTGAATTCAACCAGGAACGGTGGATATTTCAATAGGACTTTCACGGAGGACTTTCAAAGGCACATAAGGTATGAGTAGACAATATCTGACCCAAATCAGAAGTACGGTGGTTTAAACATGACAAACATTGCTGGTCGGAACCCTCCGACAGCCAGAGGTACAGTTACGCGCAGACGTTGACATTTGAGCCTAAGCGGGTGAAGCTCTTATGGCGAGCTCACAGTAATAACATTTCAGATTTGTGAAGCTCTTATGGCGAGCTCACGGTAGTAACATTTCCAGTGTGTAGACTATAGTGCCAGTACAGGGCTATAGAATGACTATATAATTGTTTAGAATTATTTAACCGTAGTGACCCATTTTCTGTGAAAAGAATTGAATTGTTGATTGTTGAAATATTGAAACGGATTTATTTTTATGTGTAAATAAAAGAATCGTTGTTACTTTAAATCATTCTTTCCATTATACAGCCTGAAGTGATTAGGAATCACACCTAACGGAAATCGAACCTATTTCAGGACAATTTGGCAGAGAAGGAATCACGGCGTCGGTCTAACTCAGCTCTCTGCGCCGAGTTCGCGACACTTGGATTCCGACCCTCCACGTTGGTCTAATTTTCCCGCAACTTCATCAGCGGGACTAAATAACCCCACGTCAGCCCAGGCCTTACGGGGCCTCAGGAGTCCCTGACAAAATAATCACTAAAGTCGGTTCGATATTTCTGTTTCGATCATGCGTTCGACTTCAGTTCAGAAATACAAAGGGACGTCATCCGAATGGGAGTAATTCATTAGACCATGGAATCTAAAAATAGCCGGGCTGCGGGCCGCTAATGGCTATTTATACCATTATCGCCCGCGGCCCGGCTCCGTCGAATGACGTCACTGAAATTATGGAGTTTTAACGGTCCTCCAAACTTATGTTAATCGACTAGTAACTTATAGGTTGAGTGGTAATAATAAACCGTAACGCCCTCCAAAATCATGTTATTGGTATATTAACAAAATAGGTTTTTTACTACCACCCACCCACCCCGCCACATCTGAAGCACACTTGGCTGCGAGTTGTTCGCCTGGAATATTATTTTCTTATCAGTTCTGGTACGAATACGGTAGCAGACATTCAGGAATGATTGATGTCTGTCAACTCTGTGAGTTGAATGCATATGTGTTTCGTGTTCTATGCATCACAACTTTCATTTTGATGTATAATTTGTGTATATTTAATTTGAATTTATGAAATATCGGAGGTTGGAATTTCAAAGTAAACAAATTTCCCTTACTTATATAGCACCTTAATATAAAAACTGCGAGAATTCTTTGGTGAGAATAATAAGTAAGTGCCGAAGGGCCACCATGACCTCCCATTTTCCAAAATTTTTCCTGGTGAAGATCCCGGACCCCGACGCCGTAATGGGGATACCCATTCTCATGTTTGCATCCAACTCGCCATTACTTATATAGCACCTTAATAAAGCTCGCCACATTGGTGGTTGGGTCCTATTTTACCAGTAAAACAGAGCTTGTTTAACACTGTAAACAAGTACTGCTTCATTTCCACTTCCAATAGTTCCCGCTGGAAGGGGGGGGGGGGGGTCGGTGGGGTGGACTTTGCACACTAAAAAATAATATAATAATACAGCCTTTGGTTCTAAGGTTGAACTAAAACTGGGGAAGGTATATCTTATTTTCACTCAAACCTACCTTATGCATGAAATGCAGAGTTCTTCCGATTTCTTCCTCTGTTTACTTTGTGAAGTAATCCTTTTGGAAAAGTATCCTTTTCTGCAAAATGCACTTGGCAGCTATAAAAAAATCATATACATTTCACATACGCAGGTTGTCTTTTCGAATAACACTTATCCACACGGCAAACACGAAATGCATCGATGTCACATGAAACTTTCGAGAAAAAATAACAGAAGAAAACAATTTACTGTATTTTTTTCCTTCCATCCCAGCTGCCCAAGCCCAATTATTTCGCCTCTATGCAAGCGAATATGGGAGAAACAACAACAATTAACATCCAGCAGACGACATCAATCAAACGATATTAATTTTTAAGGCGACTTGGAAGAGAATTTATTTGAATAATTTAGCGGCAGCCGATTGGTCAATTTCTTTCAATTTGTTTTGAGGCTGGCAATGACTGCTTCACGCCATCCTTCTGTTTTTGTATTTAATTATACACTCACAACAATCACGTAAACTTTGATTTTTGAGAGTTTACCGAATCGGAAACAAACAAGTTAACATTTATGCGTAACCTTTCACTGGAAAAGTTCATGTTTTCAATCGGATCGAACCACTGCCTGAACCAGCTCATTTGAATAATTTTATGTTGCTGGTGGGCTATGCAGCTATAATTTCAACCCACAGCCCTATGGGGCTGTGGGTTGGAATTAGAGCTGACGTAACTATTTTACCATCCTGGATCTGTCCATACAAACATATGAATGAGAATTTAACCGAAGAACGCCATTTTCAAGCTGTCAATTTTTCCCAACATGATTTTGAATGTTTTCTCATGAAATTCTCAACAGAAAATGTGCATGCTAGCACACAACCACAGAACGATTTTTTGCCTCGATGAACGCTTTGAACGTTCGATTTACTCTAAAAACAAGTTAACTCATCTTTATTTATATTTTAACAAAGACCCCCCCCCCCCCCCCCCCTCACACACACAAACACACACCTGCTCTGGTTTCCCGTTAATTTATTGATTGGTGTTTAAGGTCGCTTTCAGCCTGTTTGGCTATCTCATGACCGCAACATAGGGACGAAGTCAAGTTTAGCCAAGCGTCTGTACCTGTGCAGCCCACTTTAGAGGGCTTCCACTCCAAGCGTTGGTTCCGGGCCCCATATTACCAGAGAAGCAGAACTTGTTTACCACGGTAAACTAGCACCGATCCAGTTTTCGGGGTACTCTGGCTTCACCCACACACCAATTATTTAATTATTGGTATTTAAGGTCACTTATTTAATTATTTATTGGTGTTTGAGGTGCTTTTCAGAATCTATATATATATAGCTGCGTCATGACTGCAACAATTTGCCAGCAAAAGTATAATATAAAGTTTGGCTAGGGCCCTGCGAATCACACATTTTTGATTCGAATCGAATGTGAAATAGTATCACGTCGATTATTCGAAACCTCGAATCGAATCAGTGCCGTCTTGAAGTTGACCAGTGGGGGTTAGGGTACCGCACTATTAATGAGATTTGTTCCGACTGTGATGGCTCATGTCCCGACTGATGAAATAATCCAGCTACATCATCGAGACATGGCTTCGTCGAAGGCATGCCTCGATGATGGAGTTGGGATATTACCCTGTCAGGATTATAGTTCAACGTCGACATTGCTTCTAAACTTTAAAGTTGCATTTAGCAGTGGCTTGAGTTCAGATGTTATTTATGTTAATGTAGCGGATGTTACACTCAGTCTTTTATTTCAACATTATTTACGTACAATTTCCATCTGAATTATACGTTTTGTGAGACGATGAAGAAGACGGATACCAAGCTATATTAATGTGAAGAAGATTCGAGAGGAAACGAATCGAGCACGTCCCAAAGCTGTAGTACAGAAGGCGAAGAAATTATTATTATTATTATTATTATTATTATTATTATTATTATTATTATTATTATTATTATTATTAGTATTATTATTATTATTATTTTAACACATCCTAATCAGAACAGCGCCCAAGCGGCCTTTGGCTTTGAATATTAATTGTTTCAAATCGAGAGAGATACAGAATGCAAAAGGGACATCAACAGCTTTTCTTTCTTCCTTTTTTCTGTCTTTGTTAAGTGCTACATATTCATATTTATCTATACACATACACACATATATATATAAACCCATTCAAATAGTTTATTTTACATTTATGAATTTCAAAAACTTGTTTCTTTCGCCATTGTAACATTTTCTGTATTCATGTTATGGGAGGGGAGGTTTTTACTAAGTGGAAAGCACTTGTCCTCCTATCCCTTTTTGGTCAATAGTTATGGCAAATAAAAATATGTTTAAAGTACGAATCGAGCAGCCGATTTCGAAACGAACCGAATAGCAACTTAAGATTCGAAATCGAATCGAAGTTTCGCGTGGCCCCAAGTTTGGCTGTTACATTTAGGCTGCAAACCTTGAACGATTCACACCTCAGGCACCCAGTTACTGGATCCTCTTATTCCAGTGAACAGAAGATGTTTACCACAATAAATAAACACTATTCTACTTCCCGGGGTTCTAATAGACCTGAAACGGTTAACCGATTAATCGATTACCCAATGGTCAACGTCTTGATCGATCAAAAAAGTAATTGATCGATTAACCGTTACTTTTGAACTATTGTACTATGTAGGTAAGCAAAGGAACAAACTTGCCCCAAAACAGGTCGACACTGACTCACATCAGTTATATGAGACAGAGTAAAGCATGCAAGTTACGTGCTGACATACTTGTTCACGTGCATGTATCAGTAGCTGGAAATGGTCATTCTTAACCCTTTACCCAATGCGGTTGAAAGACGATATTTGCAAAATAAATTCTTAAATTACTAAAAAAATTTAAATTTTTGTCTCAAAAACATAGCTGATGACCCCTCATTGGGACGAGCTTAACGAGCTCGTCCCAACGAGAGGTCATAAGGCTATGTTTTTTAGACAAAAATTGAAAACAAAATAAAATTTGAATGGAGACTTTTGTATATAGTGCTGGCCGGTTTTTCCCGTTATGTTGAGTAAAGAGTTAGTATGCTGTAAATCATCAACTGTACGGCAATTATTCAGCTACCTATTAGGGTAAGTGATTAATCGGTTAACCAAGGTTAATCCATGTGATTAATCGATCAAGAAAACCCTTTAACCGTTTCAGCTCTGGGATCTAACGGGCAATAAACTTTAAATACCATCAGAAGGAATCGCAAAGGCCTTCAATCGCACAACACGTTATAACCTCCTTCCAAATCTCATCTATTTATTGTATTTATTTAAGGTTAATTTCAGCATCTATGGCTAATTATAACTGTTGTGCAACACGTGTATGAAGTAAAGTATAATTAATCGTTTATACCTGTGCTGCCTATTCTAGAGGACTTCCACCACAGGCATTGGTGACTGCATTGTTTTCCTGTAGAAAAATTGTTTACCATTAATTCCTTCATAATAACTTGTTTGTTTATTGAGCTCTGTCAAACAAGATATAATTTATTTATTGACTGGTTTTTTAGGTCACATATTTCTGCACAATGGCCAATCATGTCACAGAGAAGATTTAGTGAATGGAGTTCAGAAATTTCAGATAGAATCATGATGAATTTGAGATTCTGTTTGCCACATAATGTGTAATTTATCACTTAACCCTTTACCCAACGTAACGGATTAAACTGCCAGCGCTATTCTAAAAAATCCCCAATTAATTTTCATATTTTTAAAAAAATTTTGTCTCAAAAACATAGGTTATGACCCCTCATTGGAACGAGCTCGTTGCGCACGCTCCAATGAGGGGTCATAACCTATGTTTTTGAGACAAAAATTTAAAAAAAATCGTTATTCAAGAATTATTTTTGGAAGTATCGTTTGCTTTTCATGTTAGGTAAAGGGTTAATGATTTAACCCTTTAATCTAACTAACAAATAAAACTAGGCTATGCTATTCACTAAAGTTTCCAACCAAAGTTTGTCTGGGGCCCCATGTACGGCTCTCACTGTTGATCCATCTGAACCAAAATGGGAAACTCATCCAGACATTCATTCAGAAATTCATCTGGACATCACAACACCAAGTCACGTAACCAAGTTGCAGCGAAATCAAAATATGGCTTGTAGGCTGTGTCGAAGGTTTTAAGAGCAAGAGCTTGTGAGGCCCTCACCGTTGACCAATATGACTGATAGGGGTGGGTGGTTTATAGGAGTAAATTCTTTTTCTGCATGTAATCACTCAAATGCATAAAATGCATTTTGCGGTAAAAAAAACAAAACAACACCTAAATAACACCGGGGGGGGGGGGGGGGGGGAGATTATAGGAGTCAATTTTTTTGGCATGTAATAACTTCCAATCCTTCAACATGCATATTGGAAAAAATTGCCTAAAAGACACGGGGGGGGGGGGGGGGGGGGGGCATGTAATCACTCCAAATCCTTAAAATGCATTTTGGGGCAAAAAAAAAAATACCTAAATGACACCGGCGCTGGGGTGTAGGCTATAGCAGTCCATTTTTTTATCCTTCGAAATGCATTTTCGGAAAAAATGCCTAAATGACACGGGTGGGGCGGGGGGGGGGGGGGGGTAGATGAGTTAATTTCTTTATCTGCATGTACTAACTCCCAGTCCTTCAAAATGCATTTCGAGAAAAATTGCCTAAATGACACGGAGGTGTGGGGGAGTCAATTTTTTTCTGCATGTAATCACTCCAAATCCTTAAAAATGTATTTTGGGGGAAAACCCCAACCTAAATGACACCAGGGAGGGGAGGGTTTTTTGCATGTAATAATTCCCAGTCCTTCAAAATGCATTTTGTGAAAAATTGCCCAAATGACATGGGGGTGGGGGCGGGGGAGGGGGGGGGGGCAGTGCAATATCTCTGTCAATTTTCAAAAGATAACGGTGGTCATCAAAGTTGACGTAGACATTGTTCCCAAAGAGATATATAACAAAAAATTGATATTTGGTTACTAATTTCGAAGTTATTCCATAAACAAGCATTACACGACACTTATTAACAAAGGGCAATAACTCCCATAATTTTCATCGGATATGGTTGGTCATCCAACTTAACGTCCACAATGTTGCAGACATATACCAAAAAGAATTGAAATCCGCTAACTATTGTTCAAGTTATGCCATAAACAACGTTCTGAAAATAGGTTGATTGAAATATGCAAATTTACAAGTCGAAAAGTCCAACAACTCTTGTAAAAATAATCGGACCATGCCCCAATTCGAACTTAACCTTCATATAGATATAACTGAGGCAGAAAGCAAGTTTGGTCCTGATCTATGAATCCAAACTCAAGTTATCATCGGAAACTAAATTGTTGATGGTAATGGGAAATTTCTAAGTCGAAAAGGCCCATAACCTATGTAAAAATAATTGGACGGAACCGATAATCAAACTTGGCCTGTATTACTATCTTGGTAATACACGCACCAACTTTGGTTGAGATCAAATAATCCAAATTGGAGTTATCGATAGGAAACCAAAGATCTTAATAGAAGGTCAAATTCTAAGTCGAAAAAGGGGAATAACTCATGTAAAAATAATTGGACGGAAGCCATATTCGAACTTGGCCTTCTTACTAGCTGGGGAATACACGTATCAACTTTGGTTGAAATCAAATAATCCAAACTGAAATAATCCAAACTGGAGTTATCATTTGTTTATTTATTTATTTATTTATTTATTCGTGATTTAAGATCACATATTTCTGCACAATGGCTAATCATGACCACGCCAGTTTTACAGGTGGAGGAACCCGGAGTACCCGGAGAGAACCACCAAGCAACGGCGAGCTACTGTCAGCTCCCCAACATACTAAGTCCACACAAGCAGGGTTAACATTGGTTGAAGCCAAGTACACCATCGACGTACAGTACACACCACTGTGCCCCCACGTGGGCAATTGGGTAAAGTGTCTTACCAAGGACACAACGCGGTTGCCACAGGTGGGGTTCGAACCGACGACCTCTCGGTTTGCAGCCTGCACCTCTACCTACTGAGCCACCGCGCCCCCCAACTGGACTTATCGGTCGGAAACCAAAAATCTTAATAGAAGGTCAAATTCTAAGTCGTAAAGGGGCCATAACTCATGTAAAGATAATTGGACGGAACCCATATTCGAACTTGGCCTGTATTACTAGCTGGAGAATACACATACCAACTTTGGTTGAAATCAAATATTCTAAACTGAAGTTATCGGTCGGAAACCAATTGTTTACGGACAGACAGACAGACAGACAGACAGACAGACAGACAGACAGACAGACAGACAGACAGACAGACAGACAGACAGACAGACAGACAGACAGACAAACCATTTACATAACACAACCATTTTTACAAATGGGCGTATAAAAGGAAAGGATGTTCCATGTTTATGAAAGGATTATTAAATAAGTGCAACGCCGATCGCCAGCGATCAGACAATAGTCCCCCACAGATGGGAGTGTCACCAAATTGTGGACGTATGTCTGATGAATGAAGAAAGATTGAAAACATAGCACAAAAATATCACTGAGCAACGGGTTGTGACATAAAAATGAAAAAAAGGTTATGAAAAAAGGTTACACATCAGTAATGCTGGCTAGTTTTTTTCAAAGCTGTAAGGCTTGTAATTATATGAAAATGTACTACAAGTAGTCGAAGACCAACCTGAAACAGTCAGACCGGGCTGGTTTTTGTAACTGACTTGTACTCCAATATTATTATAATTACACGCAATTTCCAACAAAAATATAAATTTTATAGTAAATTTCCTTTCTTATCATACCCACCACAATTGTTTACTACAGGCTTGCACTACAGTGGAAGACCCTAACTCGGATAAAATACTCTATTTTAATCTTTCCCAAGAGATGTGGGAAAGAGAAGTGGTGTAAAAAACACCACGAAAAAATAAGCCAAAACTGGGCCGAGCGCCATCGGCGCACACCCAGTATGAGACGTATTCCCTTAGTACAAATCCGCGACTTCCGTTAACCAATGCGCAGTGCGTCATCAATTCATCATTCTTTTGATTCCGCCAACACAGGAGTTGTGTGATCAGTGGGGAGGAAGGATTCTTACCCGAATAAGTAGACGGGAGGGCCTCCATGTAAACAATTGTGGTAGGTATAACAAGAAAGGAAATTTACTATAAAACTTATATTTCTTATCAACCTACCTTACAATTGTTTACTACAGGCTGAATAGACAATAGGATGGAGGGAAACACATAACCAACCCACACATAACTCAATAGCACTGGAACCGTGGACAGGGGAAGAGATCCCTTGCCCTATCAAATCATGCCATCACAAACATTAGTAAAAGACAATGAAAGATGATGCGTATGGTGGATGATGTGCGACGCACAGTTAGAAAGGGCAGTAACAGCATGGAGCTGGAAATGACTCTGTAAAACAACAGCCTGAGCCGAAGAAAGAGGGTCCGTAGGACAAAGGTCCTCGGTCGGCTCCTGCAACTGTCGCAGATAAATGGAGAAGGTAGCATTTCTCCAGTAGGCTGCTAGTATAACATCCGACAACATGACGGAATTAGTAAAAGCCCCGATAGAAAGACAATGCACGCACCTCGTGGCAGAAAAAACAACTGGTAATACAATCACCAGTAGCTAGACGAGCGGAAGCTGCACGAATAGCAAGACAAATCCATCGGGAAATGGGTGCAGGAGAGATCTGGCATGTGAGAAAACGCATATCCATCCCGGATAAAGGCGCGAACGCCCCCCCCCCCCCCCCCCCCCCACACACACACACACTCCCAAGCAGAGCAGCGCCCAAGAAAGTGTCCATCTTGGAGTAAACTGCAAAGTCATAGGCCTTTTCAAAGAAAAGAGCTGAACAAGCTTGAAGAGGCAAGGATGAGTGTCGAAACAATGCGGTACCACATGTGACAAAGGTCTCCGAAGCATGGACGGGTACCCATTGCTGGAGACCCCCAGAAACAAACATATACCAGAAACTCCGCAAGCGGTGTGATCGCACACCATCGACAGACGAACCGCCGACTGAGCCACAGAGGCTAAACCAGTGGAGTGAGTGCTTCCTTGAAGAAAAGCAACTCCACTGCATGTCTCTAAAAACCACTACGGAGGAGACAGGGCCCGATAAAAGACGTGCGCGAAGGCACAATGAAGTCGGGTCAACATGAAACCTCCTCGGGCGACTTTGGCAAAGAAAGTCGCGACGTAGAGGGAGACATACCGGAACCACCGCTAACAGAAAGCGGAGCAGATTGATCCACATCCGCCGAGGCGACAGGGGTGTGATCGAAAAGATGCGACGACTGCAGGTTCATATCTGGGCTAGAACCTGAGGAGGAATCGGAACCGGCAGGAAGGCGTAGCCGACAAGACCGTCCCAAAGGAGGGCCAGAGCGTCCACGGCGAAAGCCAGAGCATCTGGACACGGGGACACGAAGTGTGCACCTGATGGTCCCAACGAGTCGCTAGCAGAGAGATCGATGGAACAACGCCATGCGGAGCATCCGCTCGGTGGAAAAGAACCTGCCCCGTCGGGACAGAGAGTCGGCTAGGACGTTCAGACGACCGGGAATGTGACAAACAACCACCCCGGCGTTGACATCCTGAGCGAGCAGTAGAAGATCCCGAGCCAATTCGTATATTGGAACTGAGTGCGTGCCGCCCAGGTTCCGAATGTAAGCAACCACAGTCGAATTGTCGAACAACAGAAGGACCTGACGATTCGACAGGTAAGGGATCCACTGCCTGAAACTCAGAAAAATAGCAAGAAGCACCTTATGGTTGATGTGTAGAGATGCCCGATCCTGGTCCCACATCCCGTGAAGGGAAAGACCCAGAGGATCCAACGTCGCACCCCATCCGAGATCGCTGGCATCTGCCATCAGAACGCGATCGGACGTGGGTAAGTCCAACGGGACACCCTGCGTGACCACTGAACATGCGTCCAGTGGAGAAGGTGAGGATGAAGAGATTCTGGAACTGAAGCAACAGATCCAGAGAATCGACATTCGGCCTCCAACGACTGTAGCAGAAAGTGTTGGAGAGGTCTGACATGCAGCCGACCCCATGGAACAGTAGCGGTCATGCCAAAGAAGCAGATCGAAGAGCAGCGCGCTGCCCCCAGAAAGGGATCGACCTGTGTCCAGCACAGAGTCCCTTCGAACTAGTTCCAAAATATCCGTGTCACAGGCATGCGTGTGAGTAAGATGCATGAGCGTCTTGGACAGCACACGCAAAGGAGCCTGTAGATCGTCAAACCTATCTGGAGGCAGATAGGCAGCTAAGGCAGAGACGACGTGATCGGAGAGAGAAAGCATACCCAGCATTCCTCCCGATCAGACCAACATGGACTCCAGAGTCGGCATACGAATGACGGCAGACTTGGGCTTGGAAAGCCCGAGGGAATTGGAGTCCTGATCCAAAACCGTCAAAGTCCGGCAGACTGACGGATTGTCGAAATCGTAGTAACGATAACGCACTGGAGGCAAAAAGGTGTCAACCCTGGTGAAGAACGGATCCTTCATAGCCTTGGAACTCAGTTTGGAGTCCAAGGCTGAAAATGCCTCAACCACCTGTACTGACTGGCACGGTCGAAGACGCCCAGAAGCAGGTTGCTCCACAGGCTGTAGGCGCGCGACCGATGATCGCGGCCTGGCTGACACTGTCGGCTGGTTTGATGGTTTGAGATCCGGAAGGAACCGAAACACAAAGTCAAGAGCTGCCCCCAAGTCAGAAGACTGCTGGCTCGCGACAACAAGGATGTATGACGCCTCCCCGGAGTCGGAAGACACATAGCCCATCGTGGGCAAACCAGCCGACGCCTCCCATGGTGTAGGAACACCAGGGGATCAGAAAGCGGTCTGTTTCCAATCCTGGGATGCGGCGCCATAGGGGGCGCCTGGAAACCACTCGCTGCCTCACTGGAAGCAACAGGAAGGCTCTTGGGCAGAACCTGAGTAAGGAGAGGGCCTCCCTAATCTCACCGCCCGTACCAGCCGGTTCGACATGGGGACGAACCGGCAAAGTGGCTTCACACCTGACCCTCTTAACCAGCGAAGGGTCACGATCCTCCAATACACCCGAAGCGGGGCGACGGGCGGAAGCCGAAACATCTGAGGGCAATTGTGTATAGGGGTACGACACACCCCGAGGATCAAAAGATCGGGAACTCAGGAGAGTTGCCGCGGACCCCTGCGGGGCAGAAGGTCCAGAATGCACAGACGGCGTTGGTCCCGCAAAACTGGCCGTGTGACCAGAATGAGTGGACGGAAAACGCCAATGACAAAACTGTGGTACTCGACGGCGCAGAGACCACAGTAGAGGGTTCGGCCGGCAGCCACGTTGAAGTCAGGGAAGGCTGAGGCTGATACCCTCACGTCTACACAATCAGACACCGTAGCAGACCACTGCTGGTATAAAACTGCTGTGCTCAACGGCTGAGAGGACACAGCAGGGGGTTCAGTCGGCAGCCACTTCCGACTTCGCCGAGTTGAAGTCGGGGAAGGCTGAGGCCGATACCCCACAACCACACTACAGACATCCCTGCAGACCCTTGCAGGGATAAGCCGAGGCCGGCTAAAAACGGTGCCCGATGACGTTGTAGACGGAGCTGCAGATACGACGGGAGCTGTTGGAACTGGCGGAAAAGGGGGAGAGCCACCTAGCTCGGCCTCCAAAGGAGGAGTCACAACCCTAGTGACAGCCTCAGATGTCGGCTGGAGATGGCGCATAGTCCCGGAACCAGACATCTCTTCACCAGAAATCCAACAGCTCCCGCAGTATCCACCACGGTAAAAACAAACTGCACATCCCCCACAGAAGGGGGATAACTCTCCCCAAACGTGGTCGAGTCGGGAGGCCCCGAAACGACAACGACAGCGTTCCCCACCCGCCGCTGGTGCGGGAGGAGCTGCACATCCCCCACGGAGGGGAAGTAATTCTCATCAGACCTGGTCGAGTCGGGAGACCCCGAAACGACAGCGCTCTACCCCCCTCCCCGCGGGAGCGGGTGGAGCTGCACATCCCCCACGGAGGGAGTATAACTCACGCCAGACGTGGTCGAGTCGGGGGCCCCGAAACGACAGCGCCCCCCCCCCCCTCCCGCAGGTGCGGGAGGAGCTACACATCCCCCACGGAGGGAGTATAACTCACACCAGACGTGGTCGAGTCGGGAGGCCCCGAAACGACAGCGTTCCACACCACCCGTGGGTGCGGAAGAAACGGCCACGAGAACGCACCAAGGCGAGGGCAAAAGGAATTGCCCTAAAGGAACCGAACTGGAAATAACAGAGGTGAGAGCAGTAGAAGAACAAGGTGAACTCAACAGATACAAAAAGTAGAACACCCTCAACTACGAGAGAAGGTGGCAGAAAACAAGAGGCCCCACGGGTCCTGAAGTGCTCATCTTGTACAGAACACAATTTAAACAGAGTCCAAGAATGAGTCTACATTAAGCAAGCCATCTCCATAGGCTACACTGTCAATCCTTGAGTCCCTCAGGAGTGACAAAAATAATCTGGGCATCATGCCTTTTCTTCTGTTGATCATAAGTAAATGTAGAGCTCCCCTATGAAACCCCTTGATACAACCTATGTGGATTAATCTTAGTACTTCTAGAGGGTACTGAATACAAAATTTTTAATTCTTCAGCAAAATGGCCAATTCCGGCTCCCATAGAGAGCCAAATATTAACCCAGGCTCTTGATTTGAACACAGTTAAATCTGATTTCCCTAGAGATGTTGTGTACCGAATATGAAAGCATTCTGACTGTTGGATCTGAAGAAGAGAAATTGTGAAGAAATTTCTTCGAATTGCACTAAGTTCAAATTTGGGCTACCATAGCGAGCCCAAATATTAACCTAGGCTCTTGATTTGAACACAGTTAAATCTGACTTCCCTAGAGATGTTGTGTACCGAATATGAAATCATTCTGACTGTTGGGTCTGAAGAAGAGAAATTGTAAAGAAATTTCTTCGAATTGCACTAAGTTCAAATTTGGTCTACCATAATGAGCCCAAATATTAACCTATGGATCC
Source organism: Pictodentalium vernedei (assembly GCA_031216915.1). Taxonomy (NCBI): domain Eukaryota; kingdom Metazoa; phylum Mollusca; class Scaphopoda; order Dentaliida; family Dentaliidae; genus Pictodentalium; species Pictodentalium vernedei. The sequence continues at coordinate 411,063,064 of CM062294.1, read as the reverse complement.
GATTTGAACAAACTTGAATCTGACCCCCCTAGAGATGTTGTATACCAAATGTAAAAGCATTCTGACAAGTGAATCTGAAGAAGAAGATTTTTGAAGAAATTCCCTCATATTGTACTAAGTTAAATTTCAGGTTCCCATATGGAGCCCAAATATTAACCTAGGCACTCGAATTGAACAACCTGGAATCTGACCCCCCTAGAGATGTTGTATACCAAATATAAAAGCATTCTGACTGGTGGATCTGAAGAAGAAGATTTTTAAAGAAATTTCCTCATATTGCACTAAGTAAAAATTTGGGCTACCATAGTGAGCCCAAATATACACCTAGGGATCTGATTTGAACAAAATTGAATCTGACCCCCATAGAGATGTTGCGTACCAAATATCAAAGCATTCTGACTGATGGATCTTAAGAAGAAGATTTTTTTAAATTACCCTCCATATTGAACAAAGATAAAATTTGGGCTTCCGTAGGAAGCCCAAATATTAACCTAGGGACATGGTTTGAACAATCTAGAATCTGACCCTCATAACAATGATGTATACCAAATATTAAAAGATTCTGACTGGTGGTTCTGAAGAAGAAGATTTTTAAAGAATATTCCCCATATTACCCTATGTTAAAACTTCGGGCTCCTGTAGAGAGCCCAAATATCAACCAATGAGCTTTATTTCAACAAACTTTTATCTGACCCCCCTATGAATGCTGTATACCAAATATCAAAAGATTCTGATGATTGGTTCTGGAGAAAAGATTTTTAAAAATTTTTGCAAATATGCTGACTCAGCATTTTTTCAATGCCCATTACAGAACACCCTAACAAAACCAATGGCATTTTTTTTTACCATTCAATTCTAGTGGTCATAAGGATATTTCATACCAAAAAAAAGCTCTCTGTTCCGTGGGGTTTGGGAAATATGGGCGTTTGAAAATATTTCTATTTTTAGCTTCCAGGGTTCCCATGGGGATGCGGGAATTTTTTTTTTGTGCATGGGTCAAGTACTTATGATCCAATTCTACCACAAAACAAATTTGGTTCATACCGGACCATCGGTTCAGAAAATAGAAATTTTGGGCGGGGCCAAAAATCTTACCCCTCCTGTTACAAAGCCAAATATTACTTCACGAACTTCGCTTGAACAAACTTGATTCTACACCTCATATGGAAGCTCCATAGCAAATATCAAGTCATTGTACACACTGGTTCTTGAGAAGAAGATTTTAAAAATATTTTGGAGCATTTTCCCCCACTCCCTCCCTGTGGGGCTGGGCATGCTGAGTTGAACAAACATGAAATGCCCCTTTGGGACCATCACTCACACAAACTTTCACTTGAATTGGCCCAGTGGTTTTGGAGGAGAAGACCAAAACATGGTGTTTACGGACGACGGATGATGGACGGAGAGCGATGAGATTAGCTCAGCTTGACTTTGTCAAAATGAGCTAAAAACCGGTGGGTACACGACAGAACCCAGACGGCCGCCAGGGACCGAAAACCCCCCCAGAAATTCAGCCCTCAACAGAGTGAAGAAATCCTGTCCAGACAGTCCCTAATTGACACCTAACTCCAATAACAATTTAAATTTATTAACCGGAAAAATTTCATTCATTGTCGAACCGCGTTGACACGATGTCAAAAAAAAACATTCGCAAAAACGGGATAATAAATAATATACAGTGAGAATGTGGTTGAAAATATTAACGAGAATATATAAAACACAATCTTGTTATTATACGACCTTCAGATCCATAATACGGTCACAGGAAAACCATTATCGACGAGTTGAATTATAACTGTTTCGTATGGCAAATGCTGGAGACACATCCTCCACGTGCACGGATATAAAAAAGAATGATGAATTGATGACGCACTGCGCATTGGTTAACGAAGTCGCAGATTTGTACTAAGGGAAGAGCGTCCCATACTGGGTGTGCACCGATCGAGCTCAGCCCAGTTTGGGCTTTTTTTTTCGTGGTGTTTTTTACACCACTTTTCTTTCCCACATCTCTTGGGAAAGATTAAAATAGAGTATTTTATCTGAGTTAGGGTCTTCCACTGTAGTGCAAGCCTGTAGTAAACAGTTGTAAGGTAGGTTGATAAGAAATGGCCATCAGTCGGCCATCTTGATTTTTTTCAAAAAGAATTGACGTGCAACAATTTTACGTAATGTCTGATCAATACTGAGAATTTGAAACAAAAGCATCAAAACATCTCTGAGATACAGGTAGTAACAGGACACACCAACACAGTTTCTACAAATATGACTGAAAATGCTTAAGTTCGTCTAATTTGCATAGTTTATGAACGAGAAAAAACCTGTATGATGTTATTTATCTTCTGCAGCTACACCTCCATACCAAAAATTATTGAAATCGGAAAGGTCATTTAGAAGTTCAGGGCAGAAAACTAATTAAATGCAATTTCCAACAAAAATGGCCACCATTCAGCCATCTTTTAATATTTTTGAAAAAAAATTGATGTGTGTCATCTTTCCACTATGTCTGATTAATGTTGAAATATTGAAACGCCAACATTCAACCATCTCGGAGATACATGAGGTAACGGGACACACCCAACATAAAATATTCACAAATAGCTGAAAAAAGCTTAAGTTCATCTAATTTGCATAATTTATGCACGAGAAAAAAAAACGTACGATATGTTGTTTATGGTATGCTGCTACACCCCAATTTCCAACAAAAATGGTCGCCAATCGGCGATCTTGAATTTTTTTTTACACAAAATTGACGTGCGTCATCTTTCCATAATGTCTTATTAATGTCGAAAATTTGAAATGCCAACATTCAACCATCTCAGAGATACCGGTGGTAATAGGACACACCAACACAATATATACAGAAAAATTGCGGAAAAAAGCTTGAGTTGGTCTAATTTGCATACTTTATGTGCGAGAAAAACCATACAATATGTTGTTTATCTTATGCTCCATACCAAAAAAATTTGAAATCGGAAAGGACGTTCAGAAGTTTGGGGCAAAAGCTAATTACATCCAATTTTAAACAAAAATGGCCGTCGGTCAGCCATCTTGAATTTTTTTTCGAAAGAAATTGACGTGCATCATCTTTCCATAATGTCTGATTAATGTTGAGAATTTGAAACGCCAACATTCAACCATCTCGGGGATACAGGTGGTAACAGGCAAAATGGACAGACAGACTGACATACAGACAGACAGACAGTCAGACAGACATACGGACGGAGTGCAATCCATAAGTCCCCTTCATGGTGAAACCGCAGGGACTAATAAGACAAGAATTGTGACAACTGACAATATGTTAAGGTTTACAGCTTATAGTTTATGCATTCAACCAGAATAATAAGAGGTGTAGAATGTGGCAAGGAATTTAGACTCGAACTTCTGCAGTCCAAATGGTTGACCGATCTCAGTCAAAACAGGGCCACAGGATGAAATAAATAGATATCATACCGAATCATCCAACCGAGTTACAAATGAAATCCCTTCAAAAATACGACCTGTAGACAGTGCTAAAGGAATCTGGGTCACGTTGCTAAGCGGCAGTAACGGCTGACCGAACGTGACCAAAATAGGGCAGTCTCATCTAGACATCATACTGAGTCATCTTACCAAGTTACAATGAAATCACTTCATAAATATGAACTGTGGACTGTGCTAAGCGAATCTAGGTCATGTGCCCGTGCGGCCGTCACGGTTGACCGATGATGACCAAAATAAGACGTTCTCATCTAGACATTATACCGAGTCATCCTACCAATTAACAATGAATTCCCTCCATAAATGCAACCAGCAGACTGTTAAAGGAATTTAGGTCACGAGCCCCTGTGGCTGTCAAAGTTGAGCAAACCCAGCCAAAATAGGATGTTCTCATCTAGACATTATATGGAGTCATCCTTCCAAGTTACAATGAAATCCCTTCATAAGTACGGCCTGTAGTCTGTGCTAAAGGTTTACAAGTCTCGAACCCGTGCAGCCATCGCGGTTGACTGATCAGAACCAAAATGGGAAGTTCTCATCGAGACATGACCTCAAACCTGCACATTGAATGTAGTGATGATCTGAAAAGAACTATGGGGTATAGCCTGTGCTAAAGAAAATGTGAACAGACTAACAGACTCAGATACTTCCGCATGCGTAATGGAAATAGCTTATCTCGACTTTGTCAAGTTAAGCTAATGAAAGCGTCAATTACACTGTAGCGCAACTTGTCAAGACATGTACATGTATAGTATGTGACACAGCAATGACAAACATCCAGGTAATGACCTGATAACAAAGGTACATATAAAGTATTGTAATAGCCTGTACATAAATACTGACCGTAGCCTGTAACAAATGTATAGGTAAAGTATTGTAAAGGTGGGTGACAGTCAGATGCTAAACTAGAAAAGAAATCTTTTGAGTCCCAGTGTGGGTCTGACTGAACCCCAAAATATTTGTTCTCATAGCACAGTGATAACAAAGGCACCCCAAAACACACTCATTCCTGTCCCCAGGTGAAAACAAAGGTACCCAAGAAGTTTCGTGAAGATCATAAATACGAGCTGTATAGAAGTTGTGACAAAAAACTGATTGGACCTAATTTCGGTACAAAATGGCCACTGGCAGCCATCTTGAATTTTGGACCGCACTCAGAAACACTCGTTCTGATCCCAAGGTGATAACAAAGGTACCCAAGAAGTTTCGTGAAGATCAGTTGATAAATACAGCCTCTAGTCTGAGCTGTATTGACATGTGCACTTACAGTGTACAAGTAGCACTGAATAAATCAAAGTTCATCTAATTTGCATAATTTCTGCATGAGATAAAAACCCATACTATATGTGATGTATTCCATGTTACTAAACATTCATACAAAAATTTATTCAAATAAGAACTTTCATACAGAAGTTCTGTACAAAAGACTGATTGCACTAATTTTGGTACAAAATGGCTGCTGGTGGCAATCTTGAATTTCGGACCACACCCAAAAACACTTGTTCTCATTCCACGGTGATAACAAAGGTACTCAAGAAGTTTCGTAAAGATCGGTTCATAAATACAGCCTCTAGCCTGAGCTGTATAGAAGTTGTGTACAAAAAACTGATTAGACCTAATTTCGGTACAAAATGGCCACTGGCAGTCATCTTGAATTTCGGACCGCACCCAGAAACACTCGTTCTCGTCCCAAGTTGATAACAAAGGTACCCAAGATGTTGATAACAAAGGTACCCAAGACGTTGATAACAAAGGTACCCAAGACTATGTGTAAGTAGCACTGAAAAAATCAAAGTTCATCTAATTTGCATAATTTCTGCACGAGAAAAAAACCCGTATTATATGTGATGTATCCCATGGTACTAAACATTCACACAAAAAATTATTCAAATCAGAGCATTCATGTGGAAGTTCTGCGCAAAAATCTGATTGCCTCCAATTTTGAACAAAATGGCTGCCCGTGGCCATCTTGAATTTTGGACCGCACCCAAAAACACTCGTTCTTGTCCAGCGGTGATACCAAAGGTACTCAAGAAGTTTAGTGAAGATCGGTTCATAAATGCAGCCTCTAGCCCGAGCCGTATTGGCATTTGCACTGACAGTGCTGAAAGTGACACTAAATACATCAAAGTTCATCTAATTTGCATAATTTACGTATGAGAAAAAAAAAACGTATTATATGTGATGTATCCCATGGTACTAAACATTCATACAAAAAATTATTCAAATCAGCGCTTTCGTATGGAAGTTCTGTGCAAAAAACAGATTTCGGCATCGTCGGTACAAAATGGTGGCTGGCTGCCATCTTGAATTTCTGATCGAACCTCAAAACACTCGTTCTCGTCCCACGGTCATAACAAAGGTACCCAAGAAGTTTTGTAAAGATCGGTTCATAAACACGGCCTCTAGCCCGAGCTGTATTGAATTGTTGACGGACAAACGGACGACAGACGACTGGCCATGGCATAAGCTCAAATTTGGCTTCGCCAAAGTTGAGCTAAAAATGAAAAAACTGAAAGGGTCAATGACACTGCAGCTTAACTTGGCTGTGTGTAGTGTTTGGTGAAAAGGATAATGTTCAATGTTTATGAAAGGATTATGAAATAAGAAAACTATTTTGATAATTGAGAATATGATAAGTTCTGTATCCTACATGCTGTTTTCAAAAAGAATAATTTGAGGTGTAGACTGTACTAAAGAATTGAGGCCTGGGTTGATGTGGCCCTCACAGTCAATGAATTTCAAACAAAGTTACAGAAAAATAATTTCAAAATGAGTCATCCTACGAAGTTACAATGAAATCCCTTCATAAATACGACTCTATTTGCTAAAGGAGTCTGGGTCACGTGCCAGTCCAGCGGTCACGGTTGACCGATCATGACCATCATCTAGATATCATACCGAGTTATCTTATCAAGTTATGAAATACCTTTGTCGCGGTTGAGGTATAAAGGCCATTTACCAACCAGCCTGGTTGGTCCGGATCTTTTAGTCTCGTGGTAAGTCGGTCGCTTTGTGTGCTAGAGGTCGAAGGTTCGAACCCCGGCTCCCGCACTTCTCTTCTCCTGTTACATTTGGGGGCTCGTCAGATCCTCAGCAGTAGTTGGCGTTGTGGACGCTGTGGTGAAGCATGGTGGATGTTTCGACCGCTCTGAGGCGGAATCTGGGGTGAGATTCACGGTGGGTGAATCTCAAAAGAAGGGGAGAGTAGTGTAGCGGTCAAGGTATAAAGGCCATTTACCAAGCAGCCTGGTTGATCCGGATCTGTTAGTCTTGTGGTTTATCGGTTGTTTTATGTGCAAGAGGTCGACGCTTCGAACCCCGGCTCCCGCACTTATCTCTCCTCCTGTTACACCTTCATAAAACAACCTGTAGACAGTGTGGAAGAAATTTAGGTCATGTGCCCATGAGGCGGTAACGGTTGACCGATCGTGACCAAAATATGAAGTCTCGTCAGGACATCATACTGAGTTATCCTACCAAGTTACAACGATATCACTTCATAAATATGAACTGTAGACTGTGCTAAACAAATCTGGGTCACGTGCCTGTGCGGCCACCGCGGTTGACCGATCATGGCCAAAATAGGACGTTCTCATCTAGACATTATACAGAGTCATTTTACCAGTTTACAATGAAATTCCTTCATAAATTCAACCTGTGGACTGCACTAAAGGAATCTAGGTAATGTGCCCCTGCGGCCGTCACGATTCACTGAACCCAACCAAATTAGGATGTTCTCATCTAGACATTATACGGAATCATCCTACTAAGTTACAATGAAATCCTTTCATAAATACAATATGTAGACTGTCCTAAAGGGTTTCAGGCCTGTGTAGCCATCACAGTTGACCGATCACGACCAAAATGGGACGTTCTCATTTGGACATATTCTGACATCATGCGTTTATTAGATGTTTTGCAGACAATATGCAGGGAATTATGAGATGGGGGTCACAGGTGATAATAACAAGTTCAACAGCATTTCAACAAGCAACATAAATATTTATTTCAAGTCCCAAGAAAGAAAAACAAACAATAAGTTCAAAGAGAATTATGCAAATATCCCTCAGTGACACAAAAATTTGGTCAATAAATTACAATCTCAAGAATAAAACAGTAACATTACAAGGCAAACATTCTGAAATAAATGCAAATCTTGTCTAACAATAAATAATATTAATAACGAAAAAAAGTTAGTAGAAGGCCAATAGACAGAACTGTGTTACTGTCACACTTTCATCACAGTTGTATGGGGAAGGACTGTGAGTAAACAAAGGAAATGCTCTCAGTTTTGAATCTGCAGAAAATAAATGCAAGGGCAGTACAGTTGCTTTCATGAAGCTAATTAGACTTGGCTCCTAAAATGTAGACAAAGCCAGTTTAATTTTTTGTCAAACCTTTTAAAATTCTGTTTTGATTCTCAAAAATTTCATTTATAGGAATCGACAAGAATACAAAACATATAATTTGCTGAGAAAGACATCAGCAACTGACCAACTATGGCTGAAGAATTGTCAAATCTTCACTAGTGACTCAAAAAGGCCCCAAGCCATACAAGTGTACTGAAAATGGCCCCAAAGTTTTGCGAGTTAATTACTTTGTCATTTATGGGAATTTAGGGAGGAAATAATATGACAAACAAAATGACAAAAATTCAATTAAATAGTCGATACAGTATTGTGATCACATATCAGTCTTTAGGGCGATTCGACCGCAACACCCATTAACCCTTTACCTAACATGAAAAGCAGACGACACTTGCAAAAAAAATTCTTGAATAACTAATTTTTTTCATTTTTTGTCTCAAAAACATAGGTTATGACCCCTCGTTGGAACGAGCTCGACGAGCTCGTTCCAACGAGGGGTCATAACCTATGTTTTTGAGACAAAAAATGAAAAAATAATAAAAATTCAATGGCGATTTTTGAGAATCGCGCTGGCCGGTTTTGGCCGTTACGTTGGGTAAAGGGTTAAATATTGCGAAATCACAACACCATCAAAAGAAACCAAATGAAAATATCAACTCAAATTCATGGTCCCTATCTCGTTTTCCAGCACGTAAGATTCTATATGTTAAGGGGAGGTAAGTAGACTGAGCATTTTGATCGGATCATGACCAAGTCGTGATGCAATCGGAATTCTCTTTCTCCTTTTGTGATCCTAGCACAGTTGAGAATACCTGGTGTTTTTTTATATGGATTACTGAGACAGAGCATAACGAGGGTGGGGTACAGGGGGACTGGAATTGATGACCTGAGTTGGAGTTTTCAAATGTTTCACAAATGCCATAGGTCACACGACAGGTGCAAGTAAAATATAGGTTAGACTGAAACAAGAGTCGTTGATTCCTGTCTCTTGTCCTTTACCTGAGCTGTGATCTGTTGCTGTATTTATACCATCAATAAACTTGAATTAACCCTTTACCCAACGAATCGCCTGCATCCGCCTGCGTAATATGCAAATTCAGCAGCTGAAAAAATATTATTTTTCGAAAAATGTCAACAAAACCATATCATGTGACCCCTCTTTGGAACGAGCTCGTTGAGCTCGTTCCAAAGATTGGTCACATGATATGGTTTTGTTGACATTTTTTGAAAAAAATTAAAAGATGGTATTTAAAATAATAAATTTTGAAATCGTCTGCGTTGGGTAAAGGGTTAACTCTTAATCTGCTGAGTATTTTCAAAATATTTTTCATCAAATCTAGTCGTGGCTGCTCCACAGCAGCCTTGACTAGATATGATGCAAAATTCATCTAAATTCAATTCAAGGAATCGCTGGTGAAAAAACCCATTCAATTTACAGAGAGAAAATTTGATTTAATATTAGTGCCCAAATTATACTTGATCTCAGTGACAAGAACAATTCTGTCCTGGGCAGAAATATCCGACAGAAGCATGCAATAAGTTAAGTTAATGGAGCTGATATTTTTAAAGAAAAATATCCCTTTCAGCAGCTTAAACACTATTTGGTGTTGACATATTTCAATCACATCATAATGTCAATCAGATGCATAATGGTCAATCAGATGCATAATGATCAATCAGATGCGTTCTTACATGACATTCTTACACATGTATGCTGGATTAGACATGTGATGTGTGCAACACATTTCTGAGTGTCTGTATTGTATCAGGTAACGTTGAATACACACAAAAACGTGGCATAAAGCAATTAGAAATACGGCCCATTGTAGGTGCATGTCTCTACATTGCACTACTACAAATTTGAATTTCTGCTTAACTGGTTGAGTGCTAGAAGCCACTATCAGGGCTCTACTGAAAAGTGCTGAAAGCCACTTTAGTGACTTTACACTGTATTCATTACTTCATTTGCTCAGCAGTTGAAACACAAAAAAAATCCAATCAAAATTAGTTTTATTATATTTTTTTTGAGAGTGCCAAGAGGCACTCTCCAATAAATTGTAATAAAATAATTGTTTATGAACAAATCTTACTAAACTACCAGTTAATATTTTATAATTTGACCAGTTAATATTCAACAAATAATGCATGAGTCAGTGGGAGTTTGCAGGCCATATGACAGTGAATGGATTGACCAGTCAACCTGCAAGTGTATGTTGGCTGAGGCAAAGCAGAGGTCAATATGCACATCTGTGGGAATGGGTCTGGGGCCCATGCCGATGGGAAAAATTGCATCATGGGAAGTGCCAATTTGGGGGGGCATGGGAGGGAGGGATAACAAAGACAAAGAAATTTCACATTCTAATTAAATATTGAACTTTAAAACTCAAGGCACCTACGCAACTGCACGTATACTACAAGTAAGTTTTGTTACAAATAGTCACATAATGGAAACATGTTCATCCCAGTCTGTTAAACTGTTCTTATACTATTAACCCTTTACCTAACATGAAAAGCAGACGACACTTGCAAAAAAAAACCTAATTTTTTTCATTTTTTGTCTCAAAAACATAGGTTATGACCCCTCGTTGGAACGAGCTCGTTCCAACGAGGGGTCATAACCTATGTTTTTGAGACAAAAAATGAAAATATTTAAAAAGTTAAAAAATTTATAGTAATTTATATATTTTTTATACTTACCAATGACCCAGACTTAGCTGGTGCTAACTCCAACAAAACCAGGGCCAAACACAAATTTTGCCCCCCAATCCCCAAAATTTGCATCCAAAACAAAAAGAAATCATGTCCTAAAGGACCTCCATAGTACGCCTCTACTGCGCATGCGCAGTGACGCAGTCGTCCCGAAATTGGCGCCAATTATCATTCTTACTGGCAGTGCCTGGTCAGCGCTATGTACTCAGCGGGGAGGCAAGAGTTCCCAACTCAGGGAGGGCCATCCCCGTCTGGGTCATTGGTAAGTATAAAAAATATATAAATTACTATAAATTTTTTAACATTTTTATACTGTAACAATGACCCAGACTTAGCTGAATAGTAAACAGGCTGGAGGGCCTAGGACATAGAGGAAAATCCAATAAGCTCAATTATATAATAAAGAGGTAACCCCTTAAGGAGAAAAGGAGTATTAGGCTTTACATGTATCTTTCTTATTTAATATTAAATTAGAAAGATACACTACCCTTAATAATTGAGCACAATAACATTCATGTTCTCTATTAACATCCAGTATAACCCTTATACTAATTATTTTTAAAGCAAGCCAATACATAAAGTAGTCCAGAGAATTGAGACTCTTTATAATCATTTAAAAGTGTCCGAGTATTGTATATTAAAGCCCGTTTGACACTTGACATATACAAATGCTTCACACCGAGCTACACTTTAAAAGTAAGACATGAATGAAATTAAACATTAATATTACACTTTAAAACCATCCCGGAAGCGACTCAGAGAAATACTGTCTTGGAGGAGGCATTCCCTTGCTTTTCACTATAAAGCAGGTGACCTAAGGGAACACCCGCCCCCCCCCCCTTCCCCTTGCCCTGGGTCAAATAGCCCAGAGCGAAGAGGGCAGCCGGACGGAGTCACTGCCGGAACAGAAAGCCTGCATAACTATAGTTGCAACTGTTTAGTGGACGACATTCTGAGCAACAGATAACGGACCTAAACAATGCAGGTCTCCAGAAATGGACTCAATATTTCTGAGATAAAAATTAGTAAATGTGGATGGCTGAGACCAATAAGCAGCCTTCATTAAATCTGTAATAGCAACACTATTAGCATAAGCCCAGGAAGTAGAAAGAGCTCTTACTTCATGAGCAGAAATCTTAAGCACAGACTGCTGAGAAGAAGATAAATCTTCATAAGCAGTACGGATAGTTAACTGAATCCATCTAGCAATAGAATGGACTGAAATGTCCTTTCTATTAGGCATCAAAGACAGAAAGAAACGTTTCCGTCCCTTTCTGATGAACTGAGATCTCTGTTTATAGATACGTAGTGCTCTAACAGGACAGAGTAAAGGCCTACGCCCGTCTGAAGACGGAAGAGCCTTAATAACAATAGGTTCCGGATATTTATTAGGAGCCTGATTCTTAGCTAAAAAACCCACATTAGTAGTGAAGGTGATAGTGTTCCCAACACTACGATAATGAGAATCATCCACCGATATTGCATGAAGCTCACTGACTCTTCTGGCAGAAGAGAAAGCTAAGAGAAAAGCTGTCTTATAAGATAAGAATTTGAAATCTACTGTCCCAAGAGGTTCAAATGGCTTTTCCTTCAATTTAAGGAGAACCCAAGCTAAATTCCACTTAGGAATTAATCTAAGAGTTCTGGGTCTATTTATCGAAAAGTTTCTAACCAATTTTGATAAAGAGACATTAGATCCAATTTGTAAACTATCATGATGTGCATAGGTATCAGATAACATAGATCTATAACCCTTTATAGTAACAGGCTGCAGTTTGATTTCGTCAAACAAGTATACTAGAAAGTTTGCAATGTCTGGTATAGAGGGATCAAATATATCTACAGAATGATCCCTACACCAACGACGGAAAACCTTCCACTTAGCCGCATAGTTTAGCGAAGAGGAGGTCCTCCTACAGTTAGAAATCGCGTCCACTGCTCGTCCTGTAAAGTGCTTGCCATGCAAGAAGGACCGCACAACGGAAAAACGTGAAGGTTGAGACCTTGCGGGTTGTGATGGAGTTGGCGCGATTTCCCCTGCGAAAGAAGATCCTCTCGTGGAGGAAGCTTCCGCGGTAGGTCCCACAACAGACACCTGAGTAGATTTATCCACGGTCTCTGTGGCGACAGAGATGCTACCAACAGAATCTTGCATTGAGATTGTTTTATCTTTAGCAATACTTGTTGAATTAACGGCGCTGGAGGATACGCATATCCTATCATTCCGTCCCAAGGGATCGACAGAGCGTCTACTGCAAATGCTCTTGGATCCGGACACGGGGACACATACGTCTGCAACTGATTGTTGAGATGTGTCGCAAATAAGTCTATCATTGGCCGTTCCCATTGGTAGCAAATCTGATTGAATACTTGTTTGTTGAGAGTCCACTCCGACGGCAACAAGCGACCCTTTCGTGAAAGGGAGTCTGCTAGCACATTCAGACGACCCGGTATGTGACGGACCGAAAGAAGAACGTGATGTTCCAACGCAAACAGAAGGATTCTTCCCGTTAGATTGAACAACGGAACTGAATGAGTGCCTCCCTGATTCCGTATATACGCCACTACTGTCGTATTGTCGGATAGGATTTGGACATGAGCATCGTGAATAATGTCCATCCAGTGACGTAACGCAAGCCAAATTGACATCATTTCCTTGATGTTTATGTGCTTGCACAGGAATTGCGGATCCCAAAGACCCTGGCATCTCGAATCCGTTGGGATTAATGATGCACCCCAACCTGTTTGACTGGCATCCGTCATAATGGTAAAACTCGGATCCGGCAACTGCAGCGGAACTCCTTGAGTTAACCACTGAATGTTTGCCCAAGTCTGAATCTCTTGTTTCACTTGATCTGACAAGAGAACGTCTACATCGAGCGAATGAATTTTCACACTCCAATTCTGAGTCAGGAAAATTTGAAGAGGACGTGTGCGTAGCCGTCCCATCGGAAAGAGATCCGCGGCGGCTCCGCACAGACCTATCAGTCTCATAAATTCTCTCGCCGTGACTTTGTCTGCATTCAGACAATAGCGAGCGTAACAACTGACTAATTTCGCTCTGGTTAACGGCAGACGAACGAGATTGTTGTGCGTCTCGAAGCTCATTCCCAGATGAGTGAATGACTTGGACGGCACCAGATCCGACTTCTCCTCGTTTACTATGAAACCGAGACGTCGGAGCAATAGAAGAAGATTCTGAACATCGTTCTGAAGCGTTAACTCGTTGCCGTACCTCTGAAGAATGTCGTCCAGGTAGGCCGACGTTACCGCAGACGAATGAGCTCGGAAGTAGATCATTACCGAGTTCATTACCCGAGTGAAAGCCCAGGGTGCTAGATTCAATCCGAAGCACATGGCCCGGAACTGATACACCACTCCTAGGACTGCGAAGCGTAGATACTTTCGGAATGTCGGATGTACCATGACGTGAAAGTACGCATCTTTGAGATCTATGCTCGTTGCGTGGCCCCAAGTTTGGCTGTCACATTTAGGCTGCAAACCTTGAACGATTCACACCTCAGGCACCCAGTTACTGGATCCTCTTATTCCAGTGAACAGAAGATGTTTACCACAATAAATAAACACTATTCTACTTCCCGGGGTTCTAATAGACCTGAAACGGTTAACCGATTAATCGATTACCCAATGGTCAACGTCTTGATCGATCAAAAAAGTAATTGATCGATTAACCGTTACTTTTGAACTATTGTACTATGTAGGTAAGCAAAGGAACAAACTTGCCCCAAAACAGGTCGACACTGACTCACATCAGTTATATGAGACAGAGTAAAGCATGCAAGTTACGTGCTGACATACTTGTTCACGTGCATGTATCAGTAGCTGGAAATGGTCATTCTTAACCCTTTACCCAATGCGGTTGAAAGACGATATTTGCAAAATAAATTCTTAAATTACTAAAAAAATTTAAATTTTTGTCTCAAAAACATAGCTGATGACCCCTCATTGGGACGAGCTTAACGAGCTCGTCCCAACGAGAGGTCATAAGGCTATGTTTTTTAGACAAAAATTGAAAACAAAATAAAATTTGAATGGAGACTTTTGTATATAGTGCTGGCCGGTTTTTCCCGTTATGTTGAGTAAAGAGTTAGTATGCTGTAAATCATCAACTGTACGGCAATTATTCAGCTACCTATTAGGGTAAGTGATTAATCGGTTAACCAAGGTTAATCCATGTGATTAATCGATCAAGAAAACCCTTTAACCGTTTCAGCTCTGGGATCTAACGGGCAATAAACTTTAAATACCATCAGAAGGAATCGCAAAGGCCTTCAATCGCACAACACGTTATAACCCCCTTCCAAATCTCATCTATTTATTGTATTTATTTAAGGTTAATTTCAGCATCTATGGCTAATTATAACTGTTGTGCAACACGTGTATGAAGTAAAGTATAATTAATCGTTTATACCTGTGCTGCCTATTCTAGAGGACTTCCACCACAGGCATTGGTGACTGCATTGTTTTCCTGTAGAAAAATTGTTTACCATTAATTCCTTCATAATAACTTGTTTGTTTATTGAGCTCTGTCAAACAAGATATAATTTATTTATTGACTGGTGTTTTAGGTCACATATTTCTGCACAATGGCCAATCATGTCACAGAGAAGATTTAGTGAATGGAGTTCAGAAATTTCAGATAGAATCATGATGAATTTGAGATTCTGTTTGCCACATAATGTGTAATTGATCACTTAACCCTTTACCCAACGTAACGGATTAAACTGCCAGCGCTATTCTAAAAAATCCCCAAT
Source organism: Pictodentalium vernedei (assembly GCA_031216915.1). Classification (NCBI taxonomy): domain Eukaryota; kingdom Metazoa; phylum Mollusca; class Scaphopoda; order Dentaliida; family Dentaliidae; genus Pictodentalium; species Pictodentalium vernedei. The sequence continues at coordinate 411,047,733 of CM062294.1, read as the reverse complement.
TAATTTTCATATTTTTAAAAAAAAATTGTCTCAAAAACATAGGTTATGACCCCTCATTGGAACGAGCTCGTTGCGCACGCTCCAATGAGGGGTCATAACCTATGTTTTTGAGACAAAAATTTTAAAAAAATCGTTATTCAAGAATTATTTTTGGAAGTATCGTTTGCTTTTCATGTTAGGTAAAGGGTTAATGATTTAACCCTTTAATCTAACTAACAAATAAAACTAGGCTATGCTATTCACTAAAGTTTCCAACCAAAGTTTGTCTGGGGCCCCATGTACGGCTCTCACTGTTGATCCATCTGAACCAAAATGGGAAACTCATCCAGACATTCATTCAGAAATTCATCTGGACATCACAACACCAAGTCACGTAACCAAGTTGCAGCGAAATCAAAATATGGCTTGTAGGCTGTGTCGAAGGTTTTAAGAGCAAGAGCTTGTGAGGCCCTCACCGTTGACCAATATGACTGATAGGGGTGGGTGGTTTATAGGAGTAAATTCTTTTTCTGCATGTAATCACTCAAATGCATAAAATGCATTTTGCGGTAAAAAAAACAAAACAACACCTAAATAACACCGGGGGGGGGGGGGGGGGGGAGATTATAGGAGTAAATTTTTTTGGCATGTAATAACTTCCAATCCTTCAACATGCATATTGGAAAAAATTGCCTAAAAGACACGGGGGGGGGGGGGGGGGGCATGTAATCACTCCAAATCCTTAAAATGCATTTTGGGGCAAAAAAAAAAATACCTAAATGACACCGGCGCTGGGGTGTAGGCTATAGCAGTCCATTTTTTTATCCTTCGAAATGCATTTTCGGAAAAAATGCCTAAATGACACGGGTGGGGCGGGGGGGGGGGGGGGGGGGGGGTAGATGAGTTAATTTCTTTATCTGCATGTACTAACTCCCAGTCCTTCAAAATGCATTTCGAGAAAAATTGCCTAAATGACACGGAGGTGTGGGGGAGTCAATTTTTTTCTGCATGTAATCACTCCAAATCCTTAAAAATGTATTTTGGGGGAAAACCCCAACCTAAATGACACCAGGGAGGGGAGGGTTTTTTGCATGTAATAATTCCCAGTCCTTCAAAATGCATTTTGTGAAAAATTGCCCAAATGACATGGGGGTGGGGGCGGGGGAGGGGGGGGGCAGTGCAATATCTCTGTCAATTTTCAAAAGATAACGGTGGTCATCAAAGTTGACGTAGACATTGTTCCCAAAGAGATATATAACAAAAAATTGATATTTGGTTACTAATTTCGAAGTTATTCCATAAACAAGCATTACACGACACTTATTAACAAAGGGCAATAACTCCCATAATTTTCATCGGATATGGTTGGTCATCCAACTTAACGTCCACAATGTTGCAGACATATACCAAAAAGAATTGAAATCCGCTAACTATTGTTCAAGTTATGCCATAAACAAAGTCCTGAAAATAGGTTGATTGAAATATGCAAATTTACAAGTCGAAAAGTCCAACAACTCTTGTAAAAATAATCGGACCATGCCCCAATTCGAACTTAACCTTCATATAGATATAACTGAGGCAGAAAGCAAGTTTGGTCCTGATCTATGAATCCAAACTCAAGTTATCATCGGAAACTAAATTGTTGATGGTAATGGGAAATTTCTAAGTCGAAAAGGCCCATAACCTATGTAAAAATAATTGGACGGAACCGATAATCAAACTTGGCCTGTATTACTATCTTGGTAATACACGCACCAACTTTGGTTGAGATCAAATAATCCAAATTGGAGTTATCGATAGGAAACCAAAGATCTTAATAGAAGGTCAAATTCTAAGTCGAAAAAGGGGAATAACTCATGTAAAAATAATTGGACGGAAGCCATATTCGAACTTGGCCTTCTTACTAGCTGGGGAATACACGTATCAACTTTGGTTGAAATCAAATAATCCAAACTGAAATAATCCAAACTGGAGTTATCATTTGTTTATTTATTTATTTATTTATTTATTCGTGATTTAAGATCACATATTTCTGCACAATGGCTAATCATGACCACGCCAGTTTTACAGGTGGAGGAACCCGGAGTACCCGGAGAGAACCACCAAGCAACGGCGAGCTACTGTCAGCTCCCCAACATACTAAGTCCACACAAACAGGGTTAGCATTGGTTGAAGCCAAGTACACCATCGACGTACAGTACACACCACTGTGCCCCCACGTGGGCAATTGGGTGAAGTGTCTTACCAAGGACACAACGCGGTTGCCACAGGTGGGGTTCGAACCGACGACCTCTCGGTTTGCAGCCTGCACCTCTACCTACTGAGCCACCGCGCCCCCAACTGGACTTATCGGTCGGAAACCAAAAATCTTAATAGAAGGTCAAATTCTAAGTCGTAAAGGGGCCATAACTCATGTAAAGATAATTGGACGGAACCCATATTCGAACTTGGCCTGTATTACCAGCTGGAGAATACACATACCAACTTTGGTTGAAATCAAATATTCTAAACTGAAGTTATCGGTCGGAAACCAATTGTTTACAGACAGACAGACAGACAGACAGACAGACAGACAGACAGACAGACAGACAGACAGACAGACCATTTACATAACACAACCATTTTTACAAATGGGCGTATAAAAGGAAAGGATGTTCCATGTTTATGAAAGGATTATTAAATAAGTGCAACGCCGATCGCCAGCGATCAGACAATAGTCCCCCACAGATGGGAGTGTCACCAAATTGTGGACGTATGTCTGATGAATGAAGAAAGATTGAAAACATAGCACAAAAATATCACTGAGCAACGGGTTGTGACATAAAAATGAAAAAAAGGTTATGAAAAAAGGTTACACATCAGTAATGCTGGCTAGTTTTTTTCAAAGCTGTAAGGCTTGTAATTATATGAAAATGTACTACAAGTAGTCGAAGACCAACCTGAAACAGTCAGACCGGGCTGGTTTTTGTAACTGACTTGTACTCCAATATTATTATAATTACACGCAATTTCCAACAAAAATATAAATTTTATAGTAAATTTCCTTTCTTATCATACCCACCACAATTGTTTACTACAGGCTTGCACTACAGTGGAAGACCCTAACTCGGATAAAATACTCTATTTTAATCTTTCCCAAGAGATGTGGGAAAGAGAAGTGGTGTAAAAAACACCACGAAAAAATAAGCCAAAACTGGGCCGAGCGCCATCGGCGCACACCCAGTATGAGACGTATTCCCTTAGTACAAATCCGCGACTTCCGTTAACCAATGCGCAGTGCGTCATCAATTCATCATTCTTTTGATTCCGCCAACACAGGAGTTGTGTGATCAGTGGGGAGGAAGGATTCTTACCCGAATAAGTAGACGGGAGGGCCTCCATGTAAACAATTGTGGTAGGTATAACAAGAAAGGAAATTTACTATAAAACTTATATTTCTTATCAACCTACCTTACAATTGTTTACTACAGGCTGAATAGACAATAGGATGGAGGGAAACACATAACCAACCCACACATAACTCAATAGCACTGGAACCGTGGACAGGGGAAGAGATCCCTTGCCCTATCAAATCATGCCATCACAAACATTAGTAAAAGACAATGAAAGATGATGCGTATGGTGGATGATGTGCGACGCACAGTTAGAAAGGGCAGTAACAGCATGGAGCTGGAAATGACTCTGTAAAACAACAGCCTGAGCCGAAGAAAGAGGGTCCGTAGGACAAAGGTCCTCGGTCGGCTCCTGCAACTGTCGCAGATAAATGGAGAAGGTAGCATTTCTCCAGTAGGCTGCTAGTATAACATCCGACAACATGACGGAATTAGTAAAAGCCCCAATAGAAAGACAATGCACGCACCTCGTGGCAGAAAAAACAACTGGTAATACAATCACCAGTAGCTAGACGAGCGGAAGCTGCACGAATAGCAAGACAAATCCATCGGGAAATGGGTGCAGGAGAGATCTGGCATGTGAGAAAACGCATATCCATCCCGGATAAAGGCGCGAACGCCCCCCCTCCCCCCCCCCACACACACCCCCAAGCAGAGCAGCGCCCAAGAAAGTGTCCATCTTGGAGTAAACTGCAAAGTCATAGGCCTTTTCAAAGAAAAGAGCTGAACAAGCTTGAAGAGGCAAGGATGAGTGTCGAAACAATGCGGTACCACATGTGACAAAGGTCTCCGAAGCATGGACGGGTACCCATTGCTGGAGACCCCCAGAAACAAACATATACCAGAAACTCCGCAAGCGGTGTGATCGCACACCATCGACAGACGAACCGCCGACTGAGCCACAGAGGCTAAACCAGTGGAGTGAGTGCTTCCTTGAAGAAAAGCAACTCCACTGCATGTCTCTAAAAACCACTACGGAGGAGACAGGGCCCGATAAAAGACGTGCGAGAAGGCACAATGAAGTCGGGTCAACATGAAACCTCCTCGGGCGACTTTGGCAAAGAAAGTCGCGACGTAGAGGGAGACATACCGGAACCACCGCTAACAGAAAGCGGAGCAGATTGATCCACATCCGCCGAGGCGACAGGGGTGTGATCGAAAAGATGCGACGACTGCAGGTTCATATCTGGGCTAGAACCTGAGGAGGAATCGGAACCGGCAGGAAGGCGTAGCCGACAAGACCGTCCCAAAGGAGGGCCAGAGCGTCCACGGCGAAAGCCAGAGCATCTGGACACGGGGACACGAAGTGTGCACCTGATGGTCCCAACGAGTCGCTCGCAGAGAGATCGATGGAACAACGCCATGCGGAGCATCCGCTCGGTGGAAAAGAACCTGCCCCGTCGGGACAGAGAGTCGGCTAGGACGTTCAGACGACCGGGAATGTGACAAACAACCACCCCGGCGTTGACATCCTGAGCGAGCAGTAGAAGATCCCGAGCCAATTCGTATATTGGAACTGAGTGCGTGCCGCCCAGGTTCCGAATGTAAGCAACTACTGTCGAATTGTCGAACAACAGAAGGACCTGACGATTCGACAGGTAAGGGATCCACTGCCTGAAACTCAGAAAAATAGCAAGAAGCACCTTATGGTTGATGTGTAGAGATGCCCGATCCTGGTCCCACATCCCGTGAAGGGAAAGACCCAGAGGATCCAACGTCGCACCCCATACGAGATCGCTGGCATCTGCCGTCAGAACGCGATCGGACGTGGGTAAGTCCAACGGGACACCCTGCGTGACCACTGAACATGCGTCCAGTGGAGAAGGTGAGGATGAAGAGATTCTGGAACTGAAGCAACAGATCCAGAGAATCGACATTCGGCCTCCAACGACTGTAGCAGAAAGTGTTGGAGAGGTCTGACATGCAGCCGACCCCATGGAACAGTAGCGGTCATGCCAAAGAAGCAGATCGAAGAGCAGCGCGCTGCCCCCAGAAAGGGATCGACCTGTGTCCAGCACAGAGTCCCTTCGAACTAGTTCCAAAATATCCGTGTCACAGGCATGCGTGTGAGTAAGATGCATGAACGTCTTGGACAGCACACGCAAAGGAGCCTGTAGATCGTCAAACCTATCTGGAGGCAGATAGGCAGCTAAGGCAGAGACGACGTGATCGGAGAGAGAAAGCATACCCAGCATTCCTCCCGATCAGACCAACATGGACTCCAGAGTCGGCATACGAATGACGGCAGACTTGGGCTTGGAAAGCCCGAGGGAATTGGAGTCCTGATCCAAAACCGTCAAAGTCCGGCAGACTGACGGATTGGCGAAATCGTAGTAACGATAACGCACTGGAGGCAAAAAGGTGTCAACCCTGGTGAAAAACGGATCCTTCATAGCCTTGGAACTCAGTTTGGAGTCCAAGGCTGAAAATGCCTCAACCACCTGTACTGACTGGCACGGTCGAAGACGCCCAGAAGCAGGTTGCTCCACAGGCTGTAGGCGCGCGACCGATGATCGCGGCCTGGCTGACACTGTCGGCTGGTTTGATGGTTTGAGATCCGGAAGGAACCGAAACACAAAGTCAAGAGCTGCCCCCAAGTCAGAAGACTGCTGGCTCGCGACAACAAGGATGTATGACGCCTCCCCGGAGTCGGAAGACACATAGCCCATCGTGGGCAAACCAGCCGACGCCTCCCATGGTGTAGGAACACCAGGGGATCAGAAAGCGGTCTGTTTCCAATCCCGGGATGCGGCGCCATAGGGGGCGCCTGGAAACCACTCGCTGCCTCACTGGAAGCAACAGGAAGGCTCTTGGGCAGAACCTGAGTAAGGAGAGGGCCTCCCTAATCTCACCGCCCGTACCAGCCGGTTCGACATGGGGACGAACCGGCAAAGTGGCTTCACACCTGACCCTCTTAACCAGCGAAGGGTCACGATCCTCCAATACACCCGAAGCGGGGCGACGGGCGGAAGCCGAAACATCTGAGGGCAATTGTGTATAGGGGTACGACACACCCCGAGGATCAAAAGAGCGGGAACTCAGGAGAGTTGCCGCGGACCCCTGCGGGGCAGAAGGTCCAGAATGCACAGACGGCGTTGGTCCCGCAAAACTGGCCGTGTGACCAGAATGAGTGGACGGAAAACGCCAATGACAAAACTGTGGTACTCGACGGCGCAGAGACCACAGTAGAGGGTTCGGCCGGCAGCCACGTTGAAGTCAGGGAAGGCTGAGGCTGATACCCTCACGTCTACACAATCAGACACCGTAGCAGACCACTGCTGGTATAAAACTGCTGTGCTCAACGGCTGAGAGGACACAGCAGGGGGTTCAGTCGGCAGCCACTTCCGACTTCGCCGAGTTGAAGTCGGGGAAGGCTGAGGCCGATACCCCACAACCACACTAGACATCCCTGCAGACCCTTGCAGGGATAAGCCGAGGCCGGCTAAAAACGGTGCCCGATGACGTTGTAGACGGAGCTGCAGATACGACGGGAGCTGTTGGAACTGGCGGAAAAGGGGGAGAGCCACCTAGCTCGGCCTCCAAAGGAGGAGTCACAACCCTAGTGACAGCCCCAGATGTCGGCTGGAGATGGCGCATAGTCCCGGAACCAGACATCTCTTCACCAGAAATCCAACAGCTCCCGCAGTATCCACCACGGTAAAAACAAACTGCACATCCCCCACAGAAGGGGGATAACTCTCCCCAAACGTGGTCGAGTCGGGAGGCCCCGAAACGACAACGACAGCGTTCCCCACCCGCCGCTGGTGCGGGAGGAGCTGCACATCCCCCACGGAGGGGAAGTAATTCTCATCAGACCTGGTCGAGTCGGGAGACCCCGAAACGACAGCGCCCCCCCCCCCCCCCCTCCCCGCGGGGGCGGGTGGAGCTGCACATCCCCCACGGAGGGAGTATAACTCACGCCAGACGTGGTCGAGTCGGGGGCCCCGAAACGACAGCGCCCCCCCCCCCCCCTCCCGCAGGTGCGGGAGGAGCTACACATCCCCCACGGAGGGAGTATAACTCACACCAGACGTGGTCGAGTCGGGAGGCCCCGAAACGACAGCGTTCCACACCACCCGTGGGTGCGGAAGAAACGGCCACGAGAACGCACCAAGGCGAGGGCAAAAGGAATTGCCCTAAAGGAACCGAACTGGAAATAACAGAGGTGAGAGCAGTAGAAGAAGAAGGTGAACTCAACAGATACAAAAAGTAGAACACCCTCAACTACGAGAGAAGGTGGCAGAAAACAAGAGGCCCCACGGGTCCTGAAGTGCTCATCTTGTACAGAACACAATTTAAACAGAGTCCAAGAATGAGTCTACATTAAGCAAGCCATCTCCATAGGCTACACTTTCAATCCTTGAGTCCCTCAGGAGTGACAAAAATAATCTGGGCATCATGCCTTTTCTTCTGTTGATCATAAGTAAATGTAGAGCTCCCCTATGAAACCCCTTGATACAACCTATGTGGATTAATCTTAGTACTTCTAGAGGGTACTGAATACAAAATTTTTAATTCTTCAGCAAAATGGCCAATTCCGGCTCCCATAGAGAGCCAAATATTAACCCAGGCTCTTGATTTGAACACAGTTAAATCTGATTTCCCTAGAGATGTTGTGTACCGAATATGAAAGCATTCTGACTGTTGGATCTGAAGAAGAGAAATTGTAAAGAAATTTCTTCGAATTGCACTAAGTTCAAATTTGGGCTACCATAGCGAGCCCAAATATTGACCTATGGATCCGATTTGAACAAACTTGAATCTGACCCCCCTAGAGATGTTGTATACCAAATGTGAAAGCATTCTGACAAGTGAATCTGAAGAAGAAGATTTTTGAAGAAATTCCCTCATATTGTACTAAGTTAAATTTCAGGTTCCCATATGGAGCCCAAATATTAACCTAGGCACTCGAATTGAACAACCTGGAATCTGACCCCCCTAGAGATGTTGTATACCAAATATAAAAGCATTCTGACTGGTGGATCTGAAGAAGAAGATTTTTAAAGAAATTTCCTCATATTGCACTAAGTAAAAATTTGGGCTACCATAGTGAGCCCAAATATACACCTAGGGATCTGATTTGAACAAAATTGAATCTGACCCCCATAGAGATGTTGCGTACCAAATATCAAAGCATTCTGACTGATGGATCTTAAGAAGAAGATTTTTTTAAATTACCCTCCATATTGAACAAAGATAAAATTTGGGCTTCCGTAGGAAGCCCAAATATTAACCTAGGGACTTGGTTTGAACAATCTAGAATCTGACCCTCATAAAAATGATGTATACCAAATATTAAAAGATTCTGACTGGTGGTTCTGAAGAAGAAGATTTTTAAAGAATATTCCCCATATTACCCTATGTTAAAACTTCGGGCTCCTGTAGAGAGCCCAAATATCAACCAATGAGCTTTATTTCAACAAACTTTTATCTGACCCCCCTATGAATGCTGTATACCAAATATCAAAAGATTCTGATGATTGGTTCTGGAGAAAAGATTTTTTTTAATTTTTGCAAATATGCTGACTCAGCATTTTTTCGATGCCCATTACAGAACACCCTAACATAACCGATGGCAATTTTTTTTACCATTCAATTCTAGTGGTCATAAGGATATTTCATACCAAAAAAAAGCTCTCTGTTCCGTGGGGTTTGGGAAATATGGGCGTTTGAAAATATTTCTATTTTTAGCTTCCAGGGTTCCCATGGGGATGCGGGAATTTTTTTTTGTGCATGGGTCAAGTACTTATGATCCAATTCTACCACAAAACAAATTTGGTTCATACCGGACCATCGGTTCAGAAAATAGAAATTTTGGGCGGGGCCAAAAATCTTACCCCTCCTGTTACAAAGCCAAATATTACTTCACGAACTTCGCTTGAACAAACTTGATTCTACACCTCATATGGAAGCTCCATAGCAAATATCAAGTCATTGTACACACTGGTTCTTGAGAAGAAGATTTTAAAAATATTTTGGAGCATTTTCCCCCACTCCCTCCCTCTGGGGCTGGGCATGCTGAATTGAACAAAAATGAAATGCCCCTTTGGGACCATCACTCACACAAACTTTCACTTGAATTGGCCCAGTGGTTTTGGAGGAGAAGACCAAAACATGGTGTTTACGGACGACGGATGATGGACGGAGAGCGATGAGATTAGCTCAGCTTGACTTTGTCAAAATGAGCTAAAAACCGGTGGGTACACGACAGAACCCAGACGGCCGCCAGGGACCGAAAACCCCCCCAGAAATTCAGCCCTCAACAGAGTGAAGAAATCCTGTCCAGACAGTCCCTAATTGACACCTAACTCCAATAACAATTTAAATTTATTAACCGGAAAAATTTCATTCATTGTCGAACCGCGTTGACACGATGTCAAAAAAAAACATTCGCAAAAACGGGATAATAAATAATATACAGTGAGAATGTGGTTGAAAATATTAACAAGAATATATAAAACACAATCTTGTTATTATACGATCTTCAGATCCATAATACAGTCACAGGAAAACCACTATCGACGAGTTGAATTATAACTGTTTCGTATGGCAAATGGTGGAGACACATCCTCCACGTGCACGGATATAAAAAAGAATGATGAATTGATGACGCACTGCGCATTGGTTAACGAAGTCGCAGATTTGTACTAAGGGAAGAGCGTCCCATACTGGGTGTGCACCGATCGAGCTCAGCCCAGTTTGGGCTTTTTTTTTCGTGGTGTTTTTTACACCACTTTTCTTTCCCACATCTCTTGGGAAAGATTAAAATAGAGTATTTTATCTGAGTTAGGGTCTTCCACTGTAGTGCAAGCCTGTAGTAAACAGTTGTAAGGTAGGTTGATAAGAAATGGCCATCAGTCGGCCATCTTGATTTTTTTCAAAAAGAATTGACGTGCAACAATTTTACGTAATGTCTGATCAATACTGAGAATTTGAAACAAAAGCATCAAAACATCTCTGAGATACAGGTAGTAACAGGACACACCAACACAGTTTCTACAAATATGACTGAAAATGCTTAAGTTCGTCTAATTTGCATAGTTTATGAACGAGAAAAAACCTGTATGATGTTATTTATCTTCTGCAGCTACACCTCCATACCAAAAATTATTGAAATCGGAAAGGTCATTTAGAAGTTCAGGGCAGAAAACTAATTAAATGCAATTTCCAACAAAAATGGCCACCATTCAGCCATCTTTTAATATTTTTGAAAAAAAATTGATGTGTGTCATCTTTCCACTATGTCTGATTAATGTTGAAATATTGAAACGCCAACATTCAACCATCTCGGAGATACATGAGGTAACGGGACACACCCAACATAAAATATTCACAAATAGCTGAAAAAAGCTTAAGTTCATCTAATTTGCATAATTTATGCACGAGAAAAAAAAACGTACGATATGTTGTTTATGGTATGCTGCTACACCCCAATTTCCAACAAAAATGGTCGCCAATCGGCGATCTTGAATTTTTTTTACACAAAATTGACGTGCGTCATCTTTCCATAATGTCTTATTAATGTCGAAAATTTGAAATGCCAACATTCAACCATCTCAGAGATACCGGTGGTAATAGGACACACCAACACAATATATACAGAAAAATTGCGGAAAAAAGCTTGAGTTGGTCTAATTTGCATACTTTATGTGCGAGAAAAACCATACAATATGTTGTTTATCTTATGCTCCATACCAAAAAAATTTGAAATCGGAAAGGACGTTCAGAAGTTTGGGGCAAAAGCTAATTACATCCAATTTTAAGCAAAAATGGCCGTCGGTCAGCCATCTTGAATTTTTTTTCGAAAGAAATTGACGTGCATCATCTTTCCATAATGTCTGATTAATGTTGAGAATTTGAAACGCCAACATTCAACCATCTCGGGGATACAGGTGGTAACAGGCAAAATGGACAGACAGACTGACATACAGACAGACAGACAGTCAGACAGACATACGGACGGAGTGCAATCCATAAGTCCCCTTCATGGTGAAACCGCAGGGACTAATAAGACAAGAATTGTGACAACTGACAATATGTTAAGGTTTACAGCTTATAGTTTATGCATTCAACCAGAATAATAAGAGGTGTAGAATATGGCAAGGAATTTAGACTCGAACTTCTGCAGTCCAAATGGTTGACCGATCTCAGTCAAAACAGGGCCACAGGATGAAATAAATAGATATCATACCGAATCATCCAACCAAGTTACAAATGAAATCCCTTCAAAAATACGACCTGTAGACAGTGCTAAAGGAATCTGGGTCACGTTCCTAAGCGGCAGTAACGGCTGACCGAACGTGACCAAAATAGGGCAGTCTCATCTAGACATCATACTGAGTCATCTTACCAAGTTACAATGAAATCACTTCATAAATATGAACTGTGGACTGTGCTAAGCGAATCTAGGTCATGTGCCCGTGCGGCCGTCACGGTTGACCGATGATGACCAAAATAAGACGTTCTCATCTAGACATTATACCGAGTCATCCTACCAATTAACAATGAATTCCCTCCATAAATGCAACCAGCAGACTGTTAAAGGAATTTAGGTCACGAGCCCCTGTGGCTGTCAAAGTTGAGCAAACCCAGCCAAAATAGGATGTTCTCATCTAGACATTATATGGAGTCATCCTTCCAAGTTACAATGAAATCCCTTCATAAGTATGGCCTGTAGTCTGTGCTAAAGGTTTACAAGTCTCGAACCCGTGCAGCCATCGCGGTTGACTGATCAGAACCAAAATGGGAAGTTCTCATCGAGACATGACCTCAAACCTGCACATTGAATGTAGTGATGATCTGAAAAGAACTATGGGGTATAGCCTGTGCTAAAGAAAATGTGAACAGACTAACAGACTCAGATACTTCCGCATGCGTAATGGAAATAGCTTATCTCGACTTTGTCAAGTTAAGCTAATGAAAGCGTCAATTACACTGTAGCGCAACTTGTCAAGACATGTACATGTATAGTATGTGACAGCAATGACAAACATCCAGGTAATGACCTGATAACAAAGGTACATATAAAGTATTGTAATAGCCTGTACATAAATACTGACCGTAGCCTGTAACAAATGTATAGGTAAAGTATTGTAAAGGTGGGTGACAGTCAGATGCTAAACTAGAAATCTTTTGAGTCCCAGTGTGGGTCTGACTGAACCCCAAAATATTTGTTCTCATAGCACAGTGATAACAAAGGCACCCCAAAACACACTCATTCCTGTCCCCAGGTGAAAACAAAGGTACCCAAGAAGTTTCGTGAAGATCATAAATACGAGCTGTATAGAAGTTGTGACAAAAAACTGATTGGGCCTAATTTCGGTACAAAATGGCCACTGGCAGCCATCTTGAATTTTGGACCGCACTCAGAAACACTCGTTCTGATCCCAAGGTGATAACAAAGGTACCCAAGAAGTTTCGTGAAGATCAGTTGATAAATACAGCCTCTAGTCTGAGCTGTATTGACATGTGCACTTACAGTGTACAAGTAGCACTGAATAAATCAAAGTTCATCTAATTTGCATAATTTCTGCATGAGATAAAAACCCATACTATATGTGATGTATTCCATGTTACTAAACATTCATACAAAAATTTATTCTAATAAGAACTTTCATACAGAAGTTCTGTACAAAAGACTGATTGCACTAATTTTGGTACAAAATGGCTGCTGGTGGCAATCTTGAATTTCGGACCACACCCAAAAACACTTGTTCTCATTCCTCGGTGATAACAAAGGTACTCAAGAAGTTTCGTAAAGATCGGTTCATAAATACAGCCTCTAGCCTGAGCTGTATAGAAGTTGGGTACAAAAAACTGATTAGACCTAATTTCGGTACAAAATGGCCACTGGCAGTCATCTTGAATTTCGGACCGCACCCAGAAACACTCGTTCTCGTCCCAAGTTGATAACAAAGGTACCCAAGATGTTGATAACAAAGGTACCCAAGACGTTGATAACAAAGGTACCCAAGACTGTGTGTAAGTAGCACTGAAAAAATCAAAGTTCATCTAATTTGCATAATTTCTGCACGAGAAAAAAACCCGTATTATATGTGATGTATCCCATGGTACTAAACATTCACACAAAAAATTATTCAAATCAGAGCATTCATGTGGAAGTTCTGCGCAAAAATCTGATTGCCTCCAATTTTGAACAAAATGGCTGCCAGTGGCCATCTTGAATTTTGGACCGCACCCAAAAACACTCGTTCTTGTCCAGCGGTGATACCAAAGGTACTCAAGAAGTTTAGTGAAGATCGGTTCATAAATGCAGCCTCTAGCCCGAGCCGTATTGGCATTTGCACTGACAGTGCTGAAAGTGACACTAAATACATCAAAGTTCATCTAATTTGCATAATTTACGTATGAGAAAAAAAAACGTATTATATGTGATGTATCCCATGGTACTAAACATTCATACAAAAAATTATTCAAATCAGCGCTTTCGTATGGAAGTTCTGTGCAAAAAACAGATTTCGGCATCGTCGGTACAAAATGGTGGCTGGCTGCCATCTTGAATTTCTAACCGAACCTCAAAACACTCGTTCTCGTCCCACGGTCATAACAAAGGTACCCAAGAAGTTTTGTAAAGATCGGTTCATAAACACGGCCTCTAGCCCGAGCTGTATTGAATTGTTGACGGACAGACGGACGACAGACGACTGGCCATGGCATAAGCTCAAATTTGGCTTCGCCAAAGTTGAGCTAAAAATGAAAAAACTGAAAGGGTCAATGACACTGCAGCTTAACTTGGCTGTGTGTAGTGTTTGGTGAAAAGGATAATGTTCAATGTTTATGAAAGGATTATGAAATAAGAAAACTATTTTGATAATTGAGAATATGATAAGTTCTGTATCCTACATGCTGTTTTCAAAAAGAATAATTTGAGGTGTAGACTGTACTAAAGAATTGAGGCCTGGGTTGATGTGGCCCTCACAGTCAATGAATTTCAAACAAAGTTACAGAAAAATAATTTCAAAATGAGTCATCCTACCAAGTTACAATGAAATCCCTTCATAAATACGACTCTATTTGCTAAAGGAGTCTGGGTCACGTGCCAATCCAGCGGTCACGGTTGACCGATCATGACCATCATCTAGATATCATACCAAGTTATCTTATCAAGTTATGAAATACCTTTGTCGCGGTTGAGGTATAAAGGCCATTTACCAACCAGCCTGGTTGGTCCGGATCTTTTAGTCTCGTGGTAAGTCGGTCGCTTTGTGTGCTAGAGGTCGAAGGTTTGAACCCCGGCTCCCGCACTTCTCTTCTCCTGTTACATTTGGGGGCTCGTCAGATCCTCAGCAGTAGTTGGCGTTGTGGACACTGTGGTGAAGCATGGTGGATGTTTCGACCGCTCTGAGGTGGAATCTGGGGTGAGATTCACGGTGGGTGAATCTCAAAAGAAGGGGAGAGTAGTGTAGCGGTCAAGGTATAAAGGCCATTTACCAAGCAGCCTGGTTGATCCGGATCTGTTAGTCTCGTGGTTTATCGGTCGTTTTGTGTGCAAGAGGTCGACGCTTCGAACCCCGGCTCCCGCACTTATCTCTCCTCCTGTTACACCTTCATAAAACAACCTGTAGACAGTGTGGAAGAAATTTAGGTCATGTGCCCATGAGGCGGTAACGGTTGACCGATCGTGACCAAAATATGAAGTCTCGTCAGGACATCATACTGAGTTATCCTACCAAGTTACAACGATATCACTTCATAAATATGAACTGTAGACTGTGCTAAACAAATCTGGGTCACGTGCCTGTGCGGCCACCGCGGTTGACCGATCAAGGCCAAAATAGGACGTTCTCATCTAGACATTATACAGAGTCATTTTACCAGTTTACAATGAAATTCCTTCATAAATTCAACCTGTGGACTGCACTAAAGGAATCTAGGTAATGTGCCCCTGCGGCCGTCACGATTCACTGAACCCAACCAAAGTAGGATGTTCTCATCTAGACATTATACGGAATCATCCTACTAAGTTACAATGAAATCCTTTCATAAATACAATATGTAGACTGTCCTAAAGGGTTTCAGGCCTGTGTAGCCATCGCAGTTGACCGATCACGACCAAAATGGGACGTTCTCATTTGGACATATTCTGACATCATGCGTTTATTAGATGTTTTGCAGACAATATGCAGGGAATTATGAGATGGGGGTCACAGGTGATAATAACAAGTTCAACAGCATTTCAACAAGCAACATAAATATTTATTTCAAGTCCCAAGAAAGAAAAACAAACAATAAGTTCAAAGAGAATTATGCAAATATCCCTCAGTGACACAAAAATTTGGTCAATAAATTACAATCTCAAGAATAAAACAGTAACATTACAAGGCAAACATTCTGAAATAAATGCAAATCTTGTCTAACAATAAATAATATTAATAACGAAAAAAAGTTAGTAGAAGGCCAATAGACAGAACTGTGTTACTGTCACACTTTCATCACAGTTGTATGGGGAAGGACTGTGAGTAAACAAAGGAAATGCTCTCAGTTTTGAATCTGCAGAAAATAAATGCAAGGGCAGTACAGTTGCTTTCATGAAGCTAATTAGACTTGGCTCCTAAAATGTAGACAAAGCCAGTTTAATTTTTTGTCAAACCTTTTAAAATTCTGTTTTGATTCTCAAAAATTTCATTTATAGGAATCGACAAGAATACAAAACATATAATTTGCTGAGAAAGACATCAGCAACTGACCAACTATGGCTGAAGAATTGTCAAATCTTCACTAGTGACTCAAAAAGGCCCCAAGCCATACAAGTGTACTGAAAATGGCCCCAAAGTTTTGCGAGTTAATTACTTTGTCATTTATGGGAATTTAGGGAGGAAATAATATGACAAACAAAATGACAAAAATTCAATTAAATAGTCGATACAGTATTGTGATCACATATCAGTCTTTAGGGCGATTCGACCGCAACACCCATTAACCCTTTACCTAACATGAAAAGCAGACGACACTTGCAAAAAAAATTCTTGAATAACTAATTTTTTTCATTTTTTGTCTCAAAAACATAGGTTATGACCCCTCGTTGGAACGAGCTCGACGAGCTCGTTCCAACGAGGGGTCATAACCTATGTTTTTGAGACAAAAAATGAAAAAATAATAAAAATTCAATGGCGATTTTTGAGAATCGCGCTGGCCGGTTTTGGCCGTTACGTTGGGTAAAGGGTTAAATATTGCGAAATCACAACACCATCAAAAGAAACCAAATGAAAATATCAACTCAAATTCATGGTCCCTATCTCGTTTTCCAGCACGTAAGATTCTATATGTTAAGGGGAGGTAAGTAGACTGAGCATTTTGATCGGATCATGACCAAGTCGTGATGCAATCGGAATTCTCTTTCTCCTTTTGTGATCCTAGCACAGTTGAGAATACCTGGTGTTTTTTTATATGGATTACTGAGACAGAGCATAACGAGGGTGGGGTACAGGGGGACTGGAATTGATGACCTGAGTTGGAGTTTTCAAATGTTTCACAAATGCCATAGGTCACACGACAGGTGCAAGTAAAATATAGGTTAGACTGAAACAAGAGTCGTTGATTCCTGTCTCTTGTCCTTTACCTGAGCTGTGATCTGTTGCTGTATTTATACCATCAATAAACTTGAATTAACCCTTTACCCAACGAATCGCCCGCATCCGCCTGCGTAATATGCAAATTCAGCAGCTGAAAAAATATTATTTTTCGAAAAATGTCAACAAAACCATATCATGTGACCCCTCTTTGGAACGAGCTCGTTGAGCTCGTTCCAAAGATTGGTCACATGATATGGTTTTGTTGACATTTTTTGAAAAAAATTAAAAGATGGTATTTAAAATAATAAATTTTGAAATCGTCTGCGTTGGGTAAAGGGTTAACTCTTAATCTGCTGAGTATTTTCAAAATATTTTTCATCAAATCTAGTCGTGGCTGCTCCACAGCAGCCTTGACTAGATATGATGCAACATTCATCTAAATTTAATTCAAGGAATCGCTGGTGAAAAAACCCATTCAATTTACAGAGAGAAAATTTGATTTAATATTAGTGCCCAAATTATACTTGATCTCAGTGACAAGAACAATTCTGTCCTGGGCAGAAATATCCGACAGAAGCATGCAATAAGTTAAGTTAATGGAGCTGATATTTTTAAAGAAAAATATCCCTTTCAGCAGCTTAAACACTATTTGGTGTTGACATATTTCAATCACATCATAATGTCAATCATACGCATAATGGTCAATCAGATGCATAATGATCAATCAGATGCGTTCTTACATGACATTCTTACACATGTATGCTGGATTAGACATGTGATGTGTGCAACACATTTCTGAGTGTCTGTATTGTATCAGGTAACGTTGAATACACACAAAAACGTGGCATAAAGCAATTAGAAATACGGCCCATTGTAGGTGCATGTCTCTACATTGCACTACTACAAATTTGAATTTCTGTTTAACTGGTTGAGTGCTAGAAGCCACTATCAGGGCTCTACTGAAAAGTGCTGAAAGCCACTTTAGTGACTTTACACTGTATTCATTACTTCATTTGCTCAGCAGTTGAAACACAAAAAAAATCCAATCAAAATTTGTTTTATTATATTTTTTTTGAGAGTGCCAAGAGGCACTCTCCAATAAATTGTAATATAATAATTGTTTATGAACAAATCTTACTAAACTACCAGTTAATATTTTATAATTTGACCAGTTAATATTCAACAAATAATGCATGAGTCAGTGGGAGTTTGCAGGCCATATGACAGTGAATGGATTGACCAGTCAACCTGCAAGTGTATGTTGGCTGAGGCAAAGCAGAGGTCAATATGCACATCTGTGGGAATGGGTCTGGGGCCCATGCCGATGGGAAAAATAGCATCATGGGAAGTGCCAATTTGGGGGGGCATGGGAGGGAGGGATAACAAAGACAAAGAAATTTCACATTCTAATTAAATATTGAACTTTAAAACTCAAGGCACCTACGCAACTGCACGTATACTACAAGTAAGTTTTGTTACAAATAGTCACATAATGGAAACATGTTCATCCCAGTCTGTTAAACTGTTCTTATACTATTAACCCTTTACCTAACATGAAAAGCAGACGACACTTGCAAAAAAAAAAACTAATTTTTTTCATTTTTTGTCTCAAAAACATAGGTTATGACCCCTCGTTGGAACGAGCTCGTTCCAACGAGGGGTCATAACCTATGTTTTTGAGACAAAAAATGAAAATATTTAAAAAATTAATTGGCGATTTTTGAGAATAGCGCTGGCCGTTTTTGGCCGTTACGTTGGGTAAAGGGTTAAAGAAGAACTTGTCATTTGCCATTGAATTTAGACACTTTCTGAGCTTCAGGAAAGCAATTTAGGTTTAATGCCCAATTTTTGTCCTGAACTGGGTGGTCATAAGGCCTCAGAAAAGCAATGAACATATCAAAGAACATATTACTTTACCATTATTATTGTTATTGGGAGCATGGTAGCTCAGTGGTTATGGCATTGGACTTCAAGCCAGAAGGTCAACAGTTCAATCCCCACCCGGGGTAACTGCGTTGTGTCCTTGGGCAAGGCACTTAATCCCGATTGCCCACATGGGGGGAATGGTGGCACTGTATACTTAGGCATATTGCTATAAGTTATTCACAAAAATCACCGTTCAATTTTTATTTTTTGTCTCCAAAACATAGCTTATGACCCCACTTGGAACGAGCTCATTCAGCTCGTTCTAATGAGGGGTCATAAGTTATGTTTTTGATTCCAAAAATGAAAAACAATAGTTATTCAAGAATTTTGTTTGCATGTGTCATCTGCCTTTCTTGTGTGTTAGGTAACGGGTTAACAGTGAAATGAAACAACTAAGGTATAATATAATTAAAGAGCACTATCTCAGCCCAAGAGACAGGTATTATTCTATTATGCTGTATGAAGGGCCAAAATATTTTTCACTGTCAAAATACAGAGGCTCCCAGTCCCTCTATAGTCACCCTAGTTCACAAAGCTTATTTTTTGAATAATGACAAAATATGTGTATGCACCTTGCACAATATATGAAAATAATAATTATATACGTGTAAAAATATAAATTTTAGTATATTAATTTAGAAGGTAAATAAAAATAATATGTAAGTGGTCCTCATCGAGGAAAAATAAATGCTAAGTAACAGTATGTAATCCTAATACATGGTGCTTCAGTATTTGGTAACTTGTGGTGCTTTCCTTTTAACCCTTTACCTAACATGAAAAGCAGACGACACTTGCAAAAAAAATTCCTGAATAACTAATTTTTTTCATTTTTTGTCTCAAAAACATAGGTTATGACCCCTCGTTGGAACGAGCTCGACGAGCTCGTTCCAACGAGGGGTCATAACCTATGTTTTTGAGACAAAAAATGAAAATATTTTGAAAATTAATATGCGATTTTTGAGAATAGCGCTGGCCGGTTTTGGCCGTTACGTTGGGTAAAGGGTTAATTAGCCATTTACCTAACACGAAAGGTAGATGACTCTTGCAAATAAAATTCTTGAATAACCAGTTCTTTTCATTTTTGTGTCAAGAACAGATCTTATGACCCCTCACTGGAATGAGCTCATTGTGCCATTCCAATGAGGGGTCATAAGCTATGTTTTTGAGACAAAAAATAATGAAAATTGGATGATTTTTGTGAATAGAGCTGGCCAGTTTCGTCTGCTACGTTGGGTAAAGGGTTAAAGAGTGGAAACAAACCAACACCGGGGAATTTTTTCAGTTCAAGGTCATGGTGACCTTGACCTTTGGCACAATGACCCCAAAATAAATAAGGTTCTCATTCTCATCATATCCCCCCCTCACATGTCAAGTTTGGGTTTGAATGGATAAGCAGAACATCAAGAAAAGAAATGAAAGTGTCAATGTCACTGTAGCTTAACTTGTCTGTGTGTTATGTTTGATGAAAAGGATAATGTTCAATATTTATGAAAGGATTATGAAATAAGACAAGAATTGTGATAATTGGGAATATGTTAATTTCTGTATGTGGCCCTCACAGTTAATGTATATCAACGAAACTTGCCAATTTACAGTGAAATTATTCCAAAACGAGTCATCCTATCAAGTTACAATGAAATCCCTTCATAAATACGGTCTGAAGACTGTACTAAAGGTTTTTGAGCTTTGGGCCTGTGTAGCCATCATGGTTGACCGATCACAACCAAAAGGGGACGTCCTCATCTAGACATTATACTGAGTCATCCTGCCAAGTTACAATGAAATCCTTTCATAAATATGACCTGTCGTCTGTGCTAAAGTTTTCCAGGTTTTGGGCATGGGCAGCCGTCATGGTTGACTGATTGTGACCAAAAGGGGACGTTCTCATCTAGGCATTATCTGGAGTCATCTTACCAAGTTACAATGAAATCCCTTCATAAATATGACCTACAGACTGTGCTAAAGGTTTTCGAGCTTTTGACTTTTGTGGACTGACTGTCGGCGACGAAATCCACAGTTGACCAATCACAACCAAAAGGGGATGTTATCATCTAGACATTATATGGAATCAACCTACTAAGTCACAATGAAATCCCTCCATAAATACAATCTGTAGACTGTGCTAAAGTTTTTCAGGTTTTGGGCTCGAGCAGATGTAACCACTGAATGATCGCAACCAAAAGGGGACGTTTTCATCTAGACATTATCTGGAGTCAACCTACCAAGTTACAATGAAATCCCTTCATAAATATGACCTATAGACTGTGCTAAAGGCTTTTGGGCTTCGGGCCCCTGTAGCCATCACAGTTGACCAATCACGACCAAAAGGGGATGTTCTGATCTAGACATTATGTGGAGTCAACCTACCAAGTTACAATGAAATCCCTCCATAAATATGACCTGTAGACTGTGCTAAAGGTTTTGGGGTTTTGAGCTCGGGCAGTCATCATGGTTGACAGGTCGCGACCAAATGGGGAAGGTCTCATCTAGACATCATACAAAGTCATCCTACCAAGTTACAATGAAATCCCTTCATCTTAAATATGACCTGTAGACTGTGCTAAAAGTTTTGGGGTTTTGGTCTTGGGTAGCCATCACGGTTGACAAATCATGTACGAAAGGGGGAGTTCTCATCTAGATATTATACAGAGGCATTCTACCAACATACAATGAAATTCCTTCATAAATACGACCTGTAGACTGTGCTAATAGTTTTCGGGTTTTGGGCTCGGGCAGCCATCATGGTTGACCAATTGCAACCAATAGGGGACCTGTATATGAAGGATATGAAATTTCGTGACGATCGGATAAGAATTTCGGGGTGTAACCTGTGCTAAAGGAAAATGTGAACAGACTCACAGACTAACAGACTTCTGCACGCGTGATGGCAATAGCTTATCTTGACTTTGTCAAGCTAAGCTAAAAAACTCTGTGCAGATGGACTGACAGAGTGTCACAGTTATATCCCACTGAAATATTTGTGGGAGGTGGGGGGGGGGGGGGGGGGGGGAGTTAAAAAGGGAAATTCATGAATAAAATTTGTGAAACAATTGCTTGAACTTGCAATCCAGAAAATGATGAGGAACGCAAATATTTGAAACAAATGTTATCCAATTCACAAATATTAGTGTTACCAGATAACATTAAAACTTTTGCATCGCACACAGCTACCTGCCAAGATGGACTTTGTACTGTCCTTTAGCCCTTTACCTAACCTGAAAAGCAGACGACACTTGCAAACAAAATTCTTGAATAACTAATTTTTTTCATTTTTTGTCTCAAAAGTTAAAAAATTTATAGTAATTTATATATTTTTTATACTTACCAATGACCCAGACATAGCTGGTGCTAACTCTTAAAATATAGGGCCAAACACAAATTTTGCCCCCCAATCCCCAAAATTTGCATCTAAAACTAAAGAAAACATGTCCTGAAAGGCCCTCCACACTTCGCCCCTACTGCGCATGTGCAGTGTCAAGGACGTTCCGAAATTGGCGCCATTTATCATTCTAATAACCAGTGCCTGGTAAGCGCTATGTACTCAGCGGGGAGGCAAGAGTTCCCAACTCCTGGGAGGGCCATCCCCGTCTGGGTCATTGGTAAGTATAAAAAATATATAAATTACTATAAATTTTTTAACATTTTTATACTGTACCAATGACCCAGACATAGCTGAATAGTAAAAAGGCTGGAGGGCCAAGGACATAGAGCAAAATGGAATACGCTCAATAAAATAAAATAGAGTCATCCCCTGTAGGGAAAAGAAGTAATAGGCCTTACATGTATCTTTCTTATTTATGATAAATTAGAAAGATACAACACCTTCCAAAAATTGAGCTTCATACATCCATGTACTCTATTAATATCCAATAATCCTTATACTAATAATTTTTAAAGTAAGCCAATAATAAAGTAAGTCTAGAGAATAGAGACTCTTATACTCCAAAAAGTGTGTGAGAATTGCATAATCATGTCCGTTGACATATGCAATATTCAAAAGCTATACTTTAAAAACTAAGACTTGAATGAATTTTATAAACTTAAACTTCTCACTAAACAACCATCCCAATAACAGCTCAGAATTACTAACTCCGGAGGAGGTATCCCCTTGTTTTCATAGTAAAAACAGGTGACCCAAGGGAACACCCTCCCCCCCCCCCCCTTTTTCTTGCCCTGGGTCAAATAGCCCAGAGCGAAGAGGGCAGCCGAACGGAGACACTGCCGAAACAGACAGCCTACCTAGCTATAGTAGCAACTGTTAAGTGAATGACATTCTGAGCAGTAGATAATAGACCTAACAATAGAGGCCTCCAGAAATGGACTCGATATTTCTGAGATAAAATTCATGAATGTGGATGGCTGAGCGCAATGAGCAGCCTTCAAAAATCTATAATAGCAACACTATTAATGTAAGCCCAAGAAGTAGAAGAACTCTTACTTCATGAGCCGAAATCTTAAGCACAACTGCTAAGCCAATGATATACCATAAGCAGTACGCTAGTTAATAGAATCCATTAACAATAAAATGGAGCGTAACGTCCTTCTACTAGACATCAAGGACAGAAGAAGCTTACGCCCTTGTAATAAACAGATATCTGTTTATAAATACATAAACTGTACCCGGAAAGAGTAAAGGCCTATGCCCATACGAAGACGGAAGGACCTTAAAATAATAGGTTCCGGATAATAGGAGCCTAACTCTTATGCAACAATCCAACCTAAATAGTAACGGAAGTATTGATTCCGAAACTATGAAAGTGAAAATCATCCATCGATAGTGCATGAAACTCACTGACACTACAGTAAAAGAGAAACCAACAGAATTACTGTCTAAAAGGTCAGAATTTGAAAACTACTGTTTCCAGAGGCTCAAATGATTACTTAGCTAAATAAGAACCGAAGTTAAAATCCGTATAGGAATTTAATCTAAAGATTCTAAGTCTATTTATCAAAAAGTTACTAACTGACTTAGATAAAGAGACAAAAGACTCAATTGTAAACTATCGTAGAGTGCATAGGTATGAGGTAACATAAACCTATAACCTAAATAACAACAGGCTGCAGTAGATCTTGTGAAACAAGTATACTAAAAAATAGCAATGAGTAGTATGGAGGGATCAACAATATGAACATAATGATCCCTACACTACGACGGAAGAGCCTCCACTTTAGTCGCATAGAATAGCGAAGAAGAGGATCTCCTATAGTAAGAAATCGCGTCCAAAGCTCGTCCAGTACAGTGCTTACAATGCAATACGGACCACACAACGGAATACATGAAGGTTGCGACCTTGCTGGTTGTGATAAAGATGACACGATTTACCCAGTGAAAAAAGATCCTCACATAGAGGAAGATTTCACGTTAAGATCCACAGTAGACAAGAGAGTAAATTACTCATGATCTCTGTGAAGATAGAGATGCTATCAACAGAAATGTATTGTGGTTGTTATCTTAGCAATACCTGCTAAAACAACAGCGCCGGAGGATACGCGTATCCTATCATTCCGTCCTATAGATCAATAGAGCGTTAACAGTATTAGCTCAGAGATCTGGACAAGCCAACACATACGTCTGCAATAGATTAGCAAGCTGTGTCATAAATAAAACATCATTGGGCGCTCCCATAGATAGCAAATCTGATTGAATACTTGTTTGTTGAGAGTCCATTCTGACAGCAACAAGCGACCCGTAAGAGAACGGGAGTGCGATAAAACAATCAGACGACCCAGAATATGACGGACCAAAACTGAACTTGGTGTACTATAACCAACAGACGGATTCTTTCCATTAAATTGAATAATGGAAACGAAAGAGTGCCTCCCTGGTTCCGGAGATACGCCACTACTGTCGAATTAAAGGACAGGAATTTGGGCATGCGTTTCTGAATAATGTTCATGCAATGACATAAAGCAAGCCTAAAAAACATTATTCCGCGGAAGTTAAACTGATAGCTAAAAGACTGCGGAACCCAAAGACCCTGGCACTTCGAATCCGTAGGGATCAGTATATATCCCAATCTGTTTGACTGGCAACCGTCATAACAGCCACACTCGGGTCCGGCAACTGCGGCGGCACTCTCTGAGTCAACCACCGAATGTTTGCCCCAGTCTGAATCTCTTGTAACACTAGATAGACAAGAGAATGTATAAATCAAGCAATTCATGGATTGCCGGAAAGTTGCCGTCGAAGAGAAGCTCCTCCGAGAACGAAGCGACTCTGAGAGAGTTCTTAACCTACTATCCACGCGTGGATGTAGCTAGGGCTGCATCACGTCTAACCAACTCCAATCAGCCACTGAAGGACGGAGTTATACGTGAACAAACTACTGCCCTCAAAAGAAATTACATTGAGAATAATATCCCGTAAATCTTTTCTTGAAGACGTAATGATAACGCCTCAGTAAGGCGGATTACGTATAATAAAGCGTCTAAGTTAAGTCTACTATACATAATGTCGTTCCCAACATTGAAATTGGAAAAGACATAAACGGCGAAAAAGAATATATGCAGTCTTTAATCACACCGTCTAGACGCATATGAACTCTCGGTATGCCCTGCTCTGCCAAAATAAACTATTTGTAAAAAAGATAAAATGGCAGAAATGAGCCACGTGGACAAGAAACTAAACTATCATGCTTAGTAGCAGGCTTGTATATATATATAAATATATAGCGTCGAAAAATAAAACACATGTTGTAATAACAATATTGGACTGCGTCGGTAAGTCAGGGACAAAGTCCCTGTACCGATCGAAAAATCCGAGTCCAATGACGCTATAAGTCTCTTATCCAAGATCGCAGCAATGAAGTCCGAAAAATAATCACTGGAAGAAATGCCAGAAGATATGAAAGGCATCTTCCGATACTACTAAAGGGAAAACTCAAAATCTTTCGAATCCCTTTTGCCATCCTGTCGGACCCTATAAAGCGTTCGGTCGTCCGTAGCTTGATGCAACCGCGGACCGCACCGACCCAGCGCCGTCGGATAATTCCTGATTCGACCGAGAAACTGTCAATTGCTGGGATGCTGCGAAACAACTGTGCTAACTCGGATAGCACGTCCGTCACTGAGGCCTGAGGAGCAGCGGTCTTACGATGCATTGCCGCAGGAAGCTCCGAGATCGTTACCCCGTGCATACTTCCAATATGCGAGCGAACGGAGTGTATAGGCCTCGTGTCCCTTGGCTACCAGATGGCGCGACCTATTCGCTGTGGAATCACTGAATGCCGAAACTGATCGGATACTCGAGGTCACGTAGCCAATGTGCGGTCGTGTGCCCTGCTGTGAGGATGAGGAAGCATTAAAGACAGTCTCTCGGACTGTCAATATAACGGAGCGTCCCGAGCAACGGACATATGCTCCGAATGTAAAATATCTGAACCACAACATGCGGTCCCCTATGTTGTTGGCTTCCTCCGATCTGTCCTCAATCTGCCGTCACTGGGTGAGTACTAAAGTAATTAAAGTGCTCGCATCACCCAAATCTCCTTCCTAGACCGCAACGGACGAACCCGGCAGCCGAACCATTCGATGAATGTACGCTACACCGGGTGAGCTAGCGAATGTCACTCCGTAAGCGATAGACATATTCCATGAGCACTTATTGCCGCTAACTCTTCATTAACTATGACGACAGAGGCACACTTTTGAAAGACATCTCCATAACTCTTCGAACAAGAAACCAGAAATGCTTGGATAGCAAGCATAAAATAATAATATATATAGCGTCGTTCAATAATTCGAAAGTTTGTGTGACATTATTGGACTATGTCGGAACTGAGGGACGATGTCCCTGAACCGAACCAAAAATTCTAAGTCCACCGACGCTATCAGTTTCTTATCCGGCATCGCAGCATATGTTGTTCCGAAAGGGAAAGCTTGAAATCCTCCGAATCCCTTTCGGTATCCCGTCGGACCGGATGAAACTTTCGGACGTCCGTACCCGCTTCCGCGGAGCGTCCCGACCCAGCATCGTCGGATAAAATATATGCGACAGATTCAGTTGATGCTGGGATGCTGCGATAAACTGTGCTATTAAGGAAAGCACGTCCGTTCCCGAGGCCTGTGCAGTAGCGGACTTACGATGCATTGCCGCTGGAAGCTCCGTGTACGTTGACTCCCGCACACTTCCTATGCGAACGTCCGGAGTCTGCAGGCCTCGAGTCCCCGGCTACCGACCCAGCGCTGTCGGATAATTCTCGATCCGACACCGTTTCTGTCGGCTGCTGGGATGCTGCGATAAGCTGTGCTATGTGCACAAGAATGTCCGGCGTCGAGACCTGCGGAGGCGCAGTCTATCGCTGCTTCGCCGAGGGCAGCTCCGCATCAGATGGCTCCCGCATACTTTTCCTATGCGAACGTCCGGAGTCCATCGGTCTCGAATCCCTGGCTGCCGGATGGTGTGACCTGGTCGCCTAAGAATCCTTGATCGGCGAAGCTGGTAATATATCGGCGGTCACGCAGCCAAGGTGCGGTCGTGTGCGCTGACGAGAAGAGGAAGCCTTAGCAGTCTCAGCGGACTGCCTATACAACGGAGCGTCCCGAGCGACGGACGTATGCTCCGCTAGCGACACATTTGTACCACAACATCTGGGGCCAGATGTTGTTGAACGAGAGAGGGGCCTCTCTCGCTTGCCGTCCGGATGGACCGGAACGAGCTATGAACCGGACTAAAAGGCTTCCTCCGTTCTCCCTCCGATCCGCCGTCACTGGGTGTGCATTAAGTTAATTTTATAGTGCTCGCATCACCCCAAAATTCCTTCTAGACCGCAACGGACGAACCCGGCTGCCGAACCATTCGGTGAATGGACGCTACACCGGGCGAGCTAGCGGACGTCAAAGGCCGTCGAACCTACTAGGGTCCTCTTAGGCAATTGGCGTATTACATGAGCACTTTTCCGCTAGCCCTTCATTAATTGTGACGACGGAGGCACACTGTTGGAAGACATCACAGATACATCACCCTAATCTTGATCGTCTGAAATAGAAATTGATAAAGTAGAGTGACCCTGCGGGGAAAGGACCGGAGTGTCCAAATCCCCAACAACATACCGTGACATACGCTTCCCATATTGTCATCGAAATCCTACGATACAGAACAGGAGTTAATGCGAGTACACTGACCACATATAGAATGATAATAAGGTCAGAGGAAGACTTCCTCTTAAAACAATTGATCAATATCCTTTCAATGTGAAAAGAAAACAAGTCCTGGTACTCGCACTAACCCCTGGCAATCAAAATACATAATAATAATATGATCCATTAATATAGAAAAAATAATTGAAATCAAAATATTTTGAAAAAATATTTTTTCAGAACAGCCCAAGTTTCTGAAAAGTAACGTTGAGCCCCAATGGATCCCAAGCCTAAGTGTGGACAAAAATTTTAAAAATATTTTAAACAATTTATTCAACACTTACGAACAATAATAATGTATCTAGTTATGATTAAAATAACATAAAGATATTATTATTTAGAAATCCCCCCCTCACACAGAGGGCTGTTGTAAATGTAAACAATGAGTGTAAAAACACTAAAATAAGACTCCAGGCACCCAGGCCCGAAATCAGTTACCAAAAATACACCATCTGATGCAAAACAGAGACTTCCAGGGAAGAAACTGCAGAACATCAGATGGTAGATGCAGAACACAACGCCTAACCACCCGTAGGTGAAGACGTAAACATGGGGAAAGAACAGAATTCATTCTGTTATTCAGCTAAAACTCCCAAGAAATTTTAGTAATAATAATTACAGAAACTATGCCAAAAGCATGGGAGAATAGCAAGGGGGAACTTAAAGGACACGGAGAGAGGAAAACACTTGAAAAAACAGTGTAACTAAATAATCAGAATGACAACAAAATGGCTGCTGCCTTGAAAATAGGTAACTTAACATAATTTCATTAAAAAATTTTAAGTTACAGCCCTGATAATATTCTGTCACACATTCTTTTCCTCTCCTCCTTTTCTATCCTCCTTAGAATCACCATTTCACTAATATTTATGTGTCTGGCATCATTTAAACTGAGATTTAAAAGCACAAAGATCAGTCAGATGTTAACTGATGAAGGGCCAAACTTAGAATGATAAATGGCGCCAATTTCGGAACGTCCTTGACACTGCGCATGCGCAGTAGGGGCGAAGTGTGGAGGGCCTTTCAGGACATGTTTTCTTTAGTTTTAGATGCAAATTTTGGGGATTGGGGGGCAAAATTTGTGTTTGGCCCTATATTTTAAGAGTTAGCACCAGCTATGTCTGGGTCATTGGTACAGTATAAAAATACATAGGTTATGACCCCTCATTGGAATGAGCTTGTCAAGCTCATTCCAATGAGGGGTCATAACCTATGTTTTTGAGACAAAAAATGAAAAAAAATAATGAAAATTAATTGGCAATTTTTGTGAATGGCACTGGCCAGTTTTGGCCGTTACGTTGGGTAATGGGTTAACAGGGTAATGAAAAGTTGAAGTGTGTTACCAACTATGCCATCGATGTCTGATTAAGTCTGCGAAGTACTACCCTACTTGTGAGGTTGAGATTTAGGTATGGACATACGTAGTAGGGTTCAAACGACTAGTCAACATTGACTTTCGTGGACTGACTGTCGGCGCCGAAATCCACAGTCGACTAGTTGCTACTTGTAGAATTGAAAGAGTAAATTGTGTTCACGGGAAACAGTGGGTTAAAATTCGGCCTAAAATGCGTTTAAAGCTTCTCACACCAAAACACAGTGTGCAAATGGGACATTAAAGCAAAGCTTGTGCATCTATGTGGATACACTTCATTTCCATGCAGTTTCGTGCGATTTGCGACTCCGATAACATCAGAGGCAAATACCAACTCTCAGTCTTTGAAATGTAATGCATGTGTTTTGAGTAGAATTCAGGTGGTTAAATCAACCAACATAACTCCAGGACATTAAATTCATAGCTATCAATGAATGTTGTGAAATCAATGATGACTTCAAAGAATGTCTAAACAATACAACTATACATACAACGCAATTTTAAATTCCAAGTTATTCAATGACAGTAACGTCTGTCTGATTTCGCTTTTTTGAATACATGTGGGTTTGACACAGTCTCGTTAAGTTAAATGGCCTGGAATTAGAATCACTCTTTTCACTGCTCCATTTCAACAAATTTGTTAAAAGTTAAAACCAACTGCCAATCTCAATAACCTCACGAATGTAAGTTGCAGCATTTTGGAGATAAATGTGAATATAATTTTGGGTCCCTGAAGAGTCGGCCTCGGATGATTCGGACCTCAATTCTTTTTTGAGGAAGACACTGCCTCCATGGAGACTGAAGATTCTCACCTTTGATGTTGATCCTTCCTGGAGAAAAATCATTTTTAATAACCAGTTATCACCCAAGCAAATTGTCCCCTCCCCCTCCCCACTGTCTATCCCAGATTTTAACATGGACGAAACTCCTGACATTATGGACAACTCACTCCAGATGGCAGAAACGCACAAACATGCATCATCCCTTATTAATTTTATATTACACCCGTGTGGTATAAAGGCGAAGTTTATATCACACGCCCTTTATCGCAAACAGGTATAAGATACATATCAACATCATTTAATTGTGGTCTGAGCAATGTAGAAGCAGAATTAAGCCTGTACTCCTTGCTGGAGTACCAGTTGATATTCGCAATGTCCAAGCTGTATCTGACTGGTAGTTGACTGGTAATACAGCTATATAGAATGATGTAGTATGTGATATGTTTTATTACCCCCATCACACCCCTTTCTCTAGGAAGGGTTTGGTTCCCTCTACAACTCTGTGGGTGTTTTCATGAAAACCAACACTCCACATACTGCAACAATATGAATGAACAATACAAAACAGGATTACATCACCAAATAATTAACACAGACCAGTACAAGCTGGAAATTTAGGTGACCTGAAAAAAACAACATCCACAACATGGATACAAAGACAAGTGCAGCCAGCCAAATTAATATTGATATGTTCACTTACGCCAGTGCAATGTCTGTAAATACTGAAGCTCGATTCTTTACTTCCTTTCAATGAGTGGGTGATTGCAGTGATGTAATACACTATTGGAGGTGCTCAGAACTGCATATTAACTATACATACAGCCAGTCAAAATCTACATGTATATATGGCTGACAGTCAAGAGTGATCTCCCCTTTATTAAGTGATCTTTAAAAATTACGGCAAATTATAACTGCTGCACATTAAAAAAGTAATATTTATTAACAGTTAGTTTAGTGTTTGAAAAAGTAGTTGGCAATATGGAATTAACTGATATAATACCATATATTGGGTCAGTATTCATTTATTGGGATTTAACATCTTCGACAGCCAGGGTCATGTCAGACAGTTTTATGGGTGGAGGAAGCCAGAGTACCCAGAGAGAACCACTGAGCAATGGCAAGCAACTGTAGGACTCCCCAACATAGTACAAACTCCACACATGCAGGATTAGCATTTGTTGAAGGCAAGTGCACCATCGACATACAGTATGCCTTAGTACACAGTGATATAGCGCAACATGGACAACTGGGATCAAGTGACTTGCCCAATGACACAATGTTGTTACCATTGGTCAGGATCGAAACAAGGACCTTTTGGTTTGAAGTCCAATGCCATAACCACTGAGCCTCTGTGCTCCCAAATGATAACTATTGCAAGCACATTAAAAGACAAGTAATTCTAACATTTATTATCTGTTAGTTTAGTGTTTGAAAAAGTAGTTGGCAAGATATATTTGATAGACTGTTTGTTAGTGACCCCATATGGTATATATGATGACAGAATATGGAATGTCAGTATATGGAATAAACTGACATTGTATATACCATAGTGGGTGACTATTTATTTACTGGGTTTAACCCTTTACCCAATGAATTGCCCGCATCCGCCCACGTAATATGCAATTTCATCAGCTGAAAAAATAATATTTTTTGAAAAATTTCAACAAAACCATATCATGTGACCCCTCTTTGGAACGAGCTCATTCCAAAGAGGGGTCACATGATATGGTTTTGTTGAAATTTTTTGAAAAAATTTCAAAAATGGTATTTAAAATAATAAATTTTGAAATCGTCTGTGTTGGGTAAAGGGTTAACAACACTTTCAACAGCCAGGGTCACCTCATGTCAAACAATTTTATGGGTGGAGGAAGCCAGAGTACCTGGAGAGAACCACCAAACTGTAGCGAGTGGCTGTCAGACTCCCCAGCATTGTACTAGCTCTGCACAAGCTGGGTTAGCATTGAAAGTGAGTGCACCATTGATAAGCAGAATGCTTTGACACACAGTGCCCCATGGACAATCATGATCAAGTGCCTTGCCCAAGGGCACAATGCTGTTACCACTGATCAGGATTTGAACCATGGACAATCGGGATCAAGTGCCTTGCCCAAGGGCACGATGCTGTTACCACTGATTAGGATTGAACCATGAACCTTTTTTGAGTTGAATTTAAAAGAATTTTTCATCAAATCTAGGCATGGCTGCTGTGAAGTAGCCATGACTAGATTTGATAAAAAAATATCTTAAAAATACTCAGTGGGTTAAGAGTTAAGGTTACATATTTCTGCACAATGGCTAATCTTGACTGCAACATGGCGATAAAGTCAAGTTTAGTCAGTTGACTGACGTTGCCCATTTTAGAGGATTCCCACCCCAAGCATTACTTACTGCGTCCTATTTTACCAGTGAAGCAGAGCTTGTTTACTACAGGAAACAAGCACTGTTTCTCTTCCTGGGGTTCCTACGGAGTAATCACAAGGAAAAGAAAAATACTACTTAAAAGTTAACAAATAAAATACTATCAGAATGTTGTAATGTGGGTCAATGAATAATTGGTTGCCCTATTTCTTTTGAAGTGAACAATAAATATGAGTGATATAATTATCTGCCCAACCTCTACAAGTCTAATAACAAATAACTGGAAACACATTTCTTCCGTTAACAGGAGTTTACTCTATCACCTTCATGCAATTAACAGGTACATTTGCACTGAAGGTATGGTAAATTATATTCAATTGACAGGGTTATTCAATTATGAGATATACAATTATGTGGGCTCCACTGTATTGTGAAATCAAGACCACATCGGAAAAATAAATGAAATTAAATCGCATATTCAGTGTTCTCAGATATCTGTTTCAACAGGTGAGATTCTACAGTACTGCAGGGAGAAATGTAGACAAAGTTTCATCCAGATCACAACCCAGCTGCAATCCTGTCAAAATTCTTTATCAGCTTTTGTGATCATAGTATAGGTTCTCAGGCCTCCAGTCTAATTTTGTAAGAAATTTGATGCTGTTATGGCCTGGAACCAGTTCTAGCACTCAAATAAGTCATTGTCTATAATTTGATTCACTCGTCTGGAATATTTCAGTTGGTTGGAAAAGCGAACAGGTCTGCAGTTTGCTTTTCCGATCAACCTGATACATTCTGAACTGCATCATACAAATTTCATAAAGATTCATTTTCTGTGAATCAAAGCTAGAAATGTTGCTTAGTTGAGACTTCATTTGACTGACATTTTGATGACATTACAATCAGTAGTGAAGACTCATCATAGCCATAGATTTACGATTACGTTGGTTTGTTCCACAAATTATATTAATATCTTGATGCCTTCAAGAGGAATTGAATACTTATGGATTGGAATATCTATAATGGGCAGGAAAGAATAATTGTATATCTTTGTAAGCAAAGGCATATCACAATACATCAATGGTCACCTGCATGCAAATTTCCACAAAGGGTGTGTAAACAAACAGTCCAAATCAGCATCGAATTCTGAACAGAATTAGACTGGTGGCCGGAGAATAGCACTGTGTAATTAACCCTTAAGAACCTAATTCCAACTTTGGTAAGTTTATACTGTAACAGGACAGGTGTCCCAATATTATGTCTCTAGAAAAACTACAAGATACATTCTAAGTACCATGGCAGTTGTTTCTAGGCAAGTCTTGGCTGCCTATATAGACAGCCAAGACATGCCAAGAAACAGCTACAAAGTTACCTGTTGTGTCAAAGTGTAGCAAAAATTTATAAAACTCTCCACGCCCTTGAGGGTTAATTTCCAGCTTTTGCTCTGTACTGAAATGATGCAACCAGGTTTGAACAAAGTTTATGATCCTCTACAAACTTTTCCAAGTTGAAATGGCCACGGTCTGTGTAGACCTCTGATATTGGAGATTTCTGCTGGAAGAGATAAAACTGATATCGATGTTCGCCAGTATTGGATGGTGGTGTTGGCTTTGCGTAAGCTGCAAGAAAACAGAATAAAAAATATTAAGTTAGGCCATAAAAAATGCCGATTGGATCACCGATCCAATGTCTAGTTGTGACCACACAAAAGATTTTTGAAGAGTATTCCTCATACTGCACTAATTTCAATATTTAGGCTCCCACAGCGAGCCCAAATATGGACCCAGGGATTTGCTTTCAATAAACGTCTGAAACAATCTTCCAAAGATGTTATATGTGAAATTTGAAAGCTTTTGGGGTAGTGGTTTGGGAAAAGAAGAGTCTTAAATGTTTTCTTCATTACCAACAGTGTTAAAAAATGCTGATTGAGCATTTTTTCAAAGTTCCCCAAAAAGTACCCCATGATAAGACAGATAGCAATTTTTTTTACCA
Organism: Pictodentalium vernedei; assembly: GCA_031216915.1. NCBI lineage: Eukaryota > Metazoa > Mollusca > Scaphopoda > Dentaliida > Dentaliidae > Pictodentalium > Pictodentalium vernedei. Next base: position 411,013,265 of record CM062294.1, on the reverse strand, counting down.
TTCCATTCTGTTGGTCATAAGGAAGATTTACACCACATAAGAATTATCAGTATCATGTAGTTATGGAGATATGGGCATTTTAATTTTTTTCTATTTTTAGCTCCAGCAGCTGCCATATGAGGTGACGGGAAAATTTTTTTTGGCATAAATTAAGTACAAATGACCCAATAAGCCCTCACATCAAATTTGGTTCAAATCAGGTTTGGGAAATAGAAATTCTGGGTGGCTCAAAATTCTTTCCCCTCCCATAACGATAGTAAATATAACCCCACGAACTTCTCTTGAACAAATCTGCGTCTACACCTCAAAAGGAAGCTGCACACCAAATACCAAGTCCTTGCTACTGCTGGTTCATGAGAAGATTTTGGCATACTTTTTTGACGTGGCCCTACTGAGGGGTGGAGCAACTTGATTTGAACAAAATCAAAATGCGATGTCATAACAACAATCATCTCAAATTTCATCTAAATCGGTGCAGACGCAAACACCATGTTCACGGATGACGGGCGGATGGTGAGTGATCACTATAGCCAGGGTTTCTGCTAGGGGAAAATTTGTATGTCTGGTAGTTTAAAGAAAGTGAAACTGAGACGCCGAAGGCGTCTGCTGCACGTGCCTTGTATAGAGGGGAGTCTGGGAGGTTCTCCTCCCAAGAAAATTTTTATTTTTATGTGCTCTCTGGGGGCATTCTGGTGGCTAAAATGCTGAATAACTGAAGTGGAAAATATGTATTTTTTCCTCCTACAATTCTCTAAATTCCCACGGGACACACAATACTACATCTGGTCGGAGGTTTCATAAAAATTCAAACCCAAAACAACACAAAATCCACGAATCCTGACAGTGACTGCGACGCTTGACCTCAATTTTTTTTATACAACCCGATACGTGCCAACATAAATAATTGGAAATAGAGAGAGAACAAAATATTTGAAAAGACCTGTGATGCGGATGTGTGACGTCATGCACATGCAATTACATCATTTATTGCTCAAAATAAAAGCCAGTGATTTCGAACCAAACATGACAATTTGAGTCTGAAATTTTATAGGTGACGTTTAAGATTTGAACTTTGTTTCCCCCACTCGTCTGAGGGTTATAAAGTATCAGGTTGTTGCCAGTAATAGTAGGCATAGTATACAACATAATTATGCCTATATTATGTGGAAACAAAGGATCCTGAGTGTCGTTACGATACAGTATTGACTCGCCATTTTAACCACCAGCTTTTCTGACTAATCATAGTATGATCGGCGGGGGGAATGGGTCCAGTCGACGGACCCGCAGTCCGTCTAGCGGAAACCCTGTTATAGCTCACCCTGACTTTCAGTCAGGTGAGCTAAAAAATATACACAAAATAAAATAAATTATAAAGAATAACAATTAATAAATAATTAATTATGATAAAGAATATAATGAACAGCTGTTCAACATCAACAAAGTACTTCATACAGATAGATTCACAAAAGCTCTTTAATTCACTAAAATATACCAAATACGTCAACTTGGTAAACATAAAGGTTTGCACTACCATTTACAAGTGAAATGAAAGTGTCAGTGACACTGTAGCTCAACTTGTGTAAGACATGTACATGTATAGTATGTGACACAGCAATGACAAACATCTAGGTAATGACCTCATAACAAAGGTACATATACATATAAAGTATTGTAATGGTCTGTACATAAATGCTGACCGTAGCCTGTAGCAAATGCAGAGGTAAAGTATTGTAAAGGTGGGCGACAGTTAGATGCTAAACTAGAAAAGAAATCTTTGAGTCCCAGAGTGGGTCTGACTGAACCCCAAAACATTTGTTCTCATAGCACAGTGATAACAAAGGCACCCAAAAACATTTGTTCCTGACCCTAGGTGATAACAAAGGTACCAAAGAAGTTTCGTGAAGATCGGTTCATAAATACAGACTCTAGCCCGTGCCGTATTGACATGTGCACTTACTGTGTATAAGTAGCACTGAATAAATCAAAGTGCATCTAATTTGCATAATTTCTGCACGAGAAAAAAACCTGTATTATGTGTGATGTATTCCATGTTACTAATCATTCATACAAAAATTTATTCAAATCAGAACTTTCATACAGAAGTTCTGTACAAAAAACTGACTGCACTAATTTTGGTACAAAATGGCTGCTGGTGGCCATCTTGAATTTTGGACCACACCCAAAAACACTTGTTCTCGTCCCACAGTGATAACAAAGGTACCCAAGAAGTTTCGTGAAGATCCGTTCATAAATACAGCCTCTAGCCTGAGCCGTATTGACATGTGCACTTACTGTGTATAAGTAGCATTGAATAAATCAAAGTTCCTCTAATTTGCATAATTTCTGCATGAGAAAAAAACCTGTATTATATGTGATGTATTCCATGTTACTAAACATTCATTCAAAAATTTATTCATATCAGAACCTTGAGATAGAAGTTCTGTACCAAAAACTGATTGTACCTAATATTGGTACAAAATTGGTGTCGGCAACCATCTTGATTTTTGGACCGTAACCAGAAACACTTGTTTTCGTTCCAAGGTAATAACAAAGGTACCCAAGAAGATGCGTGAAGGTAGGTTCATAAATACAGCCCCTAGCCCGAGGCGTATTGACATGTGCACTTACAGTGTATATGTAGTACTGAATAAATCAAAGTTCATCTTATTTGCATAATTTCTGCACAAGAAAAAAATCTGTATTATATGTGATGTATTCCATGTTACTAAACATTCATTCAAAAATTTATTCATATCAGAACCTTCATATAGAAGTTCTGTACCAAAAACTGATTGTACCTAATATTGGTACAAAATTGGTGTTGGCAGCCATCTTGAATTTTGGACCGTAACCAGAAACACTTGTTTTCGTTCCAAGGTAATAACAAAGGTACCCAAGAAGATGCGTGAAGGTCGGTTCATAAATACAGCCCTTAGCCCGAGGCATACTGACATGTGCACTTACAGTGTATAAGTAGCACTGAATAAATCAAAGTTCATCTAATTTGCATAAATTCTGCACGAGAAAAAAATTTGTATTATATGTGATGTATTCCATGTTACTAAACATACATACAAAAATTTATTCAAATCAGAACTTTCATACAGAAGTTCTTTACAAAAAACTGATTGCACTAATTTTGGTACAAAATGGCTGCTGGCACCATCTTGAATTTCGGACTGCATCCCAAAACACTCGTTCTTGTCCCATGGTGATAACAAAGGTACCCAAGAAGTTTCGTAAAGATCAGTTCATAAATACGACCTCTAGCCCGAGACATATTGAATTGTTGATGGACAGACGGAGGACGGCCCATGGCATAACTTACGTTAAAGTTGAGCTAATGATTAGTCAATGAAACAAGAGGCCCCACGTGGCCTTAATCGCTCACCTGACAAAGTGACTCTAAGAAGTATTTTAGGTCACCTTCACCATGTCATGCCTCATCAACATTAACTGGTTGAGTGATAGATTTTGTTTGAAGTTCAACATTTGTTACCTAAAATTAGTTTTATTTAAAATCATTGGTGTGTGGCCAATCTCCAATGATTTTTAATAAAGCAAATTTATCTCTGCAGACAAACTGGTTTAGCATGAAGCACAAACAAGGAATGTGAAGAGATAGCCTTGGACATCTCTCCCCAACTGTGGATATCTTCCATGTGCTACATGTATATATTTGCATGCAAGAAAACAAAAATTTTCACAAATTTTATTTTTTTTTATCATCATTGGAACAAGCTCAAACAGCTTATTCCAATAGGGGTATGGGAAGATCAGGTATATTTTTGAGACAGAAATGTGAATATATAAATAATGGTGTTTTTTTGTGAATGATGCTGGAGAATTTTGCGTAAAGATATGGTAAATGGTTTGTTCTAGATACAGAATGATGCAAAAGTATTTAAATTTGATTAGGCAAGTTGTTCCTATAATGCATTTAAAAATTGAAGTAACTGTTTTTTTGCTGACGAACTTTTAGATGTGTGTGTCTGTGTCTGTGTGTGTGTGTGTGTTTGTGTGTGTGTGTGGGGGGGGGGGGGGGGGTTAAGAGTGTTCTTGCAAACAAAATTCCTGAATAAATGGAAAATTTTATTTTTTGTGTGAAAGACATAGTGCGTGAATGTTGATTGGAACAAGCTTAGAGAGCTCATTTTAATGTGAAGTCATAAAGCTGTGTTTTACGTACGAAATTCTGGAATAACTAAAAAAAATTGCTTTTTTGACTCAAAAAGCATGGTGTGCGACCTCTCATTGGAATGAGCTCAAAAAGCTCATTCCAATGGGGTATTTACAAGCGATAAGTACATGTATGTTTAAGAGACAAAAATTAAAATTTGAATAGCGATTTTTGCGAAGAATGCTGACAAGTTTTGGCAGTTATGCTGGTAAAAAGGTAAGATATACAAAGTGGTTGTTTTTTAGAGGCGACATTTAATTAAGGGGAATTAACCCTTGATTACTGAGGTAACTTCTAAAAGTACTGAAATTTCATGAAGCAATGTGAATAACAGACAACAGTTGCCTAAAAATTTCATGAATAACTAAAATTTTTATTCCTTTGTCTCGAAAACATGGCATATGACCTTTGTTGGAATGAGCTGAATGCGTGTGTTCCAATGAGGGGTCATAAAATTTGAACGAAGATTTGTGTGAATAATGCATTAGTACTGCTAGATTTGGGTAAACGGTTCACCCTGGATACCACCCCTTCTATAGTAGATCTTTTCTGCAAATTTTGTCTAAGATTCTATCAACTTTACAAATAAATACGTTCATGAATCACAATCAGATCCACCCTACAATGTTGCATACCAAATATCAAAAGATTCTGCCTGCTGGATCTGGAGAAGAAGATTTTTTAAGAAATATGCCTGAAATGCACTAAGTTAAAATTTGGGCTCCTATACGGAGCCCAAATATAAACCCAGGGGGCAGATTTGAACAAACTTGAATCAGATCCACCCCACAATGTTGCTTACCAAATATGAAAAGATTCTGAAGCTGAATCTGGAGAAGAAGATTTTTTAAGAAATTTGCCTGAAATGCACTAAGTTCGAATTCGAGCTTCTATAGTGAATCCAAATATGAAACTAGGAAGCCGATTTGAACAAACTTGAATCAGATCCACCCCACAATGTTGCATACCAAATATCAAAAGATTCTGCCTGCTGGATCTGGAGAAGAAAATTTTTTAATAAATTTGCCCGAAATGCACTAAGTGCGAATTCGGGCTTCTATATTAAGCCCAAATATGAATCCAGGGGGCCAATTTGAACAAACTTGAATCAGATCCAAACCGCAATGTTGCATACCAAATATCAAAAGATTCTGCCTGCTGGATCTGGAGAAGAAGATTTTTGAAGAAATTTGCCTGAAATGCACTAAGTGCGAATTCGGGCTTCTATATTAAGCCCAAATATGAATCCAGGGGGCCGATTTGAACAAACTTGAATCAGATCCATCCCGCAATGTTGCATACCAAATATCAAAAGATTCTGCCTGCTGGATCTGGAGAGAAAGATTTTTGAAGAAATTTGCCCGAAATGCACTAAGTTTGAATTCGAGCTTCTATAGTGAGCCCAAATATGAATCCAGGGGGCCGATTTGAACAAACTTGAATCAGATCCACCCCGCAATGTTGCATACCAAATATCAAAAGATTCTGCCTGCTGGATCTGGAGAAGATGATTTTTTAAGAAATTTGCCTGAAATGCACTAAGTTCGAATTCGAGCTTCTATAGTGAGCCCAAATATGAATCTAGGAAGCCGATTTGAACAAACTTGAATCAGATCCACCCCACAATGTTGCATACCAAATATCAAAAGATTCTGCCTGCTGGATCTGGAGAAGAAGATTTTTTAATAAATTTGCCCGAAATGCACTAAGTCCAAATTCAGGCTTCTATATTAAGCCCAAATATGAATCCAGGGGGCCGATTTGAACAAACTTGAATCAGATCCACCCCGCAATGTTGCATACCAAATATCAAAAGATTCTGCCTGCTGGATCTGGAGAAGATGATTTTTTAAGAAATTTGCCTGAAATGCACTAAGTTCGAATTCGAGCTTCTTTCGTAAGTTCAAATATGAATCTAGGGAGCCGATTTAAACAAATTTGCATCAGATCCATCCAACAATGTTGCATACCAAATATCAAAAGATTCTGCCTGCTGGATCTGGAGAAGAAAATTTTTTAAGAAATTTGCCTGAAATGCACTAAGTTCGAATTCGAGCTTCTATAGTGAGCCCAAATATGAATCTAGGAAGCCGATTTGAACAAACTTGAATCAGATCCACCCCACAATGTTGCATACCAAATATCAAAAGATTCTGCCTGCTGGATCTGGAGAAGAAGATTTTTTAATAAATTTGCTTGAAATGCACTAAGTTCAAATTTGGGCTCCTATACTGAGCCCAAATATAAACCCAGGGGGCCGATTTGAACCAACTTGAATCAGATCCACCCCACAATGTTGCTTACCAAATATGAAAAGATTCTGCCTGCTGGATCTGGAGAAGAAGATTTTTTAAGAAATTTGCATGAAATGCACTAAGTTCAAATTCGAGCTTCTATAGTGAGCCCAAATATGAATCTAGGAAGCCGATTTGAACAAACTTGAATCAGATCCACCCCACAATGTTGCATACCAAATATCAAAAGATTCTGCCTTCTGGATCTGGAGAAGAAGATTTTTTAAGAAATTTGCCTAAATGCACTAAGTTCGAAATTGGGCTCCTATACTGAGCCCAAATATGAACCCAGGGGGCCGATTTGAACAAACTTGAATCAGATCCACCCTACAATGTTGCATACCAAATATCAAAAGATTCTGCCTGCTGGATCTGGAGAAGAAGATTTTTTAAGAAATTTGCCTGAAATGCACTAAGTTCGAAATCGGGCTCCTATACTGAGCCCAAATATTAACCCAGGGGGCCGATTTGAACAATCTTGAATCAGATCCACCCCACAATGTTGCTTACCAAATATGAAAAGATTCTGCCTGCTGGATCTGGAGAAGAAGATTTTTTAAGAAATTTGCCTGAAATGCACTAAGTTCGAATTCGGGCTTCTATAGTAAGCCCAAATATGTATCCAGGGGGCCGATTTGAACAAACTTGAATCAGATCTACCCCGCAACATTGCATACCAAATATCAAAAGATTCTGCCTGCTGGATCTGGAGAAGAAGATTTTTGAAGAAATTTGCCTGAAATGCACTAAATTCGAATTCGAGCTCCTATAGTGAGCCCAAATATGAATCTAGGGAGCCGATTTGAACAAACTTGAATCAGATCCACCCTACAATGTTGCATACCAAATATCAAAAGATTCTGCCTGCTGGATCTGGAGAAGAAGATTTTCAAAGAAATTTGCATGAAATGCAGTAAGTTCAAATTTGGGCTCCTATACTGAGCCCAAATATAAACCCAGGGGGCCGATTTGAACAAACTTGAATCAGATCCACCCCACAATGTTGCATACCAAATATCAAAAGATTCTGCCTGCTGGATCTGGAGAAGAAGATTTTTTAAGAAATTTGCCTGAAATGCACTAAGTTCGAAATCGGGCTCCTATACTGAGCCCAAATATGAACCCAGGGGGCCGATTTGAACAAACTTGAATCAGATCCACCCTACAATGTTGCATACCAAATATCAAAAGATTCTGCCTGCTGGATCTGGAGAAGAAGATTTTTTAATGTTTTTCCCATTGCCTACAGTGTTAAAAAGTGCTGACTCAGCACTTTTTCAAAGTCCCGAAACTGTACCCTATGATAAAACCGATGGCGATTTTTTTTTACCAATCCTTTCTGTTGGTCCTAAGGAAGCTGCACACCAAATAAAAATTCTCAGTGCCGTGCAGTTTTGGAGATATGGGCGTTTTAAATTTTTTCTATTTTTAGCTCCTGCGGTTCCCACGGGGCTGCGGGAAAATTTTTTTTTGCATAAATCAAGTACTCATGACCCAATAAGCCCTCACATAAAATTTGGTTCAAATCAGCCTCTCGGTTTGGAAAATAGAAATTTTGGGCGGGGCAAAAAATTTTGCCCCTCTCATAACAACGCCAAGTATAGCCCCACAAACTTCTCTTGAACAAATCTGAGTCTACACCTCAAAAGAAAGCTGCACACCAAATATCAAGTCTCTGCTACTGCTGGTTCATGAGAAGAAGATTTACAAAGATTTTGGTGCCCCTTGGGGGCGTGGCACCACCCAGGAGGAGGGGCAACTTCATTTGAACAAATCTGAATTGGCATTAGGTAATAAACATTTAGCCAACATTTGAATAAAATTGGGCTAGTGGTTTAGGAGGAGAAGTCGATAATGTAAAGTTAACGCTGGACGGACGACGACGGACGACGGACGACGGACAGAAAGTGATTAGTAAAGCTCCCCTTGAGCTTCGCTCAGGTGAGCTAAAAAAGGAAATTTCTCCTTCACATCACTACTCACACAAGATTTCCGAAAGATAACCCTTAAACTTTTATCCAAAGTAATGGCCAAAACCGGCCAGCAATATTGTGAAAATCGCCATTCAATTCATTCATTATTTTTTTTCATTTTTTGTCTCAAAGACATAACTTATGACCCCTCATTTGAATGAGATCGATCCAATGAGGGGCAATAAGCTATGTTTTTGATGCAAAAAATGAAAAAAAATAGTTATTCAAGAATTTTGATACCAAGTGTCATCTGCCTTTCGTGTTAGATAAAGGGTTAAAGGCTTATTTCAGACTTTTACGACCTTAAAACAGGTGCCCGTAACATGAAGTCATTGGCAGGTCCTGCTGACAAAAGTCAAATTACCTAGGCAGTGGTTTCTTAAGAGGCATCCAAGATTTCACTACAAATCACTGCTGAGTGACGGGAGGTATAGAGAGTCGGCTAGTGGGAATTCAGGGCAATTGTCTGGGCTCTTGTGAGTTAACCCATAACCCTATACACAGGATATCAAAATTTATTATTTTAAATATTGTTTTTTCAAGTTTTTCAAAAAATTTATACAAAATCATATCATATGACATCTCACTGGACCGAGCTTGACAAGCTTGTTCCTGTGCAGGGTCTTTTAAATTTCAGCTTCTTAATTTGCAAATTACACAGGCTGATGCAGTCAATTTGTTAGTTATAGGGTTAAATGTTTCTATCAGTTGGGACTTCTTGGAATCTGAATTTGAATACTGGTGATGCTCTTACCTGCCTAATAACAGTGAGAGCTGAATAGGAGTGATGGTTAACCCTTTACCCAATGAATCGCCCGCATCTGCCCGCATAATATGCAGATTCAGCAGCTGAAAAAATATTATTTTTCGAAAAATTTCAACAAAACCATATCATGTGACCCCTCATTGGAACAAGCTCATCGAGCTCGTTCCAATGAGGGGTCACATGATATGGTTTTGTTGAACTTTTTCAAAAAAAATTAAAAAACCTTATTTAAATTAATAAATTTTGATAACGTCTGCGTTGGATAAAGGGTTAATATATTTGATTGGCAATAATAATAGTGAAGATATTTTCCCTCTGTTGCTCACTGCCAAATACTAGTGATTGCTGGGATTTTTTCGCGCAAATTAATTATGTCAACACGATTATTAGGCAGGTGACAGTATTATGGTACTTGACAAACAATTCACTTTGAAAGCAAGATACTACCTTACTACTTTACATGACATTCATGATTTGTACAATCTTACTTATTTGGGGAGTGCGGTGGCTCAGTAGGTAGAGGTGCAGGCTGCAAGCCGAGAGGTCCTCGGTTCGAATCCCACCTGCGGCAACTGCGTTGTGTCCTTGGGCGAGACACTTCATCTCCATTGCCTGCGTGGGGACACGATGACGCCATGTACTAAGGCGTACTGCACGTCGATGGTACGCATGTCTTCAACCAATCTAACCCTGCCTGTGCTGCAGTGCGGAGTTACGATGTTGGGGAGCTGGCAGCTGCTCGTCGTTGCTTGGTGGTTCTCTCCGGGTACTCCGGCTTCCTCCCCCGTAAAACTGTCACGGTCATGATTAGCCATTGTGCATAAATATGTGACCTTAAAAAACATCAATAAATAAATCTTACTTATTTTGATCGACCTAGTATCGGCCTGATATTACAGTGGAATGTATCAATTACAAGTTTTTCCACTAACACCAAAATGAGCCTATCACAAACACACATACATATTATACACATACTTACCCATGTTTATTGTTCCTGTTATTTTTCCTTCCTGGATGTCTGCCCCCTGTAAATATAAAGAAAAAAAGAACTTCTGTGAATAGTGTGGATCCAACAGTGGGATGTTTTTTTTCTCTGATTCAGTTTCGGTTTTAGCAGCCAACCAGATAACCGAACTACAAGACTATCTGATATGACCCTGGTAGACATGAAACAATTAACCAATGATCAATGTCTTGATCGATCCAAAAAGTAATTGAGCAATTAACCGTTACTTTTGAACTATTGTATTATATAGGTTAACAAGGGAGCAAACTTGCTCCAAAACAGGCCCATGTTGTCACACTGACTCACATCAATTATATGAGACAGAGCAAAGCATGCAAGTTAAGTGCTGACATATTTGTTCATGTGCATGTATCAGTAGCAGGAAATGGTCATTCTTAACCCTTTAACCAATGCGGTTGAAAGACGATACTTGCAAAATAAATTCATAAATTACTAAAAATTTTCAATTTTTGTTTGAAAAACATAGTTTATGACCCCCTATGTTTTTGAGACAAAAATTGAAAACAAAACAGAATTTGAATGGAGACTTTTGAAAATAGTGCTGACCGTTTTTTCCCGTCATGTTGGGTAAAGAGATAATATGCTGTAAATCATCAACGGTACAGCAATTATTCAGCTACCTATTAGGGTAAGTGATTAATCAGTTAACCAAGGTTAATCCATGTGATTAATCGTTCAAGAAAACCCTTTAACTGTTTCAGCTCTAGACCCTGGCTGTCGAAGATGTTGTTAACCCCCAAAAATGAATAGTGACCCACTATATGGTACATTATATACTATGTCAGTTTTACCCCCAAAAGTTAAAAAATTTATGGTAATTTATATATTTTTTATACTTACCAATGACCCAGACTTAGCTGGTGCTAACTCTAAAATATCTAGGGCCAAACGCAAATTTTACCCCCCCCCCCCCCAATCCCCAAAATTTGTATCTAAAACTGAAAATTACATGTCCTATATGGTCCTCCATACCTTTACTCCACTGTGCATGCGCAGTGTCAAGGAGGTCTCGAAATTGCCGCCAAAAGTCATTCTTACAACCAGTGCCTGGTAAGCGTTATGTACTCAGCGGGGAGGTATGAGTTCCCAACTCATGGGAGGGCCATCCCCATCTGGGTCATTGGTAAGTATAAAAAATATATAAATTACTAAAAAAATTTTAACATTTTTATACTGTACCAATGACCAGGACTTAGCTGAATACTAAAAAGGTTGGAGGGCCTAGGACATAAGGAAAATCCAATAGACTCAATTACCCATAGCAGACCTACTCCCGTAAGGAGAAAAGGAAAGATAGATTTACATGTATCTTTCTTATTTGTATCAAAAAAGAAAGACACAACACTATTCTGTAATTGAGCACAATAACATCAATGATCTCTATAAACATCCAGTATAACTCTTTATACTAATATTTTTTAAGGAAAGCCAATAAATACGGGAGTCTAGATAAATGAGACTCTATATACTCATTTAAAAGTATTCAAGGATTGTATATTAACGTTCAATTAATCACGTGATATATACAAATGTTTCACACCAATCAATACTTAAAAATGACACCGATGAGTAAACATAGGCTTTACCCTAAAAATCATCTCGGAACCGACTCAGAATTACTGAATCCAAGGGAGGTATTCCCTTGCTTTACACTATAAAGCAGGTGACCTAAGGGAACACCTCCCCCCCCCCCCTTCCCTTGCCCTGGATCAAATACTCCAGAGCAAAGAGGGCAGCAGGACAGAGTCACTGCCGAAACCGAAAGCCTATACACACATAGTTGCCACTGTTTAGTAGGCGACAATTCGAGTCAAAAATAACGGACCTAAACAATGTAGATCTGCAGAAAAGGACTCAATATTCTCGGATACAAAATCGTGAAAATGGAGGGCAAAGACCAATATGCAGCCTTCATTAGATCTGTAATAGCAACATTATTAGCTTAAGACCATGATGTAGAAGAACTCTTACTTCATGAGCTTAAAACTAAAGCACAGACTGCTGATTGAAGATATTATCATAAGCAGTAGTGATAGTAAATTGAATCCATCTGGCCATAGAATGGACCAAAATGTGGAGGAAGCTACCATGGCATGCCCCACAACAAACGCCAAAGTAAATTTGTCCACAGTCTTTGTGGAGCTAGAGAAGCTACCAACAGAATTTGCTCTGAAAAAATTACACTAGAGCAATATCTGCTGAATCAACGGTGCTGGAAGATATGCATATCTTATATTCCGTCTCACAAGATCGATAGAACATTTACTGCAAACGCTCTAAGATCCAAACATTGACACATACGTCTGCAACTGATTGTTGACATGCGTCGCGAATAAGTCGATCATAGACTGCTCTCCTTGGTAGCAATCGGATAGAATACTCGTTTGTTGAAAGCCCATTCTGGCGGCAACAAACAGCCCCTCCGTTAAGGGAGTCCACTAATACGTTCAGACGACCTGGAAAATGATTGGCTGATAAGAGAACTTGATGTTCTAGTACCAACCGAAAGATTCATTCCGTTAACATGAATAACAGGATGGAATTAGTGCTTCTATAATTCCGAAAATACGCTAATACCATCGAGTTGTCGGACAGAATTAGCATATGAGCATTCTGAATAACGTTATCCAATAACGTAGTGCAAGCCAAAATGACATCATCCTTGATGTTTGAGGGCTTGATAAGGAACTACAGAATCAAAAGACCCTGGCACTTCAAATCCGTCGGGCTCAATGAAACGATCCAATGTGTTTGAGCGGCATCTGTCAAAACTGTAAAACTTGGATCCGGCAATTGCAGTGGAACTACCTGAGTTAAGCGCTGAAAACTTGCCCAAGTCTGAGACTCTTATTCACTTGATTTGACAAGAAGATGTCCGTATCGAGCGAAAGAATCCTCACCCTCTAATTCTGAATTAAAAGAAATTGAAGAGGACCAATGCGTAACTAACTGCCCCATCAGAATAAAATCGCGGCAGTTCTGCATAAGCGTATCAGTCTCATGAGATCTCTCGCTGAGACCTTTTCTTCTTAAGACAATAGGGAATTATCAACTGATTAATTTCGCTCTGGTTAACGGCAAATGAACAAGAATGTAATGAGTCTCGACGCTCATCCCCCAGTGGGTAAATGACTTGGACGAAACCAGATCTGACTTCTCCTCGTTTACATAAGAAACCGAGATGCCGGATCAATAGAAGCAGAATCTGCACATCGTTCTGAAGCGTTAACTCATTGCCATACCTCTGAAGAATGTCGTCCAGGTAGGCCGACGATACCGCAGATGAATGAGCTCGGAAATGCGTCATTACCGAGTTCGATATTCGAGTGAAAGCCTAGGGGCTAGATTCATACCGAAACAGATTGCTCAGTGCTGATACAAAATTCCTATGATCAAGAAGCAAAGATACTTTCTAAATGCCTGATGCATGTACGATGACGTGAAAGTATGCTACTAGAAATCTATGCATGTAGCATAGTAGTACACCCCAATACTCGCTCTGACCGATCGGATAGACTCCATATAAATATTTGGAGACACAATCGGCTTGTTATCCAGCTCGGATCATGAGCGGACGGAACGAGCTGTCTGGTTTGGAACCAGAAAAGATGGTTGTAGAAACCTGGAAATTCCTAGATTTCTACAATCCCTATCGCGATCCCACCAGAAGAGACTAGACTTCCAGTGGAAGCAAGCCTCTTTCCTGCGTACTTGACGGAAACTGAGTCCATCTTGGACTTCAAGTTAACGTAAGTTACGTTTGAAGGACAATATAGTCCTACCGAAATGACCCATCGAAACCAAGGGACGTCCGTAAACTACACCCAAAAGTTTGAGAAACTCGACAATCTTCCACTCACTGTACACGATAGAGGATAAGACCAATACCTCCTAGTCCTGCGAGGTTAGCGGAAGGAGAAACCATGTCTTCCACGGCCCGCACCTCACCCCATCAACCGAGGGGCATCTGACCAGATGTCTCGATCAGAATTACGGCCCCTACCTGAGTCGCTACCCTGGCGGTCTCTAGAGTAAGACCTAGAGGACACATAGAAACCTCTATAGGAACTTCCCTCGGGCATATTCGCCCCAGAAGTGCATGTCCTACTTTCTCCGCTGAATCCGACTATAGGAAGCGGATTTGTATAGCAGAGAGATTAAGCTTTCTTAGTTATCTGATAATATACTGCGGAAAGCTTACCATCGAAGAGAAACTCTCCGGAGACCGGAGCAACTCTGAGAGAGTTTTTCATCTTACTATCCACACGTGTGAATGTAACCAGGGCCGCGTCACGTCTAACCAACTCCATAATGCTACTAAAGGGCGGAGTTCTATGTGAGGCCTTTGAAAGAATTTATAGGAGGATATACATCCTGGAATTCTTTCCGTTGAGGCGTAATGATAACGCTCTGGTAAGGTGATCTGCATACGATAATGTGTCTAAGCTTGCCGTATTAGACGATATTAACGTTTCCAACATGGTTAGAATAGACATAGACGAAAGTATAGACAACTCTAGGACTTAGACCTGGTTGTCTAGACACAGAGGAACTCTCGGAATGCCCTGTCCTGCCGTTTCAAATTATTCCATGAATTGATGAAAGGCAGATGAAGAGCACTTGCCGATATGAGACCGGACTTGCTCTATTAATAGCAAGTTATATATAGCATCATATAAAAGTTAAAAAATTTATAGTAATTTATATATTTTTTATACTTACCAATGACCCAGACATAGCTGGTGCTAACTCTTAAAATATAGGGCCAAACACAAATTTTGCCCCCCAATCCCCAAAATTTGCATCTAAAACTAAAGAAAACATGTCCTGAAAGGCCCTCCACACTTCGCCCCTACTGCGCATGTGCAGTGTCAAGGACGTTCCGAAATTGGCGCCATTTATCATTCTAATAACCAGTGCCTGGTAAGCGCTATGTACTCAGCGGGGAGGCAAGAGTTCCCAACTCCTGGGAGGGCCATCCCCGTCTGGGTCATTGGTAAGTATAAAAAATATATAAATTACTATAAATTTTTTAACATTTTTATACTGTACCAATGACCCAGACATAGCTGAATAGTAAAAAGGCTGGAGGGCCAAGGACATAGAGCAAAATGGAATACGCTCAATAAAATAAAATAGAGTCATCCCCTGTAGGGAAAAGAAGTAATAGGCCTTACATGTATCTTTCTTATTTATGATAAATTAGAAAGATACAACACCTTCCAAAAATTGAGCTTCATACATCCATGTACTCTATTAATATCCAATAATCCTTATACTAATAATTTTTAAAGTAAGCCAATAATAAAGTAAGTCTAGAGAATAGAGACTCTTATACTCCTAAAAGTGTGTGAGAATTGCATAATCATGTCCGTTGACATATGCAATATTCAAAAGCTATACTTTAAAAACTAAGACTTGAATGAATTTTATAAACTTAAACTTCTCACTAAACAACCATCCCAATAACAGCTCAGAATTACTAACTCCGGAGGAGGTATCCCCTTGTTTTCATAGTACAAAACAGGTGACCCAAGGGAACACCCTCCCCCCCCCTTTTTCTTGCCCTGGGTCAAATAGCCCAGAGCGAAGAGGGCAGCCGAATGGAGACACTGCCGAAACAGACAGCCTACCTAGCTATAGTAGCAACTGTTAAGTGAATGACATTCTGAGCAGTAGATAATAGACCAAACAATAGAGGCCTCCAGAAATGGACTCGATATTTCTGAGATAAAATTCATGAATGGATGGCTGAGCGCAATGAGCAGCCTTCAAAAATCTATAATAGCAACACTATTAATGTAAGCCCAAGAAGTAGAAGAACTCTTACTTCATGAGCCGAAATCTTAAGCACAACTGCTAAGCCAATGAAATACCATAAGCAGTACGCTAGTTAATAGAATCCATTAACAATAAAACGGAGCGTAACGTCCTTCTACTAGACATCAAAGACAGAAGAAGCTTACGCCCTTGTAATAAACAGATATCTGTTTATAAATACATAAACTGTACCCGGAAAGAGTAAAGGCCTATGCCCATACGAAGACGGAAGGACCTTAAAATAATAGGTTCCGGATAATAGGAGCCTAACTCTTATGCAACAATCCAATCTAAATAGTAACGGAAGTATTGATTCCGAAACTATGAAAGTGAAAATCATCCATCGATAGTGCATGAAACTCACTGACTCTACAGTAAAAGAGAAACCAACAGAATTACTGTCTAAAAGGTCAGAATTTGAAAACTACTGTTTCCAGAGGCTCAAATGATTACTTAGCTAAATAAGAACCGAAGTTAAAATCCGTATAGGAATTTAATCTAAAGATTCTAAGTCTATTTATCAAAAAGTTACTAACTGACTTAGATAAAGAGACAAAAGACTCAATTGTAAACTATCGTAGAGTGCATAGGTATGAGGTAACATAAACCTATAACCTAAATAACAACAGGCTGCAGTAGATCTTGTGAAACAAGTATACTAAAAAATAGCAATGAGTAGTATGGAGGGATCAGCCATATGAACATAATGATCCCTACACCACGACGGAAGAGCCTCCACTTTAGTCGCATAGAATAGCGAAGAAGAGGATCTCCTATAGTAAGAAATCGCGTCCAAAGCTCGTCCAGTACAGTGCTTACAATGCAATACGGACCACACAATGGAATACATGAAGGTTGCGACCTTGCTGGTTGTGATAAAGATGACACGATTTACCCAGTGAAAAAAGATCCTCACATAGAGGAAGATTTCACGTTAAGATCCACAGTAGACAAGAGAGTAAATTACTCATGATCTCTGTGAAGATAGAGATGCTATCAACAGAAATGTATTGTGGTTGTTTATCTTAGCAATACCTGCTAAAACAACAGCGCCGGAGGATACGCGTATCCTATCATTCCGTCCTATAGATCAATAGAGCGTTAACAGTATTAGCTCAGAGATCTGGACAAGCCAACACATACGTCTGCAATTGATTAGCAAGCTGTGTCATAAATAAAACATCATTGGGCGCTCCCATAGATAGCAAATCTGATTGAATACTTGTTTGTTGAGAGTCCATTCTGACAGCAACAAGCGACCCGTAAGAGAACGGGAGTGCGATAAAACAATCAGACGACCCAGAATATGACGGACCAAAACTGAACTTGGTGTACTATAACCAACAGACGGATTCTTTCCATTAAATTGAATAACGGAAACGAAAGAGTGCCTCCCTGGTTCCGGAGATACGCCACTACTGTCGAATTAAAGGACAGGAATTTGGGCATGCGTTTCTGAATAATGTTCATGCAATGACATAAAGCAAGCCTAAAAAACATTATTCCGCGGAAGTTAAACTGATAGCTAAAAGACTGCGGAACCCAAAGACCCTGGCACTTCGAATCCGTAGGGATCAGTATATATCCCAATCTGTTTGATTGGCAACCGTCATAACAGCCACACTCGGGTCCGGCAACTGCGGCGGCACTCTCTGAGTCAACCACCGAATGTTTGCCCCAGTCTGAATCTCTTGTAACACTAGATAGACAAGAGAATGTATAAATCAAGCAATTCATGGATTGCCGGAAAGTTGCCGTCGAAGAGAAGCTCCTCCGAGAACGAAGCGACTCTGAGAGAGTTCTTAACCTACTATCCACGCGTGGATGTAGCTAGGGCTGCATCACGTCTAACCAACTCCAATCAGCCACTGAAGGGCGGAGTTATACGTGAACAAACTACTGCCCTCAAAAGAAATTACATTGAGAATAATATCCCGTAAATCTTTTCTTGAAGACGTAATGATAACGCCTCAGTAAGGCGGATTACGTATAATAAAGCGTCTAAGTTAAGTCTACTATATATAATGTCGTTCCCAACATTGAAATTGGAAAAGACATAAACGGCGAAAAAGAATATATGCAGTCTTTAATCACACCGTCTAGACGCATATGAACTCTCGGTATGCCCTGCTCTGCCAAAATAAACTATATGTAAAAAAGATAAAATGGCAGAAATGAGCCACGCGGACAAGAAACTAAACTATCATGCTTAGTAGCAGGCTTGTATATATATATAAATATATAGCGTCGAAAAATAAAACACATGTTGTAATGACAATATTGGACTGCGTCGGTAAGTCAGGGACAAAGTCCCTGTACCGATCGAAAAAACCGAGTCCAATGACGCTATAAGTCTCTCATCCAAGATCGCAGCAATGAAGTCCGAAAAATAATCACTGGAAGAAATGCCAGAAAATATGAAAGGCATCTTCCGATACTACTAAAGGGAAAACTCGAAATCTTTCGAATCCCTTTCGCCATCCTGTCGGACCCTATAAAGCGTTCGGTCGTCCGTAGCTTGATGCAACCGCGGACCGCACCGACCCAGCGCCGTCGGATAATTCCTGATTCGACCGAGAAACTGTCAATTGCTGGGATGCTGCGAAACAACTGTGCTAACTCGGATAGCACGTCCGTCACTGAGGCCTGAGGAGCAGCGGTCTTACGATGCATTGCCGCAGGAAGCTCCGAGATCGTTACCCCGTGCATACTTCCAATATGCGAGCGAACGGAGTGTATAGGCCTCGTGTCCCTTGGCTACCGGATGGCGCGACCTATTCGCTGTGGAATCACTGAATGCCGAAACTGATCGGATACTCGAGGTCACGTAGCCAATGTGCGGTCGTGTGCCCTGCTGTGAGGATGAGGAAGCATTAAAGACAGTCTGTCGGACTGTCAATATAACGGAGCGTCCCGAGCAACGGACATATGCTCCGAATGTAAAATATCTGAACCACAACATGCGGTCCCCTATGTTGTTGGCTTCCTCCGATCTGTCCTCAATCTGCCGTCACTGGGTGAGTACTAAAGTAATTAAAGTGCTCGCATCACCCAAATCTCCTTCCTAGACCGCAACGGACGAACCCGGCAGCCGAACCATTCGATGAATGTACGCTACACCGGGTGAGCTAGCGAATGTCACTCCGTAAGCGATAGACATATTCCATGAGCACTTATTGCCGCTAACTCTTCATTAACTATGACGACAGAGGCACACTTTTGAAAGACATCTCCATAACTCTTCGAACAAGAAACCAGAAATGCTTGGATAGCAAGCATAAAATAATAATATATATAGCGTCGTTCAATAATTCGAAAGTTTGTGTGACATTATTGGACTATGTCGGAACTGAGGGACGATGTCCCTGAACCGAACCAAAAATTTCTAAGTCCACCGACGCTATCAGTTTCTTATCCGGCATCGCAGCATATGTTGTTCCGAAAGGGAAAGCTTGAAATCCTCCGAATCCCTTTCGGTATCCCGTCGGACCGGATGAAACTTTCGGACGACCGTACCCGCTTCCGCGGAGCGTCCCGACCCAGCATCGTCGGATAAAATATATGCGACAGATTCAGTTGATGCTGGGATGCTGCGATAAACTGTGCTATTAAGGAAAGCACGTCCGTTCCCGAGGCCTGTGCAGTAGCGGACTTACGATGCATTGCCGCTGGAAGCTCCGTGTACGTTGACTCCCGCACACTTCCTATGCGAACGTCCGGAGTCTGCAGGCCTCGAGTCCCCGGCTACCGACCCAGCGCTGTCGGATAATTCTCGATCTGACACCGTTTCTGTCGGCTGCTGGGATGCTGCGATAAGCTGTGCTATGTGCACAAGAATGTCCGGCGTCGAGACCTGCGGAGGCGCAGTCTATCGCTGCTTCGCCGAGGGCAGCTCCGCATCAGATGGCTCCCGCATACTTTTCCTATGCGAACGTCCGGAGTCCATCGGTCTCGAATCCCTGGCTGCCGGATGGTGTGACCTGGTCGCCGAAGAATCCTTGATCGGCGAAGCTGGTAATATATCGGCGGTCACGCAGCCAAGGTGCGGTCGTGTGCGCTGACGAGAAGAGGAAGCCTTAGCAGTCTCAGCGGACTGCCTATACAACGGAGCGTCCCGAGCGACAGACGTATGCTCCGCTAGCGACACATTTGTACCACAACATCTGGGGCCAGATGTTGTTGAACGAGAGAGGGGCCTCTCTCGCTTGCCGTCCGGATGGACCGGAATGAGCTATGAACCGGACTAAAAGGCTTCCTCCGTTCTCCCTCCGATCCGCCGTCACTGGGTGTGCATTAAGTTAATTTTATAGTGCTCGCATCACCCCAAAATTCCTTTTAGACCGCAACGGACGAACCCGGCTGCCGAACCATTCGGTGAATGGACGCTACACCGGGCGAGCTAGCGGACGTCAAAGGCCGTCGAACCTACTAGGGTCCTCTTAGGCAATTGGCGTATTACATGAGCACTTTTCCGCTAGCCCTTCATTAATTGTGACGACGGAGGCACACTGTTGGAAGACATCACAGATACATCACCCTAATCTTGATCGTCTGAAATAGAAATTGTTAAAGTAGAGTGACCCTGCGGGGAAAGGACCGGAGTGTCCAAATCCCCAACAACATACCGTGACATACGCTTCCCATATTGTCATCGAAATCATACGATACAGAACAGGAGTTAATGCGAGTACACTGACCACATATAGAATGATAATAAGGTCAGAGGAAGACTTCCTCTTAAAACAATTGATCAATATCCTTTCAATGTGAAAAGAAAACAAGTCCTGGTACTCGCACTAACCCCTGGCAATCAAAATACATAATAATAATATGATCCATTAATATAGAAAAAATAATTGAAATCAAAATATTTTGAAAAAATATTTTTTCAGAACAGCCCAAGTTTCTGAAAAGTAACGTTGAGCCCCAATGGATCCCAAGCCTAAGTGTGGACAAAAATTTTAAAAATATTTTAAACAATTTATTCAACACTTACGAACAATAATAATGTATCTAGTTATGATTAAAATAACATAAAGATATTATTATTTAGAAATCCCCCCCTCACACAGAGGGCTGTTGTAAATGTAAACAATGAGTGTAAAAACACTAAAATAAGACTCCAGGCACCCAGGCCCGAAATCAGTTACCAAAAATACACCATCTGATGCAAAACAGAGACTTCCAGGGAAGAAACTGCAGAACATCAGATGGTAGATGCAGAACACAACGCCTAACCACCCCTAGGTGAAGACGTAAACATGGGGAAAGAACAGAATTCATTCTGTTATTCAGCTAAAACTCCCAAGAAATTTTAGTAATAATAATTACAGAAACTATGCCAAAAGCATGGGAGAATAGCAAGGGGGAACTTAAAGGACAGGGAGAGAGGAAAAACACTTGAAAAAACAGTGTAACTAAATAATCAGAATGACAACAAAATGGCTGCTGCCTTGAAAATAGGTAACTTAACATAATTTCATTAAAAAATTTCAAGTTACAGCCCTGATAATATTCTGTCACACATTCTTTTCCTCTCCTCCTTTTCTATCCTCCTTAGAATCACCATTTCACTAATATTTATGTGTCTGGCATCATTTAAACTGAGATTTAAAAGCACAAAGATCAGTCAGATGTTAACTGATGAAGGGCCAAACTTAGAATGATAAATGGCGCCAATTTCGGAACGTCCTTGACACTGCGCATGCGCAGTAGGGGCGAAGTGTGGAGGGCCTTTCAGGACATGTTTTCTTTAGTTTTAGATGCAAATTTTGGGGATTGGGGGGCAAAATTTGTGTTTGGCCCTATATTTTAAGAGTTAGCACCAGCTATGTCTGGGTCATTGGTACAGTATAAAAATATTCAAATGTCTCTGAGACATTTCTGGACTGAGATGGAAATCGAGGGACGATGTCCCTGAACCGATTAAAGAAATCTGTGTCCAGTGGCGCTATCAGTCTTTTATTCGGCAACACAGCATTTTGGTCCGGAGGAACAACGTCAGAAAATTAAAGCCGGATGAACTCCATGGCAATTATGTTGTTCCGAAAGGGAAAAATTCAACTATTCCGTATCCCTTTCGCCATCCAGTCGGACCACTTGTAATACTTGGTCGTCCATGTCTGCACCTGCAGTGGAACGTACCGACCCAGCTACTACGGATAATTCCTGATCCGACAGAGTTTCTGTCGGTTGCTGGGATGCTGCGACAATTTGTGCTAACTGCATTAGCACATCCGCAACGGAGGCCTGTGGAGCTGCAGTCTTACAAAATTTAGCCGCTGGAAGCTCCTAAGACGTTGACTCCTGCATACTTTATAATGCGAACGTCCAAAGTATGAAGGCCTCGTATCCTTGGCTACCGGATGGCGTGACCTGGTCAATGTGAATTCCTGGTCGACGAGATTGTCTGGATATCACTGGACATGTAGCCAAGGTGCGGTCGTGTGCACTGCCGTGAGGATGAGGAAGCCAATAAAGCAGTCTCTCTGGACTGTCTATATCACGGAGCGTCCCGAGCGGTGGACGTATGCCCTGACTGAGGAACATTCTGTACGACAACATCTGTACCCAGATGTTGTTGTACGAGAGAGGGACCTCTCTCGCTCGCAGCCCATGTGGAGCTGGACGAGCTAGGAAACAGACTAATAGGCTTCCTCCGTACCATCCTCGTATCCATCGTCGCTGGGTGTGCACATGTATTTGTAGTGCTCGCATCACCCAAACCTCCTCCTGGACCGCAACGGACTAACCCGGGTGCCGAGCCATTCGCTGAATAGTCGCTACACTGGGCGAGCTAGCGGACGGCAAAGCTGTCGATCCTACTTGGGACCTCTTAGGCAATTGACGTATCTGCATGAGCACTCTTGCCGCTAGCTCTTCATTTGATTGTGACGACGGAAGCACACTTTTAAGACATCACGGAAACATTACTCTCTTCTTGATCGTCAAAGAGACCTGTGGAGCCGCGGTCTTACGTAAATAGCTGCTGGAAACTCCAGGGACATTCATTCCTGCATTTATATAATATGCGAACGTCCCAACTGGAAAGGCCTCGTGTCCTTGGCAAGCAAATGTAGTGACCTGGTTGACGTGGAATCCCTGGATGGCGAAGCAGAAGATCCCAGAACGTTCCTTCCTGCCTTATATCATATATGAACGTCCTCCGGAATCTGTGGTCACAAAGCCAAGGTGCGGTCGTGTGTGCTGACGTGAGGATGAGAAAGCCAATACAACAGCCACGTCGGACTGTCTATGCGATGGAGCGTCCCGAAACAGGAGGAGTGGACATATGCTCCGACTATCAAATGAACATTCAACAACATCGCAGCACAGATGTTGATGTAAGAGAGAGGGGGCCTCTCTCGCTCGCGGTCCGGATGGACCTGCTAGGAACCGGACTAACAGGCTTCCTCCATACTATCCTCTGTTCCGTTGTCACTGGGTGTGCACATGGTATGTTTATAGTGCTCGCAACACCCGAGATTCCTTCCTAGACCACAACGAACGAACCCGGGTGCTGACCCATTCGGTAAATGGGGGCGACATCGGGCGAGCTAGCGGACATTGACGTCAATGCCCTCGACCCTACTAGGGGCCTCTTAGGCAATTGCCGTATATCCATGAGCACTTTTGCTGCTAGCTCTTCATTGTGACGACGGAAGCACACTCTTGGACGGCATCACGGAAACATCACCCTGTTCTTGTTCCTTTGAAAAAGAGAGTGAAAAACTGGAGTTACCCGGCAGAGAGAGGGCCGCATGGTCCTCTCCCCACTAACAACCTACCGTGACACATGCCTCCGAAGTTTGTCATCCCAATTAATACACATTGAACAAGGGTTAGTGCGAGTACGTTGACTATAATTAATACAGAATTGAGGGGAAGATTTCCTCCCATTACAACTGAACAATAAATTTTACAAAGTGAAAAAAAAAAAAAATAAAAAAAAAAATAAACAGTCAAAGTACTCGCACCAAACCCTGAAAACAAAGATACATCATAAAATAATCCCTTATAACATTGCGAAAAAATTATTCAAAAAGAAAAAAAAATTTTTGAAAAAATTTTTTCAGAAGAGCCCAAGTTCCCAATGGGAACCCTGAACCCAAATGGATCCCCAAAAAGCCTAAGTGTGGACAAAAATTTAAAATCATTTTGAAAAATTAATGTAACACTTACGGACAATATTAATGTATCTTACTATGAACTAAATTAAGCAGAAGACAAGTAATCACTGTCAGAAGTAACAGTTGTCAACATAAGCAAAAGTGTCAACAAACCAGAAACATGACTCCAGGCACTGAAACAAACATGGCCCGAAATCAGTTACGAATTAAAACACTATCTGATGCAAAACAGAGACTTCCAGAGAAGAAACTGTAGAACATCAGATGGTAGATGCAGACCAAACGCCTAAACACCCCTAGGGTAAGGACGTAACATGGGGAAAAAACAGAAAATAATTCTGTTACCAAGCCAAAACTCCCAAGAAATTGTAGTAATAAACATTACAAAAATAAGCCAAAAGCATGGGAGAATAGCTAGGAGGGAATAAAGGAAAGGGGAGAGAGGAAACACTGATTAAACAATGGAACATTCATAGCAAGAATGACCACAACAGGGCCTCGAAAATAGGTAAGATGAATAATTTCGTAAACAAATTATAAGTTACAGCCCTGAACATTTGTATCCACTGTTTTTTCCTCTCCACCTTCTATTTCCACCATATATCCACCAATTCTCTCATAGTTATGCGTCTGGCATCTTAAAACTGAGATTTACAAGCACAAATAACAGTGAAGTGTAAATGTATTGAGGGCCAAACAAAGAATGACTTTTGGCGGCAATTTCGAGACCTCCTTGACACTGCGCATGCGCAGTGGAGTAAAGGTATGGAGGACCATATAGGACATGTAATTTTCGGTTTTAGATGCAAATTTTGGGGATTGGGGGGTAAAATTTGCGTTTGGCCATAGATATTTTAGAGTTAGCACCAGCTAAGTCTGGGTCATTGGTTCAGTATAAAAATATGAATGATTTTATTGTTTGTGTATGCACCGATCAAGCTGTCTTACTTGGAGGGAATTGGACTACTGGCCACCATGGATTCTCATCTCTTAATTTATCAGGAAAATGGGCGAATACGTCCTTCTCATTGTCACATTTTCTCCTGTGACAATGAGAACACAACATAGATTAGAGGAACTTTATTCATTTGTTAGGCCTAAAAAAATAAAAAATCTGTTTCTCAGGGCCTCCTGCATGGTCTTTGTGGCTGCCGCATGCTCTCTTTTTATAGCCAATGTAAACTTAAATAAAATAAAAATTAAATGGTTTATGTCTGATATTTTACCCAATTTAAAAAATTGATAGATTTGTCCCTTTGAGTGCAAGAAGGCTTTGCAATGCCTTAGCACTGCAACGCCTTCTTACTCTCAAGGGACGAAATACACCACCACTCATGCTATTCTGTAGGTTATGAGGCCTAAAACATAAACCAAGAACATGAACTTTTGATGACAAAGAAATAATTACAGAAATAAAAAATAAAATAAATGAAAGTGTCAATGACACTGTAGCTTAACTTGTGTGTTGTGTTTGATGAAAAGGATAATGTTCAATGTTTATGAAAGGATTATGAAATAAGACAAGAATTGTGATAATTGGGAATATGTTCATTTCTGTTCCCTGTATGCTATGTTTATGATAAAAATAATATGAGGTGTACACTGTACTAAAGAGCTGAGGGGTGGGTTAATATGACCTCACAGTTAATGTATGTGGCCCTCACAGTTAACATATATCAACAAAAGTTACCAAGTTACACTGAAATTATTCCAAAACGAGTCATCCTATCAAGTTACATTGAATCCCTTCATAAATATATACATATATATATATCAAAATGGGACGTTCTCATCTAGACATTATATGAAGTCAACCTACCAAGTTACAATGAAATCCCTTAATAAATATGACCTGTAGACTGTGCTAAAGGTTTTTGGGCTTTGGGCTCTGGCAGCCATCATGGTTGAATGATCGCTACCAAAAGGGGACATTCTCATCTGGGCATCATCTGGAGTGATCCTACAAAGTTACAATGAAATCCCTTCATAAATATCACGACCAAAAGGGATGTCATCATCTCGGCATTATATGGAGTCAAACTTACATGTAACAATGAAGTCCTTCCATAAATATGACCAATAGACTATGCTAAAGGTTTTGGGGTTTTGGGTTCGGGCAGCCATCAAGGCTGAATGATCGCGACCAAAAGGGGACGTTCTCATCTAGACATTATTTGGAGTCATCCTACCAAGTTACAATGAAATCCCTTAATAAATATGACCTGTAGACTGTGCTAAAGGTTTTCGGGCTTTGGGCACCTGAAGCCGTAACAGTTGCCCAATTGTGTCCAAAAGGTGACGTTCTCATCTAGACATTATATGAAGTCAACCTACCAAGTTACAATGAAATCCCTTCATAAATATGACCTGTAGACTGTGCTTAAGGTTTTTGGGCTTCGGGCTCAGGCAGCCATAATGGTTGAATGATCGCAACCAAAGGGGACAATCTCATCTGGCCATCATCTGGAGTGATCCTACAAAGTTACAATGAAATCCCTTCATAAATATGACCTGTAGACTGTGCTCATGGTTTTCAGGCTTCGGGCACTTGTCGCTATCACAGCTGACCAATCACGACCAAAAGGGGATGTCATCATCTAGGCGTTATATGGAGTCAACCTAACAGGTTACAATGAAATCCTTCCATAAATATGACCTTTTACCTATGCTAAAGGTTTTTGGGCTTGGGCACCCATCAAGGCTGAATGATCGCGATCAAAATGGGACATCCTCATACAGACATTATATGAAGTCAATCTACAAAGTTACAATGAAATCCCTTCATAAATATGACCTGTAGACTGTGCTAAAGGTTTTCGGGCTTCGGGCACCTTTAGCCGCCACAGTTGCCCAATCATGTCCAAAAGGGGACGTTCTCATCTAGACATTATATGAAGTTAACCTACCAAGTTACAATGAAATCCCTTAATAAATATGACCTGTAGACTGTGCTAAAGGTTTTCGGGCTTTGGGCTCGGGCAGCCATCATGGTTGAA
This sequence comes from Pictodentalium vernedei, assembly GCA_031216915.1. Classification (NCBI taxonomy): domain Eukaryota; kingdom Metazoa; phylum Mollusca; class Scaphopoda; order Dentaliida; family Dentaliidae; genus Pictodentalium; species Pictodentalium vernedei. The sequence continues at coordinate 410,986,077 of CM062294.1, read as the reverse complement.
TGATCGCAACCATAGGGGACAATCTCACCTGGGCATCATCTGGAGTTATCCTGAGAAGTTACAATGAAATCCCTTCATAAATATGACCTGTAGACTGTGCTAAAGGTTTTCGGGCTTCAGGCACCTTTAGCCGCCACAGTTGCCCAATCATGTCCAAAAGGGGACGTTCTCATCTAGACATTATATGAAGTTAACCTACCAAGTTACAATGAAATCCCTTAATAAATATGACCTATAGACTGTGCTAAAGGTTTTCGGGCTTTGGGCTCGGGCAGCCATCATGGTTGAATGATCGCAACCATAGGGGACAATCTCACCTGGGCATCATCTGGAGTGATCCTAAGAAGTTACAATGAAATCCCTTCATAAATATGACCTATAGACTGTGTGCTAAAGGTTTTCGGGCTTTGGGCTCGGGCAGCCATCATGGTTGAATGATCGCAACCATAGGGGACAATCTCATCTGGGCACCATCTGGAGTGATCCTAAGAAGTTACAATGAAATCCCTTCATAAATATGACCTGTGGACTGTGCTCAAGGTTTTCAGGCTTCGGGCACTTGTAGCCATCATAACTGACCAATCACGACCAAAAGGGGATGTCATCATCTAGGCATTATATGGAGTCAACCTAACAGGTTACAATGAAATCCTTCCATAAATATGACCTTTTGCCTATGCTAAAGGTTTTTGGGCTCGGGCACCCATTAAGGCTGCATGATCGCGATCAAAATGGGACGTTCTCATCTAGACATTATTTGGAGTCATCCTACCAAGTTACAATGAAATCCCTTCATAAATATGACCTCTAGACTGTGCTAAAGGTTTTCGGGCTTTGGGCCCCTGTAGCCGTCACAGTTGCCCAATCAAGTCCAAAAGGGGACTTTCTCATCTAGACATTGTATGAAGTCAACCCATCAAGTTACAATGAAATTCATCAATAAATATGACCTGTAGACTGTGCTAAAGGTTTTCGGGTTTTGGGCTCGGGCAGTTGTCACGGTTGGCAGATCATGCCCAAATGGGGAAATTCTCTTCTAGACATCATAAGGAGTCATCATACCAAGTTACAATGAAATCCCTCCACATTAAACATGACCTGCAGTCTGTGCTAAAAGTTTTTGGGTTTCGGGATTGGGCAGCCATCACGGTCGATAGATCAAGCCCAAAAGGGGATGTTCTCATCTAGGCATCATACAGAGGCATTCTACCAAGTTACAATGAAATCCCTTCATAAATATGACCTGTAGACTGTGCTAATGGTTTTCGGGTTTTGGGCTCGGGCAGCCATACCGATTGTGACCAAAAGGGGACGTTCGCGTCTTGACATGACCCCAAACATGCATATGAAATTTCGTGACGATCAGACAAGAACTGCGGGGTGTAGCCCGTGCTAAAGGAAAATGTGAACAGACGTCACAGACTCACAGACTTCCGCACGCGTGATGGCAATAGCTTATCTTGACTATGTCAAGTTAAGCTAAAAACCGCTTGCCCGCATGCAATATTATAAATAATGGCCTGAGAAACAGAAGACCTACTTTGTGGGGACTTACCCTAATTTATGTCCTTTTTGACTCAATATGCGCAATTTATTATGCCAGTAACTGTTATTGACCAATCAGCTTCAATATCTAGTGACCGTATATAAGACTGTGGATCATCGAGCTGACTGTATATAGAGCTTATATACGGTCAGTTCCGACATTTTGTTTTTGACATCCATCGCTCGCTTCGATGTCTTTCCTAATTTCACGTGTTCAACGAACAACAAATAATTTTGCGCGTGTGTTTGCTGAGCAACGTACAACTATAATACGTTTCTTCCAGTCTTTGAGAAATTTTAATAAACAAATGTAAATAAAAACAATAAATAAACCACTAAAATGACATGTATAGAAACATTAATATCACCATTAACAACAAATAATGAATGAAACTGTTCCCAATTACCTTCTTGAAAGAATTGTTAATCCATTTGATCCAGTTGTTTTATGCTTCCGGTACTTAACACTGAATTAAATTTGTAAATTTTTAATATAAATTCCTGTTTATTGAGAAGAAAACTCCGTTGTTTCAGCACCTGCTACTGGCGTGACCTTCACATGATGTAAAACCGGGAAATTCCCAGATAGTGATAACAGAACATTTGCGCTAGGAATCTGGGAAGACTTATGGTTGTGTCTCTTTCAAAGGACAGGCATAATAAATATGTTATGGGGTTTTCAGTGGGCGGATATGGTGTGGTATAAAGCTCAGCAAGATCAAGATTAGACTCGGCCTTCAGCCTCGCCTAATATTGATCTCACTTCGCCTTACATCACACCATATCTGCCTACTGAAAGCCCCATAACTTATATCTACTGAGAACCCCAAAGAATAATCAACAAAAGGAAGTTAGGAGGAACCCTACGTAAATACAGTGGAAACCTGTTAATTGAATAACAGCTTTGCCAATGAAAATTTTTCAATTAACAGGAGTATTCAATTAACAGGGATTGTCACTTTCCTGTATTCTAGAGATAAACTGAGCATTTATTCTATTACATCCTGTTTGACAGAGCTCCATGAGCTCTGTCAAACAAGATATAATAGATTAAATGCCTGTATTAGATGTACTGAGGCCAAATAGGTCTATAAACAAAGGAAAACTGGGGAGAGTCAGGGTAACGTCTTGACTGGTACAAGATTTTTTATTCAATTAACAGGAGTTTACTCTATAACCTATACTCAAATAACAGGACAAATTTGTATTAGAGGTATGGTAAATGGTTTTGTGTTGGGAAATTATATTCAGTTAACAGGGTTATTCAGTTCAGAGATATCCAATTAAGTGGGTTCCATTGTACTAACAATAGGGCTTTTTATGGTGAGTGGTACTGATTCTGTCCGTGTTAAGGAACCTGAGGTGTTATTAATTATATGTTCTTAACACATAGAAAAACTGATCAGAAATGGAGGTTTTTGTCCTGAAACCAAGTTAACAAGTTCTCCTCTGACCACATCCAGTGCAGTTGTGTTGCTTGACCCAGTTATTCACAAACCGGCATCATTCTGCAGAATCTCCAGGTTTCTGACTCTTGTTTGGTTCAAAGGGATCACATCCATTCCATAAGTTATACTTGGTAACCCCACACTCTCCCAAATAGTTTTTCCAACGAATATCTTGTTAAAGCTGTTCCTTCCCAGAAGTGTTAACTGATTTCGCATTCTTTTCCCTTTTGTGTTAAGTTTGTTGGTATGGTTCCTGTATATGCCTTTACCCCTAAGTATACATATTCTCATGTCTCCTACAATGTTATATCCTTGCTATTCCTTGCACCAATAGAAAATTTCCCCCACCTGCCAACTTTAGGACGATGCTCGATTTAACTGGATTCGCATAGCAGTTTTCGAATCAATTTTCAACTATAGTTGATCAATTTCTAATGAAAAATCATGTAAATAATAGGAAATGCTAAATTTATCCAAGTTGGAAAACTGCTAATAAATTTTAAATGAAAGTGTCAATGACACTGTAGCTCAACTTGTCAAGACAAAGACATGCACATGTATAGTATGTGACACAGCAATGACAAAAATCTAGGTAATGACCTGATAACAAAGGTACATATAAAGTATTGTAATGGTCTGTACATAAATACTGACCGTTGCCTGTAACAAATGTATAGGTAAAGTATTGTAAAGGTGGGTGACAGTCAGATGCTAAACTAGAAAAGAAAACTTTGAGTCCCAGAGTGGGTCTGACTGAACCCCAAAATATTTGTTCTCATAGCACAGTGATAACAAAGGCACCCCAAAACACACTCGTTCCTGTCCCAAGGTGAAAACAAAGGTACCCAAGAAGTTTTGTGAAGATCAATTCATAAATACGAGCTGTATAGAACTTGTGACAAAAAACTGATTGGACCTAATTTTGGTACAAAATGGCCACTGGCAGCCATCTTGAATTTTGGACCGTACCCAGAAACACTCATTCTCGTCCCAAGGTGATAACAAAGGTACCCAAGAAGTTTTGTGAAGATCGGTTCATAAATACAGCCTCTACCCTGAGCCGCATTGACATGTGTGCTCACATTGTGCAAGTAGCACTGAATAAGTCAAAGTTCATCTAATTTGCATAATTTCTGCACGAAAAAAAACCCCTTAGAATATGTGATGTATTCCATGTTACTAAACATTCATACAAAAATTTATTCAAATCAGAACTTTCATACAGAAGTTCTGTACAAAAGACTGATTGCACTAATTTTGGTACAAAATGGCTGCTGGTGGCCATCTTGAATTTCGGACCACACCCAAAAACACTCGCTCTAATCCCACGGTGATAACAAAGGTACCTAACAAGGTTCGTAAAGATTGGTTCATAAATATGGCCTCTAGTCTGAGCTGTATAGAAGTTGTGTACAAAAAACTGATTAGACCTAATTTCGGTACAAAATGGCCACTGGCAGCCATCTTGAATTTTAGACTGCACCCAGAAAACCTCGTTCTCGTCCCAAGGTGATAACAAAGGTACCCAAGACATTTCGTGAAGATCAGTTCATAAATACAGACTCTAGTCTGAGCCGTATTGACATGTGTACTTAATGTGTGTAAGTCGCACTGAAATATCAAAGTTCATCTAATTTGCATAATTTCTGCACGAGAAAAAAACCCGTATTATATGTGATGTATCCCATGGTACTAAACATTCACACAAAAAATTATTCAAATCAGCGCTTTCATATGGAAGTTCTGTGTAAAAATCTGATTGCACCTAATTTTGTACAAAATGGCTGCCATCGGCCATCTTGAATTTCGGACCGGACCCAAAAACACTCGTTCTCATCCCACGGTGATACCAAAGGTACCCAAGAAGTTTCGTAAGGATCGGTTCATAAATACGGCCTCTAGCCCGAGCCGTATTGGCATTTGCACTTACAGTGCTGAAATTAACACCAAAAAACATCAAAATTAATCTAATTTGCACAATTTACGTACGAGAAAAAAATCCGTATTATATGTGATGTACCCCATGGTACTAAACATTCATACAAAAAATTATTCAAATCAGAGCTTTCATATGGAAGTTCTGTACAAAAAACAGATTTCTGCATCATCGGTACAAAATGGTGGCTGGCAGCCATCTTGAATTTCGGACCGCACCCAAAAACACTCGTTCTCGTCCCACGGTCATAACAAAGGTACCCAGGAAGTTTCGTAAAGATCGGTTCATAAATACGACCTCTAGCCCGAGCCATAGCCAACTGTTGACGTACGGACAGATGGACAGACGGACGACGGGCCATGACAATAGCTCAAATTTGACTTCGTCAAAGTTGAGCTAAAAATTAAATCGACCCCTGTTTGGGACTCATCTACCCAACGGTCCACTGATATTACATTACTCTTGTTTTCATTCATCGTAGTTTGAACAAAAATCAACTAAATTCACTCTGTATATAATTTGTCCATACCCCACCTAAACCACCCGATTAGAACAACTAATTAGAGCAAAACTATAGTCAGCCAATCCTTGAAGTTGAGGATTATCACACCTGAGCTGGAAACAATAGGTGCAGGGCAAAGAGGAATGGACCTAATAATCTGATAACATGAGGTACATATAAAGGGTATACAAAGTTAGTTTAAATATGCAGCAACAGACTGTAAGGCCACACAAAGTAGATCTTCTGTTTCTCAGGCCATTATTTGTGAAATTGCATGCGGGCGAGCATTTTTTTATTTTATTTTTAATTTCAGTAATTACTTCGTAGCCTTCAAAAGTTCATGTTCTTGGTTCAAGTTTTGGGCCTCATAATCTACAGAATAGCATGGGTGGTGGTGTATTTCATCCCTTGAGTGCAAGAAGGCTTTGCAATGCTAAAGCATTGCAAAGCCTTCTTGCACTCAAGGGACAAATTCAGCATTTTTTTTAACTTGGGTAAAATATCAGACATAAACCATTTAATTTTAATTTTTTTATTAAGTTTACTGTTTACTGGTTATAAAAAGAGAGCATGCGGCAGCCAAAAGGACCATGTGGGAGGGCCTGAGAAACAGATTTTTAATTTTTTTAGGCCCAATACTTTGCCACAAAAGTGGTCAAGGAATTCCGATTGTGTCAGTCCGAATAAAATCACAACCCAATTAATGACACTTTGGAAAACTGTGACAGTAAAAATAATGAGAGTTGATACAAAATCGTAATTTAACTGATAAGATGAATATCTGCGGTCGACCTAAGGTTTTAATTCTAAAACGCATGCGATGGCAAATGATTACATTACTGTGAAACTGAAACAACACACAATTTATCCTTGCTGAAATGGGGATTCTTTTCCAAATTATGAATTAACTGTTCATTGGTCATTCAATCTGATTCTAGATTAGTTACGGTGTTCAGTTTTTATAAGGCCAAAAATATTAATGGTTTGGTTCCAGTTAAATAGCAGAAAAAAATAGCGTCGGAATAGTTTTTTTTTTTTTAATATTTTTTTTCCCCTTGAATTTGTGCTTGAGTTAATTTTTAGGACCAAATTCTACCAGCAGTTGTGACTGAAATATACTGCTTTGATATTCTTCCGAGTCTGAATTGCGAAATTACACCCAAAATGGCACTTTATCAACAGACGCTTTATTTGCGATTGCAGTGGACATTTCGGGTGTAATTCTGCAACTTCAAAATGAAACAGACTTGTAGGTGTCATGATAATATTATCATCAGCTGTCCTCAGATTCTGAAGTGAAGTGTGCATTCACACATCTCACTTTATCACGGGAAGTGTTAATATTAGCGCACCTCAGCACATGAAATAAATTTACATTTTAAGTGTTTGTGGTAAAGGACTGGTAAAGAATTATCGTATTTATCTTGGCAGAAGAAGCACAAATGACTTGCTTTTGTTTATTTGAAAACAATAATGTACCTGTGTCAGTCTTGTATCAAACACTTGCGTGCACACTATTTTGAAGGCAAGATACTATCATGACATCACTGTGTGTAAAAAGCCAACCACCTTGAAGTATAAGTGTAAAACTACAGGGAATCCCTTGGCATTTCCCAAGAAAAATTTCCTGGTTTTAAACACCAGGAATGCGATTGGTCGAATGTTCAATGTGACTGACTATGCATGCTTTGTGTAATGCAGTACATGTGGTTTCTTGTTTCTGACAAATTTATTTATATTATTTATTTATTGGTGTTTAAGGTCACATATTTTTGCACAATGGCTAATCATGACTACAACATGAGTATCAACTCAAGACCAGGGGTGAGTGTTAATAAGCCATGTTGCCCATTTTAGAGAGGGTTTGCACCTCTCAAGCATTGGTGACTAGGACCTATTTTACCAGTAAAACAGAGCCTGTTTACCGCAGTGAACAGGCAATGCTTCACTTCCCGGGGTTCATGCGGGGATTCTGACAAATTAGAGGTAAACAATGTTCTATCATTTTTGTAGTAATGGTGATTGTCAAGACAAACCACTTGAACAGTTTGGAATGAAAAGTAATGAAGAAAGGTCCAATAGTCTGCGAGAGTACACAGGGTGGTAAAAAGGGAAAGACCCAAATTTAAACCAATAGTAATCCGAACCAGTGAAGTAAATTCACTTTTTGTAAACTGTGATAAACAAGTTGAAATTTGCATAGCAGAGTTAAAACGACTTCAGTATACAATTACCAATTATGATTTAATTTGCTGGTGAACATGGTACAGTTTATATATATAAATCGGAAAACAAAAAAAAAGGCCCAGCACAAGGGCTGCAACGATATGCATCCCTAACGATACGATATGTATCACAATTCAATCTGTACGATATGATATGTATCATGATACACATGATCTCCCATGGCACGCAACTACAACTATCAAATATTTGGAACTACATGTATTCATTTCTGGTAGCTTTCTTTTACCACAAAGTTTTGAATGCACTCTTTAAACGGTATGTAACTTCTCAATGTGATGACCATTGGCATACATTTATTTCAGGTTTTGATTTTTTGACCTGTTTTCTGGTGTTTTTCCTGCTTAATCAATTTAATCCATCTAGTTTGACAGAGCTCTGTCAAACAAGATATAATGGATTAATCAAATAAATAGCAAATTAGAGGGAATTCACCAACCTTTGATTAACTGAATAATCCTGTGTTAAAGGCATATTTAGCACTGTCAATGCTGGTATGCAAAAAGAACAGTGTTTCACTGCAGCAGCTTTCAAAATCTATGAAACTGTTTTGCCTTATATTTATATTTCTTGTATCGCAATACACAGTGAACAATGATACGTATTGAACCATGAGCAGTGTATCACGGTTCATGCATATCGCGATTAATCGTTGCAGCCCTACCTAGCACTATATGTGTCATTGTAAAAGTTGGCGTTTGACGTTTGTGTGTTTTTTTCTGGTTTTTTTTCAATTTCAATAAAAAAAATTGTTAGGGTTGGGACGCAAAATTAGAGTCGGGCAGGTAACCGGAACCATACCATTATTTTTGGGGGGCCTAAACAAAATAATGTTTCTCAGTTGCAACTTTGTCGACCCTCTGTTTTGATTAAATCAACTAAAGAGACCACATCAGTGAACAGTTCAACACAGTATGCCTACTTCAGCTGCTTGTGAATAACGCTAAGAGAAAGCATTCACAATGTCAAGAGAGCACAATTGGGCTTGTACAGGAAAAGGAAGGTTGTACCATTATGTTGACCATTTCAGAGGAATCAGACTCCAGGCATTGGTTACGAAGTACCATAATATGAAAGTTAAGTTAAGGGCCTAATCTATCAGTTTTATGAATAGACCATTTGCAAATCCTGGTGAGGCGATTCCTAAACTGGTAGAGTTAGTGGCAACTCATAAACATCCAAAATTATGAGTATGGGAATTTTCTTAAGTTAAACCCATGTGAAAGAGTGTTCTGTTGTTTCAATGTCAGGTCTTGGGTTTTGAAAATCACAGGAGAGTGAAGAACGGCCTCCTGACATCAGTTCAGGGAGGGACAACTGTACCAATGTAGGACAAAAAACATATTAATTACAATGTTAGACACTTTATGATAGGCTCTTCTTTAATAACATTATTGGGAACTCTGTTATCATTCAAAGGTCTTCATCAAACAAATTTTGTCCAGGAACAGGTACTTCCATCATACAATCAAGAAGGGGTCTTGTGCACAATATTCAAATTGCCTTGGCTGTTGTTTTTTAGACAAGTTTTGGTTGCCTCCAAGAGGCAAAATTGCACAAATCCTTAAGGACTAAAAGAGACTTGTATTTGTCTATGTTTCATTAAATTTATTGTGTCAGCTCAGATTTTTAGAATCCCTTAGTTCATCAAGGATTTTCTTGGTAGACATTTACTGCTCTTCATTATATACAATGGGGGAGGGTTTCGGCCTCCACTGATTTGTACCACCTACAGGGGTAATTTATTTTTAAATTGTTAGGAAGACGACTTACATAAGCTTTAAGCTTCCTGTCGAATCCCTCTTTTACACAGCAATAAATTTCCTTGCCTTTACTTGTTTCGTGTATAATACTAATACTGTATCTTGTGTTGTTCAGATTTTTTGTTACTCAACTGTTATTGTCAAATATATTTACTTATCAACTATTGAATAAATATTGTTTAAACTAAATCAGGTGATCACAGAGAGAACACATGCTTTAAAATGACTGGCCTGAAGCATAAACAGAGCTCAACTGTGAAGAGATCATACAATGTAGGGGTGTAAAGATATGCTTGTGCCATGATACAATACATATATATTAATACGTGGGTCACGATGCTGATACGTATCTCGATATGATGAGTGAGAGCTTGATTCCCTACAGCAGCAATAGCACAATAAAACAGAAGGTCATCTATTGACTACTCAAGACATTGTTATTCAACAACAATTTTGAATCCATTCAAGGCTAATTTTTATCAAAAACAGAGCACTATAAACATTCAGATGAGTAATACATGTTTCTGCTCCATCCACCGTACTGCCCTGACATTCAGCACTGATGGTAGATTTCAGGTTTAATTATTCAAAATCAACATACTTTATTAACATATTATGAATAGAGCTGATATGGTTAACCCTTTACCTAACGAAATGCCCGCATCCGTCCGCATAATATGCAAATTGAGCAGTTGAAAAAAGTAAATTTTTCAAAATATTTCAACAAACCCATATCATGTGACCCCTCATTGGAATGAGCTCATTGAGCTCGTTCCAAGGAAGGGTCACATGATATGGTTTTTTTGAAAGTTTTTTAAAAATTTAAAAAAAATATATTTAAAACAAGAGGCCCCACGGGGCCTGAAGCGCTCATCTTGTACAGAACACAATTTAAACAGAGTCCAAGAATGAGTCTACATTAAGCAAGCCATCTCCATAGGCTACACTGTCAATCCTTGAGTCCCTCAGGAGTGACAAAAATAATCTGGGCATCATGCCTTTTCTTCAATTGATCATGATTTTAATTCTTCAGCAAAATGTCCAATTCCAGCTCCCATAGAGAGCCCAAATATTAACTCAGGCTCTTTATTTGAACACAGTTAAATCTGACTTCCCTAGAGATGTTGTGTACCGAATATGAAAGCATTCTGACTGTTGGATCTGAAGAAGAGAAATTGTAAAGAAATTTCTTCGAATTGCACTAAGTTCAAATTTGGGCTACCATAGCGAGCCCAAATATTAACCTATGACTCCGATTTGAACAAACTTGAATCTGAACCCCCTAGAGATGTTGTATACCAAATGTGAAAGCATTCTGACAACATTCTGACAAGTGAATCTGAAGAAGAAGATTTTTGAAGAAATTCCCTCATATTGTACCAAGTTAAATTTCATGTTCCCATATGGAGCCCAAATATTAATCTAGGCACTCGAATTGAACAACCTAGAATCTGCCCCCCCTCCCCCCCTAGAGATGCTGTATACCAAATATAAAAGCATTCCGACTGGTGGATCTGAAGAAGAAGATTTTTAAAGAAATTTCCTCATATTGCACTAAGTAAAAATTTGGGCTACCATAGTGAGCCCAAATATATACCTAGGGATATGATTTGAACAAACTTGAATTTGACCCCCATAGAGATGTTGCATACCAAATATCAAAGCATTCTGACTGATGGTTCTGAAGAAGATTTTTTTAAATTACCCTCCATATTGAACAAAGATAAAATTTGGGCTTCCGTAGGAAGCCCAAATATTAACCTAGGGACTTGGTTTGAACAATCTAGAATCTGACCCTCATAACAATGATGTATACCAAATATTAAAAGATTCCGACTGGTGGTTCTGAAGAAGAAGATTTTTAAAGAATATTCCCCATATTACCCTATGTTAAAACTTCGGGCTCCTGTGGAGAGCCCAAATATGAACCAATGAGCTTTACTTCAACAAAATTTTATCTGACCCCCCCTATGAATGCTGTATACCAAATATCAAAAGATTCTGATAATTGGTTCTGGAGAAAAGATTTTTTTAAATTTTTGCAAATATGCTGACTCAGCATTTTTTCGATGCCCATTACAGAACACCCTAACATAACCGATGGCCATTTTTTTTTACCATTCAATTCTACTGGTCATAAGGATACTTCATACCAAATAAAAGCTCTCTGTTCCGTGGGATTTGGGAAATATGGGCATTTGAAAATATTTCTATTTTTAGCTCCCAGAGTTCCCATGGGGATGCAGGAATTTTTTTACTACCACAAACCAAATTTGGTTCATACCGGACCATCGGTTCAGAAAATAGAAATTTTGGGCGGGGCCAAAAATCTTACCCCTCCTATTACAAAGCCAAATATTACTTCACGAACTTTGTTTGAACGAACTTGATTCTACACCTCATATGGAAGCTCCATAGCAAATATCAAGTCATTGTACACGCTGGTTCTTGAGAAGAAGATTTTTAAAATATTTTGGAGCATTTGCCCCCACTCCCTCCCTATGGGGCTGGGCATGCTGAGTTGAACAAAAATGAAATGCCCCTTTGGGACCATCACTCACACAAACTTTCACTTGAATTGGCCCAGTGGCTTTGGAGGAGAAGAGCAAAACATGGTGTTGACGGATGACGGATGCAGGACGCCAGACAACGGACGGAGAGCGATGAAATTAATAATAATTTTTGATATCGTCTGCTTTGGGTAAAGGGTTAAGGGGTTTTCTTGATCGATTAATCATGTGGATTAACTTTGGTTAACCGATTAATCACTTGTCCAAATAGATATCTGAATAATTGACATACCGTTGATGATTTACAGCATCAACCCTTTACCCAACATAACAAACAAAACCGACTAGGCCTTTATACAAAAATCTCCATCCAAATTAATTGTTTTCAATTTTTGTCTCAAAAACATAGCTTATGACCTCGTTGAGCTCATTTCAATGAGGAGTCATAAGCTATGTTTTTCAGACAAAAATTGAAATTTTTTAGTAATTCATGAATTTTTTTTTGCAAGTATCGTCTGCTACCCACAATGGGTAAAGAGTTAAAAATGACCGTTCCCAGCTACTGATACAGAATGATGATCATGCAAGTAAACAAGTATGTCAGCAAGTAACTTGCATGCTTTACTCTGTCTTATATAATTGATGTGAGTCAGTGTGACAATGTCTGCCTGTTTTGGAGCAAGTTTGTTCCTTTGTTATAACCCATATAATACAGTAGTTCAAAAGTAATGGTTAACTGGTTGAGGGCTACATTATTTTTGGTGGTCTGAATTTGTTCATCAAAATTTGTTTTATTACAAATTATTGAAGAGTGCCCACAGGCACTCTTCAATAATTTGTGATGAAACAAATTTATATAAACAAAAATATTATTTACGTTTGAGTGAATATGAAACACGAGCAAGGAAAATATTGGCTTTTGCTCTGGTACCCCCAATTTTTTGAAAGCCCTGATAGTGGCTTCTAGCACTCAACCAGTTAATCGATGAATTACTTTTTGGATCGATCAAGATGTTGATCATTGATTAATCGATTAATCAGTTAACTGTTTCAGCTCTAATTATGAAATTGGGTAATATAATATGAAACTCATAATGCTTTTATCTTACTGGATAGACATTGTCATACAGTTAAAACTAGAAGTCCTGTCATATACTGAGTGCTTATCTAAGTTTAATTGCGCACAGGAATTGCATGCAATTGCCATATCGAATGGCATCCAAAGCAGGGCAGGTTCTCCTAGTTACTCATAGCAAACACAGGCAATGTTTCTGCCAATGGAGAAAAAGGTCCATTGGCTGAAACACTGCTTGTGCACAGGCCATATGTACAGAATTTTAGCCTTAATATGGTCAAAAAGCGTAGATTAATGCGCCGATCAACGTGCTATTTGTGCGCATTTCATGACAGGAGTTCTAGTTTTAACTGTACCTCAAGCATGTATTGGATTAACTTATTGTTGGTATCTAACTGATAATCCATTTTCACTTGGGCAAATTCCAATGGCAATTTGCAATATTTTAAATATCAACATGACATTTATTTGCATTATTGCTAATATTGCTGGACCAATGCTGACAAATAATTATAGTCAGTGTTGGTGCCACATCACTAAAAACTCATGTCAATGTCCAATTGGGTAGCCCTAATACAATATAGGGAATTGCAGGTCACGTTCTATTTGACATGTGACTGCACCAAACATTTTGATAAGTCAAACTCCACTACTACAGCCAATCGCAACATTATATAGTAGGAATAAATAGGTAATGTATCATAGGGTCCTGCGAATATTCGAGATTATCGATACCATTTGTCTGCTTCGAGATCGATTCCGAATCAGTCTCAAGATTTAATTTTTTAATTTTTTTTAATCTCTTGTACTCAAGCCTGGAAATAAAGAGCTTACATCGTAACCTGTTAGCAGGTTATGCAATAAAACAAGGCGGTAATGTAAAGGAAAAAAGTGGTGTGATGCTTTTCCTCTTTTTCTGTTTTTACTCAGGCATGTTAACCTCCAGAATAAATTTTTAGGGAACCTGAGGGTGATTTTCAGGGAAATGGGATGGATTTCAGGGAAAAGTTCTGGCATGGACAAAACAAAAGACAAAACTTTTTCAGCGTCAATTATGCTGATGCATTTATACTATGGTAAAAAATCGTAAAATAATTGTTGATTTGACCTCCTCCCCCCCCCCCGCCATCCTCTTCTTTATGACCCCCCCCCCCCCCCACCCACCCACAGAGCACCATCACCTGTGGTTTGCTTTTATCAAAGTCTACTAAGCTAATAATTTCCAAAGTCTGGAAATGTTAACAGGAAAAGATGTCCTAATGTTCAGTTACAGTTAGCAGAATTTGAAATTTATTTATTATTTATTTATTGATGTTTAAGGTCACATACTTATGCACAATGGCTAATCATGACCGTGACAGTTTTATGGGTGGAGGAAGCCGGAGTACCCGGAGAGAACCACCGAGCAATGACGAGCAGCTGCCAGCTCCCCAACATCGTAACTCCGCACTGCAGCACAGGCAGGGTTAGATTGGTTGAAGACATGCGTACCATCGACGTGCAGTACGCCTTAGTACACGGCGTCATCGTGCCCCCGCGCGGCAATGGAGATGAAGTGTTTTGCCCAAGGACACAACGCGGTTGCCGCAGGTGGGATTCGAACCGAGGACCTCTCGGCTTGCAGCCTGCACCTCTACCTACTGAGCCACCGCGCTCCGCAGAATTTGAAATGTATGTGATTTGACTCTGAACATTTTACATAAGTTACAATGGGAAAGAAATATTCAACTGTTGTTTTCAGGGATTTTTGGTCCAAAACTGATTCCCATCTGGGAGGCCTGAACAACACTGAAATTTCGGGATTTTCCTGGGCATTCCGGGGGAGTTAACATGTCTGTTTTTACTATGCAAATCATGTTGTTTACGACTTGGCAGAATTCCTGCCAAAATAAGTAGCAGTAACTAATGCGCGTTCTCGCTTTGGCGAGATCGCACATCACATTATATCTTGCTATTTATTTTGACGGAAATTCTGTTAAGATGCAGAAGGCATGCCACTCTGGTCATATGTGGATGCAATGCGCAACCTTTGAGTCGAGTTTGTTTCGAAAGATTGTCATACAAGACAGGAAAAAACATGCAGGATTAGGAAGTTAATAAATGCTGTGGTGTTTTATCGCAACCTGTACTGCGTTCGTATATTTTACAATTGACGTAACCCTCACATTACCTAAATGATCGTTCGCATGTTATTTCCAGGCCTGTGTACTAACTTCAATTTGTTACATTAACATCAAAAATTGGATAAAATTGTTAATTGTCATTAGACAATTCATTCATGTAGGCTCAATTCATATTTAACTGAGTAACTGATAAAGGTAATTGTTTGGTAAGTAGTGAATTTTGTCTGGAAAATTTTCCATAGTTTTAGTTTTTGAAGGCTAAACTTGTGACTATTCAAATTCTTAAGAACGTGAATAGTAACAAGCTGAGCCTTCAAAAACAAAAACTATCGATAATAATAGGCCTGGCTGTTTCAGTGACGGTGCTACTGCGAATACTTATTTATTGGTATTTAAGGTTCACTCAGTCTTGTAAGGGCTATCACAGTGTTCCATAACTTCCGTTTGGTGCAATATTTGTGTTTTAAGATTCGATTCAAGATCTGATTCAATATCGATATCAGAGACACGACTCGATTTGAAAAAAAATTTGTGATATGATATGCAGATCACTAATGTATCAATGAATTAATTACTGGGTGAAATTTTGAATTTGAAGCAATTTTGATGTTTTGGAGACATTGTAAGCTTAACTCAACAGGCCCAACTTACAATCTTCCATTGTAAGTTACAATAGAAGATGGTAAGTTGGGCAGTGGCGGCGCTACGGGTGGGCATGGGGGGGGGGGATTTGCCCCCCCCAAACAAAGGTTTTGCCCCCCCCCCCCAACCATCTCGCATGCATTTCCATCCACCCTCACACACAAACACATTCAGTCACTCTCTCTCTCACACACACACACACCCCTCTCTTTTTTTATTCCCAATAATTTCCCATACACACTTATCCCAAATCCTCAGGCTAGCTGATGAACACATCCAGGCAGTAGAGATTTAAAGACTCGGATGCAGATACTTATAAGTTATAATTAAGTTATGAGCCAACAAAGGCATGTCTATCCATATCCCTTGTCTAAAAAAATTCATGGATTTCGCATTATGACAGACGGGCATTATCTCCCTTGCACTGTTCAATTATTTGAAGTCTCTCTCTCTCTCTCTCTCTCTCTCTCTCTCTCTCTCTCTCTGTCTCACGCACAGACCCACCAGACGCGGATCCAGGATTTTTTGAAAGGAGGATCGCTAATTACCATTACATTTAGTCGAAACTTGGACCCAAAGTCCGTAATATAATTTTTTTGGTTTGGTACGTCCACAGGATGTACCAAACCAAAAAAGTATATTACGGACTTTGGGTCCAAGTTTGGACTACCTCATAACAAAGTAATGATATGATCCTTTATGTATTTGCCCCCCTTCATGGGAGTCTGCCCCCCAAGTTGCCTCCCCCCCCCCCCCCCCCCCACAAAAAAATTTCTGGTGCCGCCACTGAAGTTGGGCCTGTTGAGTTAAACCCAGAAATAAACATGAACACAGTTGAAATATATATCATAAAATACCCTTTTCTTAAATAAATTTAACTTAAATACATATTTTACTGCTTCGTGAGTTTTTTATCAGAGTTTGAAATGCATGTGATTTGACTCAGAACGTTTTTCATAAGTTACAACGGGAACGAAATATTTGACTGTTGTTTTCTGGGATTTTTGGTCCAAAACTGATTCCCGTCCAGGAGGCCGGGAACTACACTGAAATTCCGGGATTTTCCCGGGCATTCCGGGAGAGTTAACATGTCTGATTGTAACATAACAAGTCAACAGCGTGACTATGGTTTGCACTGTTGCTGATATTGATTTTCTATGGATAATTCAAGTATTATGTTTGTCACATGCACATACAAACAACTCTATACTGACAGTGTTCATTTGAATGACAGGAATTTTGTTGTACGGAAATATTCGGAAAATCCGATTCACGGATACCAGTCGGAAAACGAGGCCTGTTATGTTAGTTAACTAGGTTTGCATGCCTTGCATTTATCTAATATTTGACTGCTTGAGTTGATGCATGTATCGTGAAACGAAGCATTATGGTGTAATAGGGCAGTGGTCTATCTTTACACCCCTAATTAAACGGTCTAAAAAGTAACTCAATTTGGCTTCGGTAAAACTGAACTTTTTGGTGTATGGCAAAAAATTTACTTACAGGAATATCAGAGACCATCCAATGTAACCAGTAACCTTGACCTGGTGCATCAGGATCCACCATTACAAGAATATACTTCTCCTGATAAAACAGAAAAATAATTATTATAGTACAGTACAGCCCCACTTAATTGGATATCTATTAATTGAATTACCCTGGTAACTGAATATAACTTCCAAACAGAACACCATTTTCCATACTATCGGTACAAATTTTACTCGTTAACCCTCTGCACTCTGTCAAAATGGCAAAGTTTTCAGCAGCAAATATTCCCCATAATGCAAATTTGATATCTAACTAAATATATCTTGTTTGACAGAGCTCAGTGAACTCTGTCAAACAAGATATAATTGGTTAAATTAATAGTTAAACAAGAGAAAACAAGTGTGATTGGAGAACATTCAGTTGTCCTACCAGAGTGCTAGGGGTTAACTGCGAATGGGTTATAGAGTAAACTCCTGTTAATTGAATACAATATACAATATACAATATACAATATTTTATTCACAATATACATGTAGATATTGTGTATTGAATAAAACAAATCAAGTAATATTTAAGTGGAGACAGGTGAAAGTGACCTCTGGGCAACAAATCCACCTGAATAGAACTAGTGATGAACCGATAATTGGAATCGGCAATCAGAACCGGCCGGTTATGGGGCATCGGACGATTATGACAACCGGCAGTTAAAAACCGTCAGTTTCCGGTTATTCTATATTTAACACTGACTATTAAAAATCCCTTTGATATCTGGCCATTTCAATAAAGTTTCCCCCATTAAAAACGTGTGAAGTGCATAGCAGAAAATTTTAGGGATTGGCAGAGCAGAGATATTACGGAATTTACTAACTGCAATCAGTACGAGATCGCCACTATTTCTCGAAGATTGTACAGTTCATGTAAACATGAGAGATACACATCAAGGGAGGTAACAAGTTGTAAAAAGAACATTGAATAATACATTCTGACATACGTGTAAACCATGCGTCATACGACTTCACAACACACATTAACGTCAAAATTATTATTCATTTAAGACACAAAGTATGTGTGCTCAGTATATTCCTGGTTAATACAGTCAAGTGTATTGTATCCTTACACAAAACCGTATTAACACGCTTTACCTGAATAAATCACAATCTTCACGAGAACAATATCGTGTGATTGTATCGTTAATAACAATCTTTTCCCCACACTCCAACCAAAATGCAAATATTATTTTGGCTAATATTGCCCTGCACTAAATATGCATACTCTGAGATCTTATGTGGTATTAAGCTTTCGTAATTGATGATTTATCAACAAAATTCTGTAGTATAACAGTCACAAACAGATTTTTTTCAGTGTCCTACTTCAATCATCGGAATCGAAATCAGAATCGGCATAATCAGCAGAGAAATAACCAGTAATCGGTTGATAGCAAGTTTTGATAATCTGTTCATCACTAAATAGAATGCAAGACGAGCATTAAATGTGTTCAATTTTTCATCTTTCCATTAATGCACATTGATTGAACAGTGTAGACAAAAGTACTATCACAAATGGCTTTAATTTCAATGCTCTGATGGGGAGTTTTTTCTAAAGGACTCTAAATGGCAGAAAATAATCCAAGGTTATTTTTTCTTCAGAGAATATAATCTGTCCCAATTTGATCCTGGAGCATTTTTTAGTCAGTTTGTGCATGTACATGGATTGGGGGAGTTGCTATTGGAGGAGATTGTTGGTTGGAAGGGCCAAAGGCCAAGTAATCTTGGAGGGGTGAGGGAAACTGGACAGAAGCTCAGAATGTTCCAAATGGATAATATAGTACTGAGGCCCATAAATCATGTTTGCTATCAGTGTCTCACTAAATTTCTCTTCATCGATTCTATATCAATATATATTCTAAGTATAACATGTACATGTAAAGTTAGAAAGGTATAAGGCTGATACTTTGAGGATAGGCTTAAAACCAGTAAGTACCCTTTTGAAGAGTTACAAAAATCACAATACATCTTATTACTGTATGAAAGGGCATGGATGCCTCTGTCCCCTGTCAAGAGCAAAGCGACAAGTTCCCATCCCCTGCCCCAGCAGCCCAGTTAGGTAGGTATGCTGTATTCTTTTTAGGTCACTGTATTGGGGCTTCATTTATTAACATGAGGCTCCAAGGGGCCTGAGGCACTTACCTGACAAAAGTGGTTTAAAGAAGGATTTAATTAACATCTATCGCTAGTCAACCCCACACAGGAATGAAGTTATTTAATTATTTATAACTCTGTTGTCCATGCCAGATGATTTTGTTCTCGTACTGGGATGTTATCACAGAAATACTGCCCAGATTTCCAGTAATGCAAAACTATGGAGTTCAAATATCAACCTAAGGACTCAACTTGAACAAACTTGAGCCTGAACCCTTCCCCTCCACCCCCAGGATGCCTTACATGTAAACAAAACATCAATAAATTCTGAATGGTGAATCTGAAGAAGAAGATTTTGTTTAAAGATTTCTTGTCATATTACACCAAGTTAAAATTTGGCCACCCATAGGGTGCCCAAATATGAATCCAGTGACTTAATTTGAACAAACTTGATTCTGCGCCCGGCTAGCTAGGGTGTTGTATACTTCTATCAAAACATTCTGAATGGTGGTTCTCAACAAGATTTAAAAGAATATTCCTATTTTGCAGTTAAAATTAGCCCACTGAATCTGAATCCTCTAAGGATGCTGTATACCAAATAATAAAATATGATGATTGTATCTCAAAAAGCAGATTTTTAAGGATTATTCCTTATATTGGACCAAGTTAAAATTTGGCCTCTAATATGGAGCCCAAATAAACCCAAGGGCTTGATTTTAACACACTTGGATCTGACTCAGGCCTTTAAATTCATTTATTTGGGGCACACCCTTTTGCCCTAATTTGGGCATATTAAAACTAGAAATAACCCCCTTATCTTGTCATGTTTTATTGCCATGCCTTTCTTTGTGTTTCTATGGCCATATTATGATGGAAGCTATTCTCAAATGTAAAAGAGGCAGAGAGAATTTATATATGTTTTCTTGATGTCTTCACACCTTCTCGAATTTAGGCATACCTGTAAATGGTATGAAATAGGGGTAATCTAAAGACCTGATCTGATTCCCCTAAGGGTGGTGTATACCATGTATCAAAAGATTCTAACTGGGGGTTCATGAAAAGAAGATTTTTAAAGATTTAAAGATTTGGGCTCCAATAGGAAGTCCAAATAGTAATCAAAGGACATGATTTGAACAAACTTGAATCGGACCCCCAATAAGGGTGCCGTATATCATAACTCCTGAGAAGATTTTTAAAGATTATTCCTCATTTTGAACTAAGTTAACAGGCTTGGCAATTTCAGGAGAGCAATTTTTTAGCTCTCCTTAATGCCCTCCTGAAAGAATTAAGGAGAGCGAAAAATTGCCCTCCTAAATATTTTGGTCTGGGATGATTGAGATTACATGTATTATGCTTACATTAAATTTTTGTTGTAAAGCAAAAATGTAATTTAACTTCGAAGTCACATAACATCACGTAATTTCTTTTTGAAAGTGGTTCAGTGGTAAAAGGTGATGGCTGCAACCATACCCAAACACAGTTGCAATCATTTGAAGCAAAATGGGTCACAGCAATATATTTTTTCTGTCAGTTTCAAGTTCAACAACTGACATCACAGTTTGAGGGGTAATTATTCAAGGAATATTGACACTATAATATACTACCATTACTACCAAGGGGGGTTGAAGGTGGTAGTGGTAGGCGTATGACTTTCTTGGACAACAGGTCTGGGTACACACACAGGTCTTGTCAAGTGTGTGTTCGGTTGTTGAGTGAGACATCTAGATGTCTAAGAGATTTCGCTTTACCTTAGTAAAGTTAATAAAATCACTGATGTAGTCTGTTGGTTTCAGTTTCAATGAGTTCGTTCAACTGGATACTTAAAACGCTGTGTAAAGCTAATTGCTCTCCTAAGCTGATTGAGGAGAGCGATTTTTTACCCTCCTGCATTTTTCAGAATGCCAGGCCTGAGTTAACATTTGGGCTCCAAAAGGGAGCACAAATATTAACCCAGGGACTTGATTTTTGCCAACAAAAATCTGACTGCCCAAAGAAAGGAGTATATCATATATCAAAAGATTCTGATATGGGGGTTCATGAAAAGAAAATTTGTGAAGAATGTTCCTCATATTGCAGCAATTAAAAATCAGGCTCCAGTAGGAAGCCCAAATATTATTCAGAGGACTTGATTTGAACAAACTTGAATCTGCCCCAATAAGGATGCTGGATACCATATATCAAACGATTTTGACTGGTGAATCTGAAGAAGAAGATATTTAAAGATTAATCCCCATATTACACTATGTTAAAAATTGCACTTCCACAGAGAGCCCAAATATTAACCAATGGACTTGATTTGAAGAAACTTGAATCGGACCCCTGTAGGGATTCTGAATATCATATGGGCCGTGAGCTGCGAAAAGGGACCTTACAGGATATCCAATGAAAACAGAGAAAGACGTCAAAAACGAGCGACGTAAAAATTGTGGGCGTAATCAAATAAGTTTTATAAACACACGCGGCTTTTCATTTTTTTTCTTTCCATACGAGGAACGCACAGATTTGTTGTATTTAATAAATTAAAACTGGTTACAATAACTAAATAAATGTTTTTTATCAGAGATAGAATCAGACTCTCAAAGCATCCTCTTGAATTCTGATGAATTGAACAGTTCTTTGCCAACGAAAGAGCCGAGGTGACAGTGCAACACACGTTCTTGATTTTCAAGAAGACGTGTTGTCTAATGTGTAGCAAACCAGCGTCAGGCGTATCCAATTGTTTGGTTGTTTCCATATGACTTTACATGTTTCCTATTAATTGATGACATTAATGTCATAAAACTTCGAGGTACACAGCATTTTCTGATGAAAATTAACACCCACAAAAGATATATTGACAAAAACACACCGATTTCATTGTTTTCCAAGAGAGTTCGATGGGCTGTCAGCAGATGTGAAACGACTGATTTTTCGCTTCACTCTGTTTGGTTTGACCTGTTTAAATGATGTTTCGCACTCACTGAATTGTTCACATCAACGAGTGTTTCTATTTTTAAACCATTGACATCGA
This sequence comes from Pictodentalium vernedei, assembly GCA_031216915.1. Lineage (NCBI taxonomy): Eukaryota > Metazoa > Mollusca > Scaphopoda > Dentaliida > Dentaliidae > Pictodentalium > Pictodentalium vernedei. Next base: position 410,963,653 of record CM062294.1, on the reverse strand, counting down.
AAAGAAAGTTGCCGAGAACTCAAGTTTTAAAATCATCCTTGTTTCCGTCACTTGTTCTAACATGAATTCATCAAGTTCGTGTGGTAATCCTTCTGAAAGCAAGTTACAAATTTTAGGTGCCTGGAATAAAACGATTTTTAACATTTTTTCTGTTGTTGTTGTTTTTGTTTTTATTTGAAGTTCCCGTGTGGCGTAAATGACTGAAGTTGTCTGTTCTGTATTCAAGCTCTACTCTACGTCACTAGATCATACTACTGACAAAGCCTTGCGGTGTTCTATTTTCTAACAGCATAGTTGGACTGCAAAATTGAATGTGATTTATTTTCTACACCCCTGGCTACAGCATGTCTTCAGCCTACATTCTTTACAACCTCAAAAGCCACAACACCTCATGTCAAGCGCAGTAACTTGCGACCAGTGTCGATGCTACGGGTGGGGGTGAGGTGAAGGGCATTTACCCGGTCCCCAAACATAGATTTTGCCAGCCATCCCCTTTCTCCCATTCATCACAAACACATTCACACACCCTCTCTCACACAAACATTGACTCTGCTTCTTTTTTTTTTTTTTTGCTATTCCCATACACACCCAGTCGATGAACTTATTTCAGTAAAGAATTATAAGCTCGAAATTCAAATGCAGTTAGGCTACACAGTTTGGGAATCTTACCCTCAAAATATGGGTCGTAGGCCCTACCTCATTATTTTCAACGTTCAAAAACTGTGTAAACCTTTAAAAGCCACCAGAATAGTCCGAAAGCACAATTTTTTGTCTGTTTTTTTTTTATCTGGGAGGAGAGATCTGGGAGCTTGAGAAGAATTGAATCACCTCACCCCCCCCCCCCCCCCCCCCCACAAAAAAAAAATAAAAATAACAAATGTTTGACCACCGAGGTGGTATTAGTCCCCTACGGCGCTTTTGTGACAAAGGGTGTTTTTGTCACAGAAGACACTAGAGTATATGAGCATCTTGGATTTTGAAAAAAAAATATTGAGCGTGCATAATCCCCTCACAACCCTTTATCCATGTACCATATATGAAAGGCGTAGCTTGAACCATGTTGGAGGGAGGGGTGGTAACATAAAATAGAGATAAAAGCTTAAAAAACACAACAAAAATGGCCGCCATTCTGCCATCTTGGATTTTGAAAAATAAATATTGACTGTTCATCATTCCCACAGAACCATTTATCCATGTACCAAAGATGAAAGGTGTAGCTTGAAGCATATTAGAGGGAGAGGTGGTAACATAAAAACAGACAGACAGACAGACGGACAGACAGACAGATGTTAGATTTTGAAAAAAAATATTGAGCGTGCAACATCCCATTACAACCCTTTATCCATGTACCATATATGAAAGGCGTAGCTTGAACCATGTTGGAGGGAGGGGTGGTAACATAAAATAGAGAAAAAAGCTTAAAAAACATAACAAAAATGGCCGCCCTTCTGCCCTCTTGGATTTTGAAAAATAAATATTGACTGTGCATCATTCCCACAGAACCATTTATCCATGTACCAAAGATGAAAGGTGTAGCTTGAAGCATATTAGAGGGAGAGGTGGTAACATAAAAACAGACAGACAGACAGACGGACAGACAGACAGATGTTAGATTTTGAAAAAAAATATTGAGCGTGCAACATCCCATTACAACCCTCTATCCATGTGCCAGATATAAAAAGTGTAGCTTGAACCATGTTGGAGTGAGGGGTGGTAACATAAAATAGAGAAAAAAGCTTAAAAACACAAAAAAATGGCCGCCATGACGCCATCTTGAATTTTGGAGAAAAAAATATTGAAGGTGCAACATCCCATTACAACCCTCTATTTTATCCATGTGCTAGATATAAAAAGTGTAGCTTGAACCATGTTGGAGTGAGGGGTGGTAACATAAAATAGAGAAAAAAGCTTAAAAAACACAACAAAAATGGCTGCCATGCCGCCATGTTGGATTTTGAACAAAAAATATTGAACGTGCATCATCCCCTCCCAGCCCTCTATCCGTGTGCCAAATATGCAAAGTGTAGATTGAACCATGTTGGTGGGAGGGGTGGTAACATGAAAATAGAGAAAAAAAGCTTAAAAAACACAACAAAAATGGCCGCCATTCCGCCATCTTGGATTTTGAAAAAAAAATTTTGAGCGTGCATCATCCCCTCAGAACCATTTATCCATGTACCAAATATGAAAGGTGTAGCTTAAAGCATGTTGAAGGGAGAGGTGGTAACATAAAAAACAGACAGACAGACAGATGGACGGACGGATGGACAGACGGACGGACGGACGGACGGACAGACAGAGACAGACAGACAGACAGATGGACGGACGGACAGATGGACGGATGGACGGACAGATGGACAGACCGACAGACGGACAGAGTGCTATCCTATAGTCCCCTTACGGTTCCCGTTAAAAAATGCTGACTCAGCACTTTTTCAAAGTCCCCAAAAAGTACCACATGATAAAACCGATGGCATTTTTTTTTTACCATTCCATTCTGTTGGTCCTAAGGAAGCTTCACAACAAATAAGAATTGTCAGTGCCGTGCAGTTTTTGGAGATATGGGCATTTTAATTTTTTTTCTATTTTTAGCTCCTGCGGTTCCCATTGGGGCGACGGGAAAAACATTTTTTGCATAAATTAAGTACTTATGACCCAATAAGCCCTCATATCAAATTTGGTCCAAATTTGCCTCTCGGTTTGGAAAATAGAAATTTTGGGAGGGGCAAATATTCTTGCCCCTCCCATTACGACGCCAAATATAGCCCCACAAACTTCTCTTGAACAAATCTGAGTCTACACCTCAAAAGGAAGCTGCACACCAAATATCAAGTCTCTGCTACTGCTGGTTCATGAGAAGAAGATTTTTTAAGATTTCAGCACACTTTTTGGGTGTGGCCCTACCAATGGACGAGGCAACTTGATTTGAACAAAATCAAATTGCGACGTCATAACAAGCTATTATCTCACATATCAATTAAACTGGTTCAGCGGTTTGGGAGGAGAAGATGCAAACACCATGTTCACGGACGACGGACGGTGAGTGATCACTATAGCTCTCGTGACTGAAAGTCAGGTGAGCTAAAAATTTGGAGAATTTTCTCCCACCCCCTCCCTATTAGGGCTGCTACGATGATCATGATATATGCTTTCCCAATGATACAATATGTATCACATTTCAGTGCACACAATACGATGTGTATCATGATCTCTCTTGGCATGCAACTACAAATGTCAGCTACTTTGGGGACTGCCCAGACTGCATGTATTCATTTCCTGTAGCTTACTGTAATGTATCACAAATTAGTATGCACTCTTTAAACAATAAGTAACTTCTCAATGTGATAACCCATGACATCAAGTAATTAAAGTTTTTGATTTTATGGCTCATTCTCCAATGCGATATCAGAGCAAGCAATCACCTCAAATTTAACTGTAATCAGTTCAGCAGTTTTGGAGGAGCAGGTGAAACACCATGTTCGTGGAGGACGGACAGTGAGTGATCACAATAGCACATTCTGACATTCATTAGGGTGAGCTAAAAATTGCATTTGACTCATAATTAAGCTTCCACGTTAAAATTTGAGGATTCATGCTCAGATCGTTGTGAAACTACCAGGGCTACTCCCACATACTGTCTGTGAGTGTTAGATCTAGTGATGAATAATAATCGGATTTGGCAATCGGAACCAGCCGGTTATGGGGCATCGGCCAATTATGACTATGGGCAGTTAAAAACCGGCAGTTTCCGGTTATTCTATATTTAACACTGACTATTAAAATCTCTTTGATATCTGGCCATTTCAATAAAGTTTCCACATTAAAAAACATGTGTAGTGCATATCGGAATTTTTAGGGTTTTGCAGAGCCGAGATATTATGGAATTTACCATCTGCAATCAGTACAAGATCACCACTATTCCCAGCTGATCAAAGTCACTAGTCTTCAATCATGCCCGATTCATGGTGCTGTACAACGTTCCATTGGGTACACATATAAATAAAATCTGTTCAGCCGGTAGTCTGTAGCACTTCATGATGCAAACATCACAATAAAGTAAGAAATTAAAACTGGAGAAAAACTAAAAAAACACTCTTTTTTTTAAGATAGATGATTGCTACGCAACATCAAACTTGAATGACTGTCACAAACACGTTTTCAGTTTGTCAAGTTCATTTTTTAATTCAGTTACCTCCCTTGATGTTTCTCTCCAATGCTGATTGCAGAGAACATGTTAACTCTGAAGAAACACACCAAGGGAGGCAGGGCTCGAAATGTACACCTGTCCACCTGTCACTGACAGCCAGACATTGGGTGGAGACAAGTAAAAATAAATCATACCTGTCACATATGACAGGCCAGTTACCCTTCACCTAACAAATCAGCCAAAACCGACTCCATATTAATATACAAAAATCGCCATTCTATTTATTAATTCTTCTCTCCCAAACCATAGCCTATGATCAATGATCCCTCATTGGAATGAGCTCATTCCAATGAGGGGTCATAAGCTATGGTTTGGGAGAAAAAAATGATTTTTTTTTTCGAAAAAACTATTAGGCCAAGGAAAAATAATTTATATTGTCAGGGAGCATGCTGGAAAAAAATAGGGTTGGTCGGTCAACAATTTTTTTTCCTCAATTTTTGTGTGTTTTGCTTCAGAATTTGTTGGGATTTTTTACCGATTTGGGGAAAACAGAGCCGGCGGTAAAAAATATGGTCAGTCGGGTTCCCTGAACAAATTAATTATTTTTCCCCGGCCCTAGAGCTGTCATCTGCAACTAGTGTTAGATAATGGGTTAATAACCAGTGAATGATTTGATTCTGAAATCAAAGCATCAAGATCAGGGATAAGCCAACAGTATTTGTTCACTGATGAATGGTATAGCACAACATACATGTAGTATACATTTTAAACACAACTTTTCACAGTACTGTGTCTGTATACACGTATTCATAAATTCACACAAGCTTCCAGTGTTCAGGTGAAAATTTGAAGCGACAGGTAAGAAAAAATCCACCTGTCATGTGTGACAGGTAGAAATTTTGGAACATTTCAAGGCCTGAAGGGAGGTAAGAAGTTGAACAATGAACATTAAATAATATATGCTGACGTTGTGTGTGTTCCTGTAAATAATGTGCCATACAACTTCACAACACACATTAACATCAAAGTTATTATTCAATTAAGACACAAAGTATGTGTGCTCAGTATTTTCATGGTTAATACAGCCAAGTGTATTGTATTCTTACACAAAACCGTATTAACACTATTTACCAGAATAACACACAATCATCACAAGAGAACAATATCGTGTGATTCACTGATTGTATCATTTATAACGATCTTCCCCCACCCCAACTCCCAAAAATGCAAATATTATTTTGGCTAATATTGCCCAGCAACGAACATGCATACTCTGAGAACTTATGTGGTATTAAGCTTTCATAATTGGTGATTTATCAACAAAATTCTGCAGTATAACAGGCACTAACAGATTTTCTTCTGGGTCCTATTTCAACCAGTGGAATCGGCATCAAAATTGTCATAATCGGTAGAGAAATTTCAATTTTATAGTAAATTTCCTTTCTTATTATACCTACCACAACAATTGTTTATTACAGGCTTACACTACAGTGGAAGAACCTAACTCGGAAAATATACTCTCTATTTTGATCTTCCGGTAACCAGTGTGCAGGCAGTAACCAATGAATCATTCTTTTGAATCCGTCAATAATGGAGTTATGTGATCAGCGGGGAGGAAGGATTCTTACCCAATAAGATGGGAGGCCCTCCATGTAAACAATTGTGGTAGGTATAATAAGAAAGAAAATTTACTATAAAATTTAAATTTCTTATCGACCTACCTTACAACTGTTTACTACAGGCTGAATAGGCAATAGAATGGAGGAAATCACATACCCAACCCCTACATAACCCAATTGCACTGGAACCATGGACAGAGAAAGAGGCCCCTAGGCCTATCAAACCATAGCATCACAATCATTAGTAAAAGACAATGAAAGATGAGGCATACGGTTCTGTGTGACGCACAGACAGAAAGGACAGTAACAGCACAGAGCTGGAACTGACCTTGTAAGAAGCCTAATGGCTCCTGCAACTGATGCAGATAGAAGGTGGAGAAAGTAGAAGCATTTCTCCCGTAGACTACCTGCATAACATCCGACAACTTGACAGAGTTAGCAAAAGCCCAAGAGGTAGACAATGCATACACCTCGTGGGCAGAAATACGATTGGTAAAACAATCGTCAGTCGCGAGACGAGCGTAAACCGCATGAATAGCAAGACAAATCCATCGAGAAAATGGATCGAGGAGAGATCTTCTGTCGACCAGGAATAAGAGACAGAAAAAAATTGTTTCCCGCCTATCCTAATGAACTGCGTCCGATTGAGATAAATGAAGCAAAGGGTGACTACCCTCAGCAGAAGGAAGAGCCCTGATACAGATAGGAGGTGGAGCCGTTTCTGGTATCTGATTCTTGGCCAGAAAGGAGCAATCAGTGGTAAATGTAACACTGTTGGGAGAGCTCCTGAAAAAGGCCAGAACAACCGAGAGGGCATGAACCTCACTAACCCATCCGGCTGAGGCAAAAGCCATCAGAAAAGCCGTCTTGTATGTGAGAAAATGCATATTCACCTGGGATAAATGTTCGAACGGCACCCCCCCCCCCCCCCCCCCCCCCCCCCCCCCCCCAAGCAAGCAAAGCAGCACCCAAGAAAGATTCCATCTTGGGGTAAGCTGCAAAGTCCTAGGCCTTTTCAAGGAAAAGTGCCGAACAAGCTCGGAGAGGTTTGGATTAGTGCCGATACGATGCTGTCCCACAAACGAAAAGGTCTCCGAAAGCATGGACCTGCACCCTTTGATGGTAACAGGCAGGAGACCCCGAGAATCAGATATACCAGAAACTCTGCAATCTGCGATATCGAAGGATTGGCCTAATCAACAGAGTGATCGGCACACCATCGACAGAAGACCTTCCACTTAGCCGCATAGGCTAAACCAGACAAGTGCCTCCTTGAAGAAGAATTGCACTCCACTGCTCATCTCGAAAAAACCTCTAAGGAGGAGACAGGACCTGACAAAAGATATGCGTGAAGGCACAATGAAGTCGAGTTGGCGTGAAACCTCCTCGGGTGACCTTGGCAAAGAAGGCTGCGACGTAGAGGGAGACGTGCCAGAACCGCCGCCAACAGAGAGCGGAGCTGATTGATCCACACTGAAGTGACAGGGGAGCGATCAGAATGATTCAACAACTGCAGGTTCATATCTTGGCTAGAACTTGAGGCAGAATCGGAAAAGGCAGGAAGGCGTAGGGGACATGGAGTAGGCTATGACATTCAGACGACCGGGAATGTGAAGAACTGGTCCCATGCCCCGTTAAGGGAAAGACCTAGAGGATCCAACATCGCACCCCATCCTGCATAATTGATGCTGGAAGCGAAATCTCCATGGTGAATGGAGCGGCGAACAAACCTGAAAGTCTCCATGCTGAACTATGGAGCAATGTGAGACTTGTTCAGGGTACTCAGATCGATAACCGGTCGGAGTCAGCTGTCCTTCTTCGGCACCAAGAACAGGCAGGAAAAAAATCCCACTGAATAATGTTCTTGAGGACCTAAATCGCCCCCTTTGGCAGGAGATTGTCTATCTCCATGATCAAAAGTTCCCGATGTGTAACGTCTAAAGGAGCTTGTGTTGGAAGAGGCACTCTCGACAAAGTGGGATGCCTCCGGAAGGATATCCACAGCCCGGACCGAACAACACCCAAGGGCCGGATGTGATTGTGGCCCAATGGTCTGCAAACTCTGAAACCCTTCCTCCAACCTGGGACGAATCGAGGTGAGAACCTTCATTTTGAACCCCGGCGAGGCCCGCGAGAGGAGAAACCACCTCCTCTACTATATGAAGAATCCCGAGTCCTCCCTCTAGCCTACCACTACCCCGTGAGTAAGAAGTAGAAGCGACGGCAGGAGGATCAGCCCTTGGCTTTGCAGAGGGAGCAGAAGGGTGCTTGTTAGGCATTGGACGGCCTCTGCCTCCAACAGAAGGCTGATCAAGCTGACGAAGCAGCAGCTGATCTTTGGAATGACGTAGGACATCATCCCGGACCGTCGCCACGGAACCATGGAATAGTTGCGGACCCACCAAACCAGATCGAAGAGCAGCGCGCTGCCCCTCAGGAAGGGAACGGCTTGTGTCCAACACAACGTTCCAGTGAACTAATTCCAAGTCAGCCGTGTTACAGGCATGTGTGCGAGTAAGATGCATGAGCGCCTTGGAAAACACATGCAAAGGAGCTTGTATGTCATCAAATGTATCTGGATGCAGATAAGCAGCGATGTGATCTGAGAGAGAAAGCATTCCCAGCATCTCTCTCGATAAGCCCAACAGGGACTCCAGAGTCGCCATAGGAATAATGGCTGAGCTGGGCTTGAAAGCCCGAGGGATCTGGAGGTGGAGTCCTGATCCAAGACCGTCTGGCAGACTGATGGATTGGCGGAATCGTAGGAATGATAACGCACTGGAGGCAAAAAAGTGTCAGCCCTGGTGAGGAACGAAGTCCTCATAACCTTGGAACTCAGCTTAGAGTCCAAAGCTGTAAACGCTTCAACCACCTGTACCAAATGGCACGGTCGAAGGCGCCTGGAAGTGGGTTGCTCCACAGGCTGTAGGCGCACGACCAATGATCGTGGCCTGGCTGACACCGTCGGCTGGTCTGACGGTTTAAGATCTGGAAGGCACTCAAACACAAAGTCAAGAGTTGCCCCCAAGTCAGAAGACTATTGGCTCTCGACGTCAGGTATGTCTGACCCATCCTCTGAGTTCGAAGACACATAGCCCATCATGGGCAAACCAGCCGATGCCTCTCATGGTGTAGGAACACCTGAGGGATCAGAAAGTGGCCTGCTTCCAATCCAGGGAAGCAGTGCCACGAGGGTGCCTGGAAACCACTAGTAGCCTCGCTGGAGGCAATGGGAAGGCTCTTGGAAAGAACTTGAGTGAGCAAGGAGAGGGCCTCCCTAAGCTCACAGCCGGTGTTGGCCATGGGAACGAACCGGTCAAGTGGTTTCGCTCCTAACCCTTTTAACCAGTGAAGTGTCACAATCCTCAATACACCCGACATGGGGCGATGGGTGGCAGCCGAAACATCTTAAGGCAGATGCATATAGGGGTATGACATACCCCACGGACCTACAGTGCGGGAACTCAGGAGAGTTGCAGCGGACATCTGAGGGACAGAATGTCCAGGCTGCACAAAAAGCGCCGGCCCCGCAAAACAGGCCATGGGACCAGAAATGCAACAGAGTCCATGGTGACCCCACCATGAAGATCTGAATCCAATGAGAAAACTGCTGGGCTCGATGGATGAGAGACCATAGCAGAGGATTCGGCCAGCAGCCCCTTCCGACTTCGCCGAGTTGAAGTCAGGGAAGGCTGAGGCCGATACCTCACGTCCACCCTACCAGACATCTCTACAGACCCCTGCAGGGATAAGACAAGGCCGGCTGAAACGGTGACTGTTGACGTAGCAGACAGAACAACAGGAAGGTCCAGGCTGCACTAAAAGGATTCAGCCGGCAGCCTCTTCCGACTTCGCCGAGTTGAAGTTAGGGAAGGCTGAGGCCGATACCCCACGTCCACACTACCAGACATCTCTGCAGACCCATGCAGGGATAAGCTGAGGCCGGCTGAAACGGTGACCGATGACGTAGCAGACGGAACAGCAGTAGCAGCAGATACGACGGGAGCTGTTGAAACCGGTGGAAAAGTGGAGAGAGCAATTGAGCTCGGCTCCAAAGGAGGAGTCACAACCCTAGTGACAGCCTCAGAAGTCGACTGGAGAGGGACCACAGTCCGGAACCAGGCATCTCTTCACCAGACAACTCAACAGCTCCCGCAGTATCCACCACAATTAAAGACTGCACATCCCCCACGGAGGGGATATAACTCTCACCAGATGCGGTCATGTTGGGAGGCCCCGAACGACAGTGTACCCCCTCCCCACAGATGTGGGAGGAACGGCCACGAGAACGCATCACAGGCTTTGTCAAAAGGCATTGCCATCAAGGAACAGTCCTGGGCATAACAGAGGTGAGAGCAGTAGAAGAAAAGGTGAACTCAACAGATGTAGAAAGTAGAACACCCCCAACTACGAGAGAAAGGTGGCAGAAAATAAAGGACCGGCAGAAACACAACTGAATCCAGACGGCCAACAGAGACCCAAATGAAAGTGTCAATGACACTGTAGCTTAACTTGTGTGTTGTGTTTGATGAAAATGATAATGTTCAATGTTTATGAAAGGATTATGAAATAAGACAAGAATTGTGATAATTGGGAATATGTTCATTTCTGTTCCCTGTATGCTATGTTTATCATAAAAATAATATGAGGTATACACTGTACTAAAGATCTGAGGGGTGGGTTAATATGGCCTCACAGTTAATATATGTGGCCCTCACAGTCAACGTATATCAACAAAAGTTACCAAGTTACAGTGAAATTATTCCAAAATGAGTCATCCTATCAAGTTACACAGTTGCCTAATGGTGTCCAAAAGGGGCTGTTCTCATCTAGACATTACATGAAGTCAACCTACCAAGTTACAATGAAATCCCTTCATAAATATGATCTGAAGACTATGCTAAATAAAGGTTTTCTGATTTAGGCTTGGGCAGCCATCATAGTTGAATGATCGCAACCAAAGGGGACAATCTCATCTGGGCATCATCTGGAGTGATCCCATACAGTTACAATGAAATCCCTTCATAAATATGACCTGTAGACTGTGCTCAAGGTTTTTGGGCTTCGGGCACTTGTAGCCATCACATCTGACCAATCACGACCAAAAGGGGATGTCATCATCTAGGCATTATATGGAGTAAACCTAATAGGTTACAATGAAATCCTTCCATAAATATGACCTTTTACCTATGCTAAAGGTTTTTGGGCTCGGGCATCCATAAAGGCTGAATGATCGCGACCAAAAGGGGACGTTCTCATCTAGACATTATTTGGAGTCATCCTACCAAGTTACAATGAAATCCCTTCATAAATATGACCTGTAGACTGTGCTAAAGGTTTTCGTGCTTCGGCAGCCATCATGGGTGAATGATCGCAACCATAGGGGACAATCTCATCTGAGCATCATCTGGAGTGATCCTAAGAAGTTACAATGAAATCCCTTCATAAATATGACCTGTAGACTGTGCTCAAGGTTTTCAGGCTTCGGGCACTTGTAGCCATCACAACTGACCAATCATGACCGAAAGGGGATGTCATCATCTAGGCATTATATGGAGTCAACCTAACAGGTTACAATGAAATCCTTCCATAAATATGACCTTTTGCCTATGCTAAAGGTTTTTGGGCTCGGGCACCCATCAAGGTTGCATGATCGTGATCAAAATGGGACGTTCTCATCTAGACATTATTTGGAGTCATCCTGCCAAGTTACAATGAAATCCCTTCATAAATATGACCTCTAGACTGTGCTAAAGGTTTTCGGGCTTCGGGCTCCTGTAGCCATCACAGTTGCCCAATCACGTCCAAAAGGGGTCTTTCTCATCTAGACATTGTATGAAGTCAACCCACCAAGTTACAATGAAATTCCTCAATAAATATGACCTGTAGACTGTGCTAAAGGTTTTCGGGTTTTGGGCTCGGGCAGTCGTCACAGCTGGCAGATCATGCCCAAATGGGGAAATTCTCATCTAGACATCATACGGAGTCATCCTACCAAGTTACAACTAGAAAGTGCTTTAGCACACTAAAACATATGTCTCCCCTTCCTTTTGAGGTCAGAGGTCAAGGTCACACGCAGTTCTTCAAGGTAGCGGACATGTGGTTTCATGGGGACACATCCACATGTCAAAAAAAAAATTCTGGTCTGGACAATTACTCCCTATTTAAAGTATATAAATTTGACCTTGAGGTCAAGGTCACATGAAGGTCATGATAACATGTGGTCTCATTGTGATACATCCACATGCCAATCATCTAAGTCCTAGGACAAAAAACAAAAAAGTTCTGATCTGGACAATTATTCCCTATTTGAAGTACATAAATTTGACCTTGAGGTCAAAGGTTAAGGTCACATGCAGTCCATCAAGGTAGTGGACATGCGGTTTCATGGTGACACATCCACATGTCCAAAAAAAAAAAAAATCTGGCCTAGACAATTACTCCCTATTTAAAGTACATAAATTTGACCTAGAGGTCAAGGTCACATGAAGGTCATGATTACATGTGACATGCGGTCTAATTGCGATACATCCACATGTCAAATATCTAAGACCTAGGTCAAAAAACAAAAAAGTTCTGGTCTGGATAATTATTCCCTATTTGAAGTACATAAATTTGACCTTGAGGTCAAGGTCACATGAAGGTCACGACATGCGGTCTCATGGTGACACATCCACATGTCAGATAACCAAGTCCTAGGTCAAAAAACAAAAAAATTCTGGTCTAGACAATTACTCCCTATTTGAAGTACATAAATTTGACCTTGAGGTCAAGGTCACATGAAGGTCACGACATGCGGTCTCATGGTGACACATCCACATGTCAAATAACCAAGTCCTCGGTAAAAAAACAAAAAAGTTAAAAAATTTATAGTAATTTATATATTTTTTATACTTACCAATGACCCAGACTTAGCTGGTGCTAACTCTTAAAAATATAGGGCCAAACACAAATTTTGCCCCCCAATCCCCAAAATTTGCATCTAAAACCAAAGAAAACATGTCCTGAATGGCCCTCCACACTTCACCTCTACTGCGCATGCGCAGTGTCAAGGACGTCCTGAAATTGGCGCCATTAATCATTCTTGTAGCCAGTGCCTGGTAAGCGCTATGTACTCAGCGGGGAGGTATGAGTTCCCAACTCCTGGGAGGGCCATCTCCGTCTGGGTCATTGGTAAGTATAAAAAATATATAAATTACTATAAATTTTTTAACATTTTTATACTGTACCAATGACCCAGACTTAGCTGAATAGTAAAAAGGCTGGAGGGCCTAGGACATAGAGCAAGTTGAAATACGCTCAATTATATAAAATAGAGTCATCCCCTCCAGGGGAAAAGGAGTATTAAGCCTTACATGTATCTTTCTTATTTATGATAAATTAGAAAGACACAACACCTTCCAAAATTGAGCATCATAACATCCATGTAGTCTATTAATATCCAGTATAATCCTTATACTAATAATTTTTAAAGTAAGCCAATAAATAAAGTCTAGAGAATAGAGACTCTTTATACTCCTTAAAAGTGTCTGAGGATTGTATAATAACGCCCGTTTGACACGTGATATATTCAAAAGCTATACTTTAAAAACTATGACCTGAATGAATTTTTAAAACATAAACGTCTCACTTAAAAGCCATTCCAGTAACAGCTCAGAATTACTAACTCCGAAGGAGGTATCCCCTTGTTTTCATAATAAAACAGGTGACCCAAGGGAACACCCTCCCCCCCCCCCCCCCCCCCCCTTTTTCTTGCCCTGGGTCAAATAGCCCAGAGCAAAGAGGGCAGCAGGACGGAGTCACTGCCGGAACAGAAAGCCTACCTAGCTATAGTAGCAACTGTTAAGTGAATGACATTCTGAGCAGTAGATAATAGACCTAACAATGGAGGCCTCCAAAAATGGACTCAATATTCTGAGATAAAAATTCATGAATGTGGATGGCTGAGCGCAATGAGCAGCCTTCAAAAATCTATAATAGCGACACTATTAGTGTAAGCCCAAGATGTAGAAAGAGCTCTTACTTCATGAGCCGAAATCTCAAGCACAAACTGCTGAGTCAATGATATACCATAAGCAGTACCGATAGTTAATTGAATCCATTAGCAATAGAATGGAGCGTAATGTCCTTCTATTAGGCATCAAAGACAGAAGAAGCTTACGTCCGTACTAATAAACTGATATCTGTTTATAAATACGTAAACTCTAACCGGACAGAGTAAAGGCCTATGCCCGTACGAAGACGGAAGGACCTTAATAACAATAGGTTCCGGATATTATTAGGATCCTGACTCTTAACCAAAAATCCAACCTAAGTAGTAAAGGAAGTAGTGTTTCCGTCACTACAAAAGTGAGAATCGTCCACCGATAGTGCATGAAGCTCACTGACTCCTCAGTAAAAGAGAAGACTAACAGAATTACTGTCTTAAAAGGTCAGAATTTGAAAACTACTGTTTCCAGAGGCTCAAATGATTACTTAGCTAAATAAGAACCGAAGCTAAATTCCGTATAGGAATTTAATCTAATGATTCTAGGTCTATTTATCGAAAAGTTTCTAACTGACTTAGATAAAGAGACATAAGACTCAATTGTAAACTATCATAGAGTGCATAGGTATGAGATAACATAGACCTATAACCTTAATAGTAACAGGCTGCAGTAGATCTTGTCAAACAAGTATACTAGAAAGTTGCAATGTCTAGTATGGAGGGATCAAAAATATCAACATAATGATCCCTACACCAACGATGGAAGAGCCTCCACTTTAGCCGCATAGTATAGCGAAGAAGAGGTTCTCCTACAGTAAGAAATCGCGTCCAAAGCTCGTCCTGTACAATGCTTGCCATGCAAGAAGGACCACACAACGGAATACGTGAAGGTTGAGACCTTGCGGGTTGTGATGAAGTTGACACGATTTCCCCAGCGAAAGAAGATCCTCTCATGGAGGAAGTTTTCGCGGTAAGTCCCACAGTAGACACCTGAGTAAATTTACCCACGGTCTCTGTGAAGACAGAGATGCTATCAACAGAATTGTATTATGGATGTTTATCTTAGCAATACTTGCTGAATCAACAGTGCTGGAGGATATGCATATCCTATCATTCCGTCCTATTAGATCAATAGAGCGTTAACATCATAAGCTCAGGGGTCCGGACATGCAAACACATACGTCTGCAAATGAATAATGAGTTGTGTCGCAAATAAATTATCATTGGGCGTTCCCATTGATAGCAAATCTGATTGAATACTTGTTTGTTGAGAGTTCATTCTGACAGCAACAAGTGACCCTTACGTGAAAGGGAGTCTGCTAATACAATCAGACGACCCGGAATATGACGGACCGAAGCAAAACTTGGTGTACTATAACAAACAGAAGGATTCTTTCCGTTAAAACTGAATAACGGAATCGAATGAGTGTCTCCCTGGTTCCGGAGATACGCAACTACTGTCGTATTATTGGACAGGATTTGGACATGCGTTTCTGAATAATGTTCATCCAATGACATAGTGCAAGCCTAAAGAACATTATTCCTTGGAATATAAGTGCTTGCCTAGAAACTGCGGAACCCAAAGACCCTGGCACTTCGAATCCGTTGGGATCAATATTGTACCCCAACCTGTTTTACTGGCATCAGTCATAATCATAAAACTCGGATCCGGCAACTGCAGTGGAACTCTCTGAGTCAACCACCGAATGTTGCCCCAGTCTGAATCTCTTGCTACACTTGATAGACAAGAGAATGTGTACATCGAGCAATTCATAGATTGCTGAAGAGTTGCCGTCGAAGAGAAGCTTCTCCGAGACCGAAGCGACTCTGAGAGAGTTCTTCACCTTACTATCCACGCACGTGGATGTAGCTAGGGCTGCGTCACGTCTAACCAACTCCAGGTTGCCAATGAAGGGCGGAGTTATACGTGGAAAAACTACTGCCCTTGAAAGAAATCACATTGAGGATCATATCCTGGAATTCTTTCTCTTGAAGACGTAATGATAACGCCTCAGTAAGGTGGTCTACGTATGATAAAGCGTCTAAGTTAAGTCTATTAGACATCATTGTCGTTTCCAACATCGTGGTTGGAATTGACATAGACGGCGAAAAAGATAATTCCCAGTTTTCAACCCCGCCGTCTAGACGCATATGAACTCTCGGTATGCCCTGTTCTGCCAAAATAAATTATTTCCTAGAATTGATAAAAGGCAGAAGAGCATTGCGGACAAGAAACTAGACTATCATGCTTGGTAGCAAGCTTATATATAGCATCGTTAAATAATTCGAATGTTCTAATGACATTATTGGACTGTGTCGGTAAGTCAGGGACAATGACCCTGAACCGATCCAAAACTCCATGTCCAATGACGCTATTAGTCTCTTATCCAGCATCGCAGCAATGTAGTCCTACGGAACAACCTGTGGAAGATAATGCCGGAAGATATGTATGGTAGCTTCCGTTGTTCCGAAAGGGAAAGCTCGAAATCGTTGAATCCATTTCGCCATCCTGTCGGACCCTATAAAGCGTTCGGTCGTCCGAACCTGATGCAACAGCGGAGCGCACCGACCCAGCGGCGTCGGATAATTCCTGATCCGACCGAGAATCTGTCGATTGCTGGGATGCTGCGATAAACTGTGCTAACTTGGATAGCACGTCCGTCACTGAGGCCTGTGGAGAAGCGGTCTTACGATGCATTGCCGCTGGAAGCTCCGTGTTCGTTACCGCGTGCATACTTCTATTATGCGAACGAATGGAGTATATAGGCCTCGTGTCCCTTGGCTACCGGATGGCGTGACCTGTTCGCCGTGGAATCACTGAATGACGAAGCTGGCCGGATACTCGAGGTCACGTAGCCAATGTGCGGTCGTGTGCGTTGCTGAGAGGATGAGGAAGCATTATCGACAGTCTCTCAGACTGTCAATATAACGGAGCGTCCCAGCGGCGGATATATGCTCCGAATGCGAAATATCTGTACCACAACATCCGGTCCCATATGTTGTTGTACGAGAGAGGGACCTCTCTCGCTCACAGCCCGGACGGACCTGGACGAGCTAGGAACCGGACTAACAGGCTTCCTCTGATCTGTCCTCTAATCCGTCGTCACTGGGTGTGTACTAAAGTTTATTATAATGCTCGCATTACCCAAATCTCCTTCCTAGACCGCAACGGATGAACCCGGCTGCCGAACCATTCGATGAATGGACGCTACACCAGGTGAGCTAGTGAATGTCAACTCCATCGATCCCACTAGGGACCTCTTAGGCAATTGACATATTCCATGAGCACTTATTGCCGCTAGCTCTTCATTAACTATGACGACAGAGGCACACTTTTGAAAGACATCTCCGTAACTTTGCGAACAAGAAACCAGACATGCTTGTTAATAGCAAGCAAATAATAATATATATAGCGTCGTTCAATAATTCGAAAGTTGTGTGACATTATTGGACTATGTCGGAACTGAGGGACGATGTCCCTGAACCGAACCAAAAATTTCTGTGTCCACCGACGCTATCAGTTTCTTATCCGGCATCGCATCATTCTGGTTCGACGAAAGAACCTCTAGAAGATAAAGTCAGACGACATAAGCAACAGCTTATGTTGTTCCGAAAGGGAAAGCTCGAAATCCTCCGAATCCCTTTCGGCATCCCGTCGGACCGGATGAAATTTTCGGACGTCCGTACCTGCTTCCGCGAAGCGTCCCGACCCAGCGTCGTCGGATAATACATGATGCGACAGATTCTGTCGTTGCTGGGATGCTGCGATAAGCTGTGCTATTTGGGATAGCACGCCCGTCACCGAGGCCTGTGCAGTAGCGGTCTTACGATACATTGCCGCCGGAAGCTCTGTGTACGTTGACTCCCGCACACTTTCTTATGCGAACGTCCGGAGTCTGCAGGCCTCGTGTCCCTGGCTACCAGATGGTGTGACCTGGTCGCCGATGATTCTCTGATTGGCGAAGCTGACTGGATATCCGAGGTCACATAGCCAAGAGCGGTCGTGTGCGCTACCATGAGAATGAGGAAGCCTTATTGACAGTCTCGCCGGACTGACTATATATCGGAGCGTCCCAATCGGCGGACGTATGCTCCGAATGCGAAACATTTTGTACCACAACATCTGGGGCCAGATGTTGCTGTACGAGAGAGGGGCCTCTCTCGCTCGCAGTCCTGGACCTGGACGAGCTAGGAACCGGACTGAAAGGCTTCCTCCATTCTCCTTCTAATCTGCCGTCACTGGGTGTGCATTTGGTTGATTTATAGTGCTCGCATCACCCCAAAACTCCTTCTAGACCGCAACGGACGAACCCGGCTGCCGAACCATTCGATGAATGGACGCTACACCAGGCAAGCCAGCGGACGTCAACGGCCGTCGAACCTACTAGGGTCCTCTTAGGCAATTGACGTATTTACATGAGCACTTTTCCGCTAGCTCTTCATTAATTGTGACGGCGGAGGCACACTTTTGGAAGACATCACGGATACATCACCCTGTTCTTGATCGTCTGAAATAGAGATTGATAAAGTAGAGTGACCCTGCGGGGAAAGGACCGGAATGACCAATTCCCCAGTAACATAACGTGACATACGCTCCCCATTTTGTCATCGAAATTAACACATACAGAACAGGAGTTAGTGCGAGTACACTGACTACATTATACAATGATTATGAAAGTCAGAGGAAGATTTCCTCTTATTACAATTGAACAATATCCTTTCATTGTGAAAAGAAAACAAAGTCCTAGTACTCGCACCAACCCCTGACAATCAAAATACATAATAATATGATCCATTAATATAGAAAAAATAATTGCAATCAAAAAATTTTGAAAAAATATTTTTTCAGAACAGCCCAAGTTTCTGAAAAGTAACATTGAGCCCCAATGGATCCCAAGCCTAAGTGTGGACAAAAATTCTAAAAATATTTAGAAGAATTTATGCAACAATTACGAACAATAATAATGTATCTAGTTATGATTAAATTAACATCCAGATATAATTTTCAAGAAATCCCCCCTCACACAGAGGGCTGTAGTAAATGTAAACAATAAGTGTAAAAACACTAGAACAAGACTCCAGGCACCCTGGCCCGAAATCAGTTACCAATAATACACTATCTGATGCAAAACAGAGACTTCCAGGGAAGAAACTGCAGAACATCAGATGGTAGATGCAGAACACTACGCCTAACCACCCATAGGTGAAGACGTAAACATGGGAAAAAGAACAGAATTCATTCTGTTATCCAGCTAAAACTCCCAAGAAATTTTAGTAATAAAATTACAGAAAATATGCCAAAAGCATGGGAGAATAGCAAGAGGGGACTTAAAGGAAAGGGAGAGAGGAAAACACTGAACAAGCAGTGTAATTTGATTAACAAGAATGACCACAACAGGATGTTGCCTCGAAAATAGGTAACTTAACATAATTTCATTAAAAAATTTTAAGTTACAGCCCTGATTATTTTCTGTCACTCATTTTTCCTCTCCTCCTTCTATATCCTCCTTAGAATCACCATTTCACTAATATTTATGTGTCTGGCATCATTTAAACTGAGATTTACAAGCACAAAGATCAGTCAGATGTTAACTGATGAAGGGCCAAACAAAGAATGATTAATGGCGCCAATTTCGGGACGTCCTTGACACTACGCATGCGCAGTAGAGGTGAAGTGTGGAGGGCCATTCAGGACATGTTTCCTTTGGTTTTAGATGCAAATTTTGGGGATTGGGGGGCAAAATTTGTGTTTGGCCCTATATTTTTAAGAGTTAGCACCAGCTAAGTCTGGGTCATTGGTACAGTATAAAAATATTCTGGTCTGGACAATTACTCCCTATTTGAAGTACATAAATTTGACCTTGAGGTCAAGGTCACATGAAGGTCACAACATGCGGTCTCATGGTGACACATCCACATGTCAAATAATCAAGTCCTAGGTCAAAAAACAAAAAAATCTGGTCTGGACAAATACTCCCTATTTGAAGTACATAAATTTGACCTTGAGGTCAAGGTCACATGAAGGTCATGACATGCGGTCTCATGGTGACACATCCACATGTCAAATAACCAAGTCCTAGGTCAAAAAACAAAAAAATTCTGGTCTGGACAATTACTCCCTATTTGAAGTACATAAATTTGACCTTGAGGTCAAGGTCACATGAAGGTCACGACATGCGGTCTCATGGTGACACATCCACATGTCAAATAACCAAGTCCTCGGTAAAAAAACAAAAAAGTTAAAAAATTTATAGTAATTTATATATTTTTTATACTTACCAATGACCCAGACTTAGCTGGTGCTAACTCTTAAAAATATAGGGCCAAACACAAATTTTGCCCCCCAATCCCCCAAATTTGCATCTAAAACCAAAGAAAACATGTCCTGAATGGCCCTCCACACTTCACCTCTACTGCGCATGCGCAGTGTCAAGGACATCCTGAAATTGGCGCCATTAATCATTCTTGTAACCAGTGCCTGGTAAGCGCTATGTACTCAGCGACACACCGGCTCATGGTGATACATCCACGTGCCAAATATCTAAGGCCTGGCTCAAAAGACAAACAAGTTCTGGTCCGGACAAAGTTTCCTTGAAAAAAGCACAAATCTGACCTTCAGATCAAAGGTCAAGGTCACATGAAGGTCACAATGGTATGCTACACACCGGCTCATGGTGATACATCCACATGCTAAATATCTAAAGCCTGACTCAAAATACAAAAAAGTTCTGGTCCAGACAGTTTACCTTAAAAAAGCACATAAATCTGACCTTCAGGTCAAAGGTCAAGGTCACATGAAGGTCACTATGGTACACTGCACACCGGCTCATGGTGAGACATCCACATGCCAAGTATCTGAGGTGTAAGTCAAAAGACAAAAAAGTTATGGCCCGGACAAAGTTTGTATGAGAAGAAGAAGAAGAAGAAGAAGAAGAAGAAGAATATGCACTAAAACAATATGTCTCCCTTCTGGGAAGGGGAGACATAATGAAATCCCTCCACATTAAACATGACCTGCAGACTGTGCTAAAAGTTTTTGGATTTCGGGCTTGGGCAGCCATCACGGTTGATAGATCATGCCCAAAAGGGGACGTTCTCATCAAGGCATTATACAGAGGCATCCTACCAAGTTACAATGAAATCCCTTCATAAATACGACCTGTAGACTGTGCTAATGGTTTTTGGGTTTTGGGCTCGGGCAGCCATACCGGTTGCCCGATCGCGACCAAAATGGGACATTCTCATTTAGACATGACCCCAAACCTGCATATGAAATTTCGTGATGATCAGACAAGAACTGCGGGGTGTAGCCTGTGCTAAAGGAAAATGTGAACAGATGTCACAAACTAACAGACTTCCGCACGTGTGATGGGAATTGCTTATCTTGAGTATGTCAAGTTAAGCTAAAAATAGAAATTCTGCCCTCAACAGAGAGGAGAAATCCTGTCCATACAGCCCCTCCCCCCCCCCCCCCCCACTGACACCTAACTCCAATAATAACAACAGGCCCCAAGGAGCCCCATAATCGCTCGCCTGCGAAAGTGGTTCAAAGAAGTATTTGGGATCACATTCAGTTAGACATGGTTCATCAACACTATGAAAGAATGAAGTCATGAGAGACAAATTTTATGGAACTAGGGACATGGCTAGAACAAAGTTGAAACTTACCCCTCTAAGGATGCTGCATACCAAATATCAAAAGCATTCATCTGATGGATCTGAAGAAGAAGATTTTTAAAGAAAATTCCTCAATTTGAACTAAGTTATCATTTGGGCTACCACAGTGAGCCCAAATGTGAACCCAGGGACTTGGCTTGAACAAACTTGAATCTCACCCCCTAAGGATGCTGCCTGCCAAACATCAAAACATTTCGACTGCTGAATCTGAAGAAGATTTTTAAAGAACAAGAGGCCCCAAGGAGCCTTAATCGCTCACCGGCCAAAGTGGTTCAAAGAAGTATTTGGGGGTCACATTCAGTTAGACATGGTTCATCAACACTTCAAAGGAATAAAGTCATGAGAGACAAATTTTATGGAACTAGGGCCATGGCTTGAACAAACTTGAATCTTACCCCCTAAGGATGTTGCATACCAAATATCAAAAGCATTCATCTGCTGGATCTGAAGAAGAAGATTTTTAAAGAAAATTCCTCATTTTGACCTAAGTTATCATTCAGGCTCCCACAGTGAGCACAAATATGAACCCATGGACTTGGCTTGAACAAACTGGAATCTCACCCCCTAAGGATGCTGCATGCCAAATATCAAAACATTCCGGCTGCTGAATCTGAAGAAGATTTTTAAAGAAAAATTCCTCATATTGACTAAGTTATAATTTGGGCTCCCACAGGGAGCCCAAATATGGACCCAGGGACTTGGCTTTAACAAACTTGAATCTCACCCCCAAGGATGCTACACACCACATACCAAAACATTCCAACTGCTGAATCTGAAGAAGAAGATTTTTTAAGAAAATTCCTCATTTCGAACTAAGTTACAATTCAAGCTCCCACAGTGAGCCCAAATATGGACCTAGGGACATGGCTTGAACAAACTTGAATGTCACCCCCAAGGATGCTGCATACCAAATATCAAAACATTCCAACTGCTGGATCTGAAGAAGATTTTTAAAGAAAATTCCTCATTTTGAACTAAGTTATCATTCGGGCTCCCACAGTGAGCCCAAATATGGACATAGGGGCATGGCTTGAACAAACTTGAATCTCACCCCCCTAAGGATGCTGCATACCAAATATCAAAACATTCCGACTGCAGGATCTGAAGAAGAAGATTTTTAAAGAAAATTCCTCATTTTGAACTAAGTTATAATTTGGGCTGCCACAGTGAGCCCAAATATGAACCCAGGGACTTGGCTTGAACAAACTTGAATCTCACCCCCCTAAGCATGCTGCATCCCAATATCAAAAGATTCTGCATGCTGGGTCTTGAGAAGAAGAATTTTAAAGAAATTTGTCTGAAATGCACTAAGTTCAAATTGGGCTCCTATACTGAGCCCAAATATGAACCCAGTGGGCCGATTTGAACAAACTTGAATAGATCCACCCCACAATGTTGCATACCAAATATCAAAAGATTCTGCCTGCTGGATCTGGAGAAGAAGATTTTTTAAGAAATTTGCCTGAAATGCACTAAGTTCGAATTCGAGCTTTTATAGTGAGCCCAAATATGAATAAAGGGGGCCGTTTTGAACAAACTTGAATCAGATCCACCCCACAATGTGGCATACCAAATATCCAAAGATTCTGCCTGCTGGATCTTGAGAAGAAGATTTTTTAAGAAATTTGCCTGAAATGCACTAAGTTCGAATTCGGGCTTCTACACTGAGCCCAAATGTGAATCCAGGGGGCCGATTTGAACAAACTTGAATCAGATCCACCCCACAATGTTGCATACCAAATATCAAAAGATTCTGCCTGCTGGATTTGGAGAAGATTTTTTAAGAAATTTGCCTGAAATGCACTAAGTTCGAATTCGGGCTTCTATACTGAGCCCAAATGTGAATCCAGGGGGCCGATTTGAACAAACTTGAATCAGATCCACCCCACAATGTTACATACCAAATATCAAAAGATTCTGCCTTCTGGATCTGGAGAAGAAGATTTTTGAAGAAATTTGCCTGAAATGCACTAAGTTTGAATTTGGGGTTCTATAGTATTATTATATATTGGTGTTTAAGGTCACATACTTATGCACAATGGCTAATCGTGACCGCGACAGTTTTACGGGTGGAGGAAGCCGGAGTACCCAGAGAGAACCACCGAGCAACGACGAGCAGCTGTCAGCTCCCCAACATCGTAACTCTGAACTCTGCACCGCTGCACAGGCAGGGCGGTTGCCGCAGGTGGTATTCGAACCGAGGACCTCTCGGCTTGCAGCCTGCACCTCTACCAACTGAGCCACCACGCCCCCGGGCTTCTATAGTAAGCCCAAATATGAATCCAGGGGGCCGATTTGAACAAACTTGAATCAGACCCATACCAAGATGCTGCATACCAAGTATCAAAAGATTCTGCCCACTGGTTCTGGAGAAGAAGATTTTTTAATAATTTTTCTATAATTCATACGGTGCTATCAGAGTTATACCCCAAACAGAGCCCCCCCAAGAGACATAGCCATTTCATTTGAACAAACCTGAATTGGCATATAGTAGTGAACATCCACATGAAGTTTCGTGAAAATCGGACCAGTGGTTTCAGAGGAGAAGTTGTTTGAAAAATGTTCACGACGACGGATGGCAAGTGATAAGTTGAGCTCCCTTCTGTAAGCTAATAAAATTTATCAACCAACAAATTTTATGTCCGAACCGCACGGTACGCGAAAGTCGTGCGCGAACATGGAGAATATATAAAATACAATGAAAATGTAGTTGAAAATAATAACGAGAATATATAAATCACAGTCTCGTTATTATGAGATCCTCAGATCCAAAATTCCAGTCACCGGAAACCATTATCAGCAAGTTGAATTATCACTATTTCTGAATGCAAAAGGATGCCTCGCCATGTGGGCGGGCGAAAAAAGAATGATTCATTGGTTACTGCTTGCGCACTGGTTACCGGAAGCCATGTATATGTACTTGGAGAAGAGCATCCCCTACTGGGTGTGTGTCGGTAGCACTCGACCCAGTTTTGGTTTATTTTTTCTTGGTGCTTTTGCACCACTTTTCTTTCCTACATCCCTTGGAAAATATCAAAATAGAGAGTATATTTTCCGAGTTACGGTCTTCCACTGTAGTGCAAGCCTGTAGTAAACAATTGTAAGGTAGGTTGATAAGAGATAATCGGTAATCAGTTCATAGCAAGTTTTGATAATCGGTTCATCACTAGTTAGATCTATGTCAGAGGGTCAAATATTTGGTTGTTGTTACTAAAAATAAATTTGGGCTTGTAATTGTTTCCTGGTGGGAACTTCTTCAGTTTCTCTGGTCACTCCACATCCCCACCCATGCCAGTCACAGCGGTCAAAGGTCAACCCCTAGTCAAACAAATTTCAGGGGGGGTTTTATGGGTAGGTTGTATATTTTCCGGGTTACTTGCAAACTTTTCTCTGGTTTTGTACCCATACATACATGCACACTTCCACACCACTCACCTCATACCCAAACCATGCCCCCTCCCCCATTTCCCCCAAAATTATCTACAAAGAATCAAATTTCTCTGACTTATATAGCACCCCAAGGTGCTATATAAGTAAGGGAAATTTGTTTACTTTGAAATTCCTACCTCTGATATTCCATAAATTCAAATTAAAAATACACTGATGCAGTACTCAAATGACTATGGAATTTCAAAGTCGACTAGTCGACACCCCAAAGTCGAGTCGACTAATCAGCAAGCCAGACTAATTTTGGAATTCGCGTTTGTAACTGGGCAACAACACTCTTTTTTTTAGTTCCTAACAGGCTACCCCCTGCTTCGTTACAAGGACGAACCATGAGCTATGTGTCATGGTAAAACAAATGTGTCAAACACATAAACCTCCCTATTTTAGTGTAGAGCTGTCTGGTCCACAGAAAAAGTAGTCGGTACTCGGCGCCGTCAAAGTACAGAAAATGGAACCGAGTAATCTTGGAAAAAACCAAAAATGTTGGTTCCAGTACATCCGGGTTACCTCATAAAGAAAAGAGGGAAAAAATGAACGTCGAGGGCCAGTTGTATTATGAGAAACATTCCAATGATTTATATCTTGATGTTGGCGCATCAGCACTGGAAGAGTCAACCCAAGATGCTGAGACACTGCATGGGAGTCAGGGAGCGTGACACAACACATGCTGCAGACAAACTGTCTATAAAGTTCTTTGAAGTTTATCGAGTTTCCGGTCGGTTGTCACATTGTCGCATCCACTATCTGAAGCCAGCGATCGGCAGCACGTTTTTTTTTCAAGCATTTTGTAACCCTATTTCCCCGGAGATGTGAATTCATTCATCTTTCTACTGAGATTTTGTTGGGTTGCGAGTCCTCCTACTGTGTTTCGTAGTCGACGACAAAAACCAGAGTCAACTATAGGTGAAAAAAACGTCGACTAATCATTTGAGCACTAACCTGATGATGTAATCTAGGACACTTAACATTAATTAAGTACTGTCATTTGAAGAAGAAAACAACAATCCCAACCTGATACCAATCATAGCATGTGTTGTTTTTGCGAGGCTTTAATACCAGTCTACGGGCAATAAAAATCACTTGAAGTCGAAGACATATCTATTTTAATGTGCAATCAATAACACCTACATGTATCATGAATCAATCAAGGGTATCAATTCTATAAACAAACATGCTCACAAATAGTAATGGGGAGGCCTGAACATAATGATTGCCAATTATGTCTGGACCGAACTCACTGTTATGGGGAGGTGGGGGGGGAACTCACTTTTAGGCTGAAATAAAAGGCCGCATGGCCACACGTTCCATGCAAAAAAGAGTGCAATTCTACGTATTTGACAAAAATCAAAATTTTTCAATGTTAAAAAAGGGACATAACTCTGGCAAAATAATGTCAGACCAAACTCAAATTTGAACGTGGCCTGTTTTTATGCTGATAAACATACATGCCAAATTTTATTTGATTCGGTCAAGAACAACTAAAGTTATCATCGGGAAACAAAAAAAAAGAAAGAATTTTCAGTCGAAAAAACAGGCATAACTCTGGCAATATTGTCGGGTTGACCCCCTATTCGGGCTTGACCTGTATTTTATGTTGATACACCTATATGCCAAATTTCATTTGATTTGGCCAACTATAACTAAAGTTATCATTGGGAAACCAAAGTGGGATGGATGGATGGATGGACAGATGCACAGACAGAACCCAAGGACAGTCACCGACTATTTTAATAGTCATCCCCTATCTGATAACAGATCAGTACTAAGAGAGACAATATTCTCTCCGGTTGTCATTATCTTGGTAATTAAAGCCAGTTAAATTCTAATTGTTGGAAACCAGTGCATCACACATGTTCTGGACACACACCCATATTACGCATATATCCATGTCTCCGAATGTCAAAAGATTCCAAAATGCGAGTCTTTCAAAGAAACTTTAAAGCGAGTATTAAATTAAGATAGATCTAAGCGGCCAAGTTCAAGAGAAGCGATTAACTGAGAATAAATGTTCTGGCTATCTAAATAAAAAAAAGAAAAGTTAAAAAATTTATAGTAATTTATATATTTTTTATACTTACCAATGACCCAGACATAGCTGGTGCTAACTCTTAAAATATAGGGCCAAACACAAATTTTGCCCCCCAATCCCCAAAATTTGCATTTAAAACCAAAGAAAACATGTCCTGAATGGCCCTCCACACTTCACCTCTACTGCGCATGCGCAGTGTCAAGGACGTTCTGAAATTGGCACCATTAATCATTCTTATAACCAGTGCCTGGTAAGCGCTATGTACTCAGCGGGGAGGTATGAGTTCCCAACTCCTGGGAGGGCCATCCCCGTCTGGGTCATTGGTAAGTATAAAAAATATATAAATTACTATAAATTTTTCAACATTTTTATACTGTACCAATGACCCAGACATAGCTGAATAGTAAAAAGGCTGGAGGGCCAAGGACATAGAGCAAGTTGGAATACGCTCAATTATATAAAATAGAGTCATCCCCTCTAGGGAAAAAGAAGTATTAGGCCTTACCTGTATCTTTCTTACTTATGATAAATTAGAAAGATACAACACCTTCCAAAATTGAGCATCATACATCCATGTACTCTATTAATATCTAGCATAATCCTTATACTAATAATTTTTAAAGTAAGCCAATAAATAAAGTAAGTCTAGAGAATAGAGACTCTTTATACTCCTAAAAAGTGTCTGAGGATTGTATAATAACGTCCGTTGACACGTGCTATATTCAAAAGCTATACTTTAAAAACTAAGACCTGAATGAATTTTTAAAACATAAACTTCTCACTAAACAACCATCCCAATAACAGCTCAGAATTACTAACTCCCAAGGAGGTATCCGCTTGTTTTCATAGTAAAAGAGGTGACCCAAGGGAACACCCTTCCCCCCCCCCCCCCCCCCCCCTTTTTCTTGCCCTGGGTCAAATAGCCCAGAGCGAAGAGGGCAGCAGAACGGAGTCACTGCCGAAACAGACAGCCTACCTAGCTATAGTAGCAACTGTTAAGTGAATGACATTCTGAGCAGTGGATAAAAGACCTAACAATAGAGGCCTGCAGAAATGGACTCGATATTTCTGAGATAAAAATTCATGAATGTGGATGGCTGAGCACAATGAGCAGCCTTCAAAAATCTATAATAGCGACACTATTAATGTAAGCCCAAGATGTAGAAGAACTCTTACTTCATGAGCCGAAATCTCAAGCACAACTGCCAAGTCAATGATATACCATAAGCAGTATCGATAATTAATTGAATCCATTAGCAATAGAATGGAGCGTAACGTCCTTCTATTAGGCATCAAAGACAGAAGAAGCTTACGCCCGTAGTAATAAACAGATATCTGTTTATAAATACGTAAACTCTAACCGGACAGAGTAAAGGCCTATGCCCGTACGAAGACGGAAGGACCTTAATAACAATAGGTTCCGGATATTTATTAGGAACCTGACTCTTATGCAAAAATCCAACCTAAATAGTAAAGGAAGCAGTGATTCCGAAACTACGAAAGTGAGAATCATCCACCGATAGTGCATGAAGCTCACTGACTCTTCAGTAAAAGAGAAGCCAACAGAATTACTGCCTAAAAGGTCAGAATTTGAAAACTACTGTTTCCAGAGGCTCAAATGATTACTTAGCTAAATAAGAACCGAAGTTAAATTCCGTATAGAAATTTAATCTAATGATTCTAAGTCTATTTATCGAAAAGTTACTAACTGACTTAGATAAAGAGACATAAGACTCAATTGTAAACTATCATAGAGTGCATAGGTATGAGATAACATAAACCTATAACCTTAATAGTAACAGGCTGCAGTAGATCTTGTCAAACAAGTATACTAGAAAGTTGCAATGACTAGTATGGAGGGATCAACAATATCAACATAGTGATCCCTACACCAACGACGGAAGAGCCTCCACTTTAGCCGCATAGTATAGTGAAGAAGAGGTTCTCCTACAGTAAGAAATCGCATCCAAAGCTCGTCCAGTACAATGCTTTCAAAACAATAAGGACCACACAACAGGATATGTGAAGGTTGAGACCTTGCAGGTTGTGAAGAAGATGACACGATTTTACCCAGCGAAAAAAGATCCTCTCATGGAGGAAGTTTTCGCGTTAAGTCCCACAGTAGACATCAGAGTAAATTTACCCACGGTCTCTGTGAAGACAGAGATGCTATCAACAGAAATGTATTGTGGTTGTTTATCTTAGCAAGACTTGCTGAAACAACAGCGCAGGAGGATACGCATATCCTATCACTCCGTCCTATTAGATCAATAGAGCGTTAACAACATAAGCTCAGAGATCCGGACATGTAAACACATACATCTGCAATTGATTAGCAAGTTGTGTCGTAAATAAATTATCATTGGGCGCTCCCATTGATAGCAAATCTGATTGAATACTTGTTTGCTGAGAGTCCATTCTGACGGCAACAAGCGACCCATAAGTGAAAGGGAGTCCGGTAATACAATCAGACGACCCGGAATATGACGGACCGAAGCAGAACTTGGTGTACTATAACAAACAGAAGGATTCTTTCCATTAAATTGAATAACGGAAACGAATGAGAGCATCCCTGGTTCCGGAGATACGCCACTACTGTCGTATTATCGGACAGGATTTGGACATGCGTTTCTGAATAATGTTCATCCAATGACATAAAGCAAGCCTAAAAAACATTATTCCGTGGAAGATAAGTGCTTGCCTGGAGACTGCGGAACCCAAAGACCCTGGCACTTCGAATCCGTTGGGATCAATATTGTATCCCAACCTGTTTGACTGGCAACCGTCATAATTATAAAACTCGGATCTGGCAACTGCAGTGGCACTCTCTGAGTCAACCACCGAATGTTTGCCCCAGTCTGAATCTCTTGCTACACTAGATAGACAAGAGAACGTGAAAATCGAGCAATTCATGGATTGCTGAAAAGTTCCCGTCGAAGAGAAGCTTCTCCGAGAATGAAGCGACTCTGAGAGAGTTCTTCACCTTACTATCCACGCGTGTGGATGTAGCTAGGGCTGCATCACGTCTAACCAACTCCAAGTAGCCACTGAAGGGCGGAGTTATACGTGAACAAACTACTTCCCTCAAAAGAAATCACATTGAGGATCATATCCCGGAATTCTTTCTCTTGAAGACGTAATGATAACGCCTCAGTAAGGTGGATTACGTATGATAAAGCGTCTGAGTTAAGTCTATTAAACATCATTGTCGTTTCCAACATTGTGGTTGGAAAAGACATAGACGGCGAAAAAGATTATTACCGTTCTTAACCACGCCGTCAAGACACATATGAACTCTCGGTATGCCCTGTTCTGCCAAAATAAATTATTCCTATAAATGATAAAAGGCAGAATTGAGCATTGCGGACAAGAAACTAAACTATCATGCTTGGTAGCAGGCTTATATATATATAGCATCGATAAATAATACACATGTTCTAATGACATTATTGGACTGTGTCGGTAAGTCAGGGACAATGTCCCTGAACCGATCCAAAATTCCGTGTCCAATGACGCTATAAGTCCCTTATCCAACATCGCAGCAATGTACTCCAAAGGAACAACCACTGGAAGATAATACCGGAAGAAATGTATGGCAGCTTCCGATGTTACGAAAGGGAAAACTCGAAATCGTCCGAATCCCTTTCGCCATCCTGTCGGACCCTATAAAGCGTTCGGTCGTCCGAACCTGATTCAACCGCGGACCGCACCGACCCAGCGCCGTCGGATAATTCCTGATCCGACCAAGAAACTGTCGATTGCTGGGATGCTGCGAAAAACTGTGCTAACTTGGATAGCACGTCTGTCACTGAGGCCTGTGGAGAAGCGGTCTTACGATGCATTGCCGCTGGAAGCTCCGTGATCGTTACCCCGTGCATACTACTATTATGCGAGCGAACGGAGTGTATAGGCCTCATGTCCCTTGGCTACCGGATGGCGTGACCAGTTCGACGTGGAATCACTGAATGACGAAACTGGTTGGATACTTGAGGTCACGTAGCCAATGTGCGGTCGTGTGCACTGCTGTGAGGATGAGGAAGCATTATCGACAGTCTCTCGGACTGTCAACAAAACGGAGCGTCCCGAGCGGCGGACATATGCTCCGAATGTAAAATATCTGAACCACAACATGTGGTCCCCTATGTTGTTGGACGAGAGAGGGACCTCTCTCGCTCACAGCCCGGACGGACCTGGACGAGCCAAGAACCGGACTAACAGGCTTCCTCCGATCTGTCCTCAATCCGCCGTCACTGGGTGAGTACTAAAGTTATTATAGTGCTCGCATCACCCAAATCTCCTTCCTAGACCGCAACGGACGAACCCGGCAGCCGAACCATTCGATGAATGTACGCTACACCGGGTGAGCTAGCGAATGTCACTCCGTCGATCCTACAAGGGACCTCTTAGGCGATAGACATATTCCATGAGCACTTATTGCCGCTAGCTCTTCATTAACTACGACGACAGAGGCACACTTTTGAAAGACATCTCCGTAACTTTGCGAACAAGAAACCAGAAATGCTTGGTAATAGCAAGCATATAATAATAAATATATAGCGTCGTTCAATAATTCGAAAGTTTGTGTGACATTATTGGACTATGTCGGAACTGAGGGACGATGTCCCTGAACCGAACCAAAAATTTCTGTGTCCACCGACGCTATCAGTTTCTTATCCGGCATCGCAGCATTCTGGTCCGACGAAAGAACCTGTAGAAGATCAAGTTAGATGACATACACAACAGCATATGTTGTTCCGAAAGGGAAAGCTCGAAATCCTTCGAATCCCTTTCGGTAACCCGTCGGACCGGATGAAATTTTCGGACGTCCGTACCCGCTTCCGCGGAGCGTCCCAACCCAGCATCGTCGGATAATACATTATGCGACAGATTGAGTTGTTGCTGGGATGCTGCGATAAGCTGTGCTATTTGGGATAGCACGTCCGTCCCCGAGGCCTGTGCAGTAGCGGTCTTACGATGCATTGCCGCCGGAAGCTCCGTGCACGTTGACTCCCGCACACTTTCTTATGCGAACGTCCGGAGTCTGCAAGCCTCGTGTCCCTGGCTACCGGATGGTGTGACCTGGTCGCCGATGATTCTCTGACTGGCGAAGCTGACTGGATATCCGAGGTCACGTAGCCAAGAGCGGTCGTGTGCGCTACCATGAGAATGAGGAAGCCTTATTGACAGTCTCTCCGGACTGACTATATGTCGGAGCGTCCCGAGCGGCAGACGTATGCTCCGAATGCGAAACATTTTGTACCAGAGAGGGGCCTCTCTCGCTCGCCGTCCGGAGGGACCTGAACGAGCTAGGAACCGGACTAAAAGGCTTCCTCCGTTCTCCCTCTAATCCGCCGTCACTGGGTGTGCATTTGGTTGATTTATAGTGCTCGCATCACCCCAAAACTCCTTCTAGACCGCAATGGACGAACCCGGCTGCCGAACCATTCGATGAATGGATGCTGCACCGGGTGAGCTAGCGGACGTCAAAGGCCGTCGAACCTACTAGGGTCCTCTTAGGCAATTGGCGTATTTACATAAGCACTTTTCCGCTAGCCCTTCATTAATTGTGACGACGAAGGCACACTGTTGGAAGACATCACGGATACATCACCCTAATCTTGATCGTCTGAAATAGAAATTGATAAAGTAGAGTGACCCTGCGGGGAAAGGACCGGAATGTCCAATTCCCCACTAACATACCGTGACATACGCTTCCCATGTCGTCATCGAAATCATCACATACAGAACAGGAGTTAGTGCGAGTACACTGACTACATATAGAATGATTATAAAAGTCAGAGGAAGATTTCCTCGTATTACAATTGATCAAAATCCTTTCAATGTGAAAAGAAAACAAAGTCCTAGTACTCGCATCAACCCCTGACAATCAAAATACATAATAATATGATCCATTAACATAGAAAAAATTATTGAAATCAAAATATTTTGAAAAAATATTTTTTCAGAACAGCCCAAGTTTCTGAAAAGTAATGTTGAGCCCCAATGGATCCCAAGCCTAAGTGTGGACAAAATTTTTTAAAATATTTTAAACAATTTATGCAACACTTACGAACAATAATAATGTATCTAGTTATGATTAAATTAACATCAAGATATTATTTTCAAGAAATCCCCCCTCACACAGAGGGCTGTTGTAAATGTAAACAATAAGTGTAAAAACACTAAAATAAGACTCCAGGCACCCAGGCCCGAAATCAGTTACCAATAATACACTATCTGATGCAAAACAGAGACTTCCAGGGAAGAAACTGCAGAACATCAGATGGTAGATGCAGAACACAACGCCTAACCACCCATAGGTGAAGACGTAAACATGGGGAAAAGAACAGAATTCATTCTGTTATTCAGCTAAAACTCCCAAGAAATTTTAGTAATAATAATTACAGAAAATATGCCAAAAGCATGGGAGAATAGCAAGAGGGGACTTAAAGGAAAGGGAGAGAGAAAAACACTGAACAATCAGTGTAACTTGATAACAAGAATGACAACAAAATGGCTGCTGCCTCGAAAATAGGTAACTTAACATAATTTCATTAAAAAATTTTAAGTTACAGCCCTGATAATTTTCTGTCACACATTTTTCCTCTCCTCCTTCTATATCCTCCTTAGAATCACCATTTCACTAATATTTATGTGTCTGGCATCATTTAAACTGAGATTTACAAGCACAAAGATCAGTCAGATGTTAACTGATGAAGGGCCAAACTAAGAATGATTAATGGCGCCAATTTCGGAACGTCCTTGACACTGTGCATGCGCAGTAGAGGTGAAGTGTGGAGGGCCATTCAGGACATGTTTTCTTTGGTTTTAGATGCAAATTTTGAGGACTGGGGGGCAAAATTTGTGTTTGGCCCTATATTTTAAGAGTTAGCACCAGCTATGTCTGGGTCATTGGTACAGTATAAAAATATTCATTCCAGGCAATTCCAGTCGGAAGGTGTGTAAGGCTGTGGGTCGTTGCGAGTAGATGGGGAGGTCCCATGCTACCTACAGGTTAGAGAAGGTGCCACATCGGTGCGAAAGTATAGGCATGTTGTGATGTAGGGGAGCCACAGAGCTCATATTTAGAATAGGAGCAGTCGCGGGCCAAGTCAGTGGCCATATATGAGAATAGGATCAGGAACAGGAAGTACGAGCTCAGGGAGCTATATGCATTTAGGTAAATGGCATTACCTCTTTTAGAAGGCAAGACATACAAAGGCAGTTGGCCTGATGGCACTCTGAGAAGGTCCTAATGTAGTCTTGGCCGTCGAGGGTCATAGGCACCGAGATTGAAAGCCTGCATATTGTCGTAACCCTGTGAGGGTTGTAAGGAACCGATAGATGTTTGTTAATGCTTGCGAACCTTAGTGGCATAGTAGCCAGAGAAGTAAAAGCTGTAACGTTGAGGTCTAGAGACCGTATTAAGGGCTGGAATAGCTCGCGAGTTAAAATAGTTTTAGGCAGTGCAAGAATTGGTGATGTCCAGAACACTTTGCAGGATATTATTATGTAAGCTTTGTTAAGTATAAGGCGAAGAATAACTTAACCCTGTGAGAGCCAGGCAAGGGGCAAAGTGATCGTGAACTGTGATAGACACCGATTGAATTGTGATTGAACTGTGAGAATGCCGAGAGAGTCACACAAGCAGAACATTATATGTGTTAAGCCTGGATGACTGTGAAGTAACCCTGCAAGGAGGAAGCAACGAGAAGTGAATAGTCACTTTGTATGTTTCACTAACCGTGAGAAAGTTAAAAAATTTATAGTAATTTATATATTTTTTATACTTACCAATGACCCAGACTTAGCTGGTGCAAACTCATTAAATTCAGGGCCAAACCAAATTTTGCCCTCCCCCACCCCCAATACCCAACATTTGCATCAAAAACCACAAAATAGATGTCCTGGTAGGTCCTCCATACTTTTACTGTACTGTGCATGCGCAGTGTCAAGGAGGTCTCAAAATTCCCGCCAAAATGTCATTCTTACGACCAGTGCCTGGTAAGTGTTATGTACACAGCGGGGAGGCAAGAGTTCCCAACTCCTGGGGGGGGGCCATCCCCATCTGGGTCATTGGTAAGTATAAAAAATATATAAATTACTATAAATTTTTTAACATTTTTATACTTTACCAATGACCCAGACTTAGCTGAATAGTAAACAGGCTGGAGGGACCAGGACATAAAGGAAAATCCAATAGGCTCAATTACATAAAACAGAATTATCCCCTCAAGGAGAAAAGGAGAGATAGGATTTATATGTATCTTTCTTATTTTATCAAAAAAGAAAGACACAAAACCATTCCGTAATTGAGCACAAATACATCAATGATCTCTATTAATATCCAGTATAACCCTTTATACTAATTATTTTTAAAGGTAAGCCATCAAATAAAGACAGTCCAGAGAAATGGGACTCTTTATACTCATTAAAAGTGTCCGAGGATTGTATATTAACGCCCGTTTGACACGTGACATATACAAATGCTTCACACCGAGCTACACTTCAAAAATATTACATGACATAAGTAAACATTAGTTTTACACTTTAAAACCATCCTGGTACCGACTCGGAATTACTGACTCTGGGTGAGGTATTCCCTTGCTTTTCACTATAAAGCAGGTGACCTAAGGGAACACCCCCCCCCCCTTCCCCTGGGTCAAATACCCCAGAGCGAAGAGGGCAGCAGGATAGAGTCACTGCCAGAACAGAAGCCTACATAACTATAGTTGCAACTGTTTAGTGGACGATATTCTGAGCAACAGATAACGGACCTAAACAATGTAGATCTCCAGAAATGGACTCAATGTTTCTAAGATAAAAATTAGTGAAAGTGGAAGGCTGAGACCAATATGCAGCCTTCATTATATCTGTAATAGCAACACAATTAGCATAAGGGACGTAAGCGTTATAATCGCAAACAAATCTATCATTGGTCGCTCCCATTGGTAGCAAATCTGATTGAAAACCTGTTTGTTGAGAGTCCATTCCGACGGCAACAGACGACCCTTCCGTGAAAGGGAGTCTGCTAACACATTCAGACGACCCGGAATATGACGGACCAATAGTAGAACCTGATGTTCCAGTACAAACAGAAGGATTCTTTTCGTTAGCTTGAACAACGGAATGGAATGAGTGCCTCCCTGATTCCCAATATACGCTACTACGTCGTATTGTTGGACAAAATTTGAACTTGTGTGTTCTGAATAACGTCCATCCAATGACGCAACGCAAGCCAAATTGACATCATTTCTTTGATATTTATGTGCTTGCCTGAGAATTGAGGATCCCAAAGACCCTGGCACCTCGAATCCGACGTCGCACCCCAACCTGTTTGACTGGCATCCGTCATGATAGTAAAACTCGGATCCGGCAATTGCAGTGGAACTCCCTGAGTTAACCACTGAATGTCTGCCCAAGTCTGAATCTCTTGTTTCACTTGGTCTGACAAGAGGATATCCGCATCGAGAGAATGAGTCTTCAGTTTCCAATTCTGAGTCAGAAAGATTTGGAGAGGACAAGTGCGTAGCCACCCCATTGGAATGAGATCCGCGGCAGCTCTGCACAGACCTATCAGTCTCATGAATTCTCTCGCTGTAACCTTCTCTGAGTTTAGACAATAGCGAGCATAACAACTGACTAATTTCACTCTGGTTAACGGCAGACGAAAGAGATTGTTGTGTGTCTCGAAGCTCATCCCCAGGTGGGTGAATGACTTGGACGGCACCAGATCCAACTTCTGTTCTTTACTATAAAACCGAGACGTCAGAGCAATAGTAGAAGATTCTGCACATCGTTCTGAAGTGTTAACTCGTTGCCGTACCTCTGAGAATATCGTCCAGGCAGGCCGACGTTACCGCAGACGAATGAGCTCGGAAGTAAGTCATGACGGAGTTCATTATCCGAGTGAAAGCCCAGGGCGCTAGATTCAGACCGAAGCACATCACACGGAACTGATATACAACCCCTAGGACAGCGAACCGAAGATACTTTCTGAATGCCGGATGTACCATGACGTGAAAGTATGCATCCTTGAGATCTATGCTCGCAGCATAGTCGTTCACTCGAATGATCGTTCTGACCGATCGAACGGTCTCCATATAAAATTTTGGAGCCACAATCAGCTTGTTTATCCAGCTTAAATCTATTACTGGACGGAACGAGCCATCTGGTTTGGGAACCAGAAACAGATGGCTGTAGAAACCTGGAGATTCCTGGTTTTCTACGACCTCTATCGCATTCTTCAGTAAAAGAGACTGAACGTCTGAAAGAAGAACATCTCTTTTTAGAATATTCGACGGAAGCCGAGTCCATCTTGGACTTCGAGTTAACGGAGGCCTTCCTTTGAAGGACAGTTTCAGTCCTTTCCGCAATTCCCTTTCGAACCCAAGGGTCCTCTGTAATCAATTCCCAATTTTGTAAATAACTCGACACAGTAACGCGACAGAGGTCTACACCATGACTTCCTGGACCTGCGAGGCTTGCGGAAGGAGAAACCACGTCCTCCCCAACCCACACCTTGCGCCGTCGACCTAGGGGCATCTGACCTATTATTACGGCCGGCGTTGCGGCCACTGCTAGAGTCGCTGCCTTGACGGTCTCGTGAATAAGGCCTAGAGGGCGCGTACGCACCTCAGAAGGAACTTCCCCTGGACGTGCTCGTCCCAGAAGATCCAGGCCTACTTTTTTCTGCTGGTTGCGACTTATTAGAAGCGGACTTAAAAAGCAGAGAGTCTGAAGCTTTCTTAGTTAACTTATCTTAAATAGCAGAAAGCTTGCCGTCAAAGAGATGATCTCCAGAGACCGGAACGACTCTAAGAGAGTGTTTCACCTTACTATCCACTCTCGTGGACGTAGCTAGGGTTCCGTCATGTCTAACCAACTCCAGATTAGCCACTAAAAGGGCGGAGTTGTATGTAGAATAGGCAATAGCACTTGACAGAACTCTCAGAGACGTTTGAACATCCTGAAATTCTTGCCCTTCAAGGCGTAACGACAATGCTCTGGTAAGGTGATCTGCGTACGAGAGTGCGTCTAAATTTGCTCTATTCGAAGATATTGTAGTTTCCAAGGTAGAGCTATGAATCTAGGTCTTCAGCCTGGTTGTCTAGATGCAGAGGAACTCTCTGAACGCCCTGTCCTGCCGTTTCAAATCTATTCCTAGCATTAATGAAAGGCAGATTAAGAGCATTAGCTGATAGGAAGGCTGACTTGCCGGATTTACCAGCAAGTTTATTGATAGCGTCATTCAAAAATTCAAATGTCCGAGAGACATTCCTGGACTGAGACGGAAACTCTGGGACGGTGTCCCTAAACCGATTAAAAAATTTGGTGTCCAGTGGCGCTATAAGCCTCTTATCAGGCTGAGCAGCATCCTGGTCCGCTGGAACAACATCAGGAAGAAAATGCCAGATTAACTCGACGGCGATTTTGTGTTGTTCTGAAAGGGAGAACTCCAATTCAATCATATCCCTTTCGCCATCCTGACGGACCTCCCGGATATCTTGGTTGTCCGCTCCCGATCCAGCTGCGGAACGTACTGACCCAGCATCATCAGATTCTTCCTGATCTGATAGGGCTTCTGCCGGATGCTGCTATGATTTGTGCTATCTGCGATAGCACGTCCGTTAACGAGGCCTGCAGAGCTTCGGTCTTGCGTGATTTTGCCGCAGGAAGCTCCGTGGACGTTGTCACTTGCATACTTCTCTTATGCAGACGTCCAGATGAAGGTGGCCTCGAATCCTTGGCTATCTGATGGCGTGACCTGGCTGTCGAGGAATCTCTGGAAGGCGATGCTGGCTGGATATCGGTGGTCACGTAGCCAAGGTGCGGTCGAGTGCGCTGACGTGAGGAGGAAGAAACCCTGGATACAGCCTCTCCGGACTGTTTATACACCGGAGCGTCCCGAGGGGTGGGCGTAAGCTCCGACTGAGGAATGTTTTGTACAACAACATCCGGACCGCGATGTTGTTGTACGAGAGAGAGACCTCACTCGCTCACAGCCAGTGTGGAGCTGGACAAGCTAGGGACCGAACCCAAAGACTTCTTCCATCCTAAACCAAGATCCGTCGTCACTGGGTGTGCCTGAGGAATGTTTATAGTGCTCGCAACACCCTTAATTCTTTCCTGGACTGCAACGGACGAACCCGGGTGCTGTACCATTCGGTAAATGGACGCGACACCAGGCGAGTTAGCAGACAAAGATGCCAACGCCGTCGACCCTACTAGGGGCCTCTTAGGCAATTGCTGTATATCCATGAGCACTTTTGCCGCTAGCTCTTCTCTGGATTGTGACGACGGACGCACACTGGAAGACGACATCATGGAAACATCACCCAATTCTTGTTCCTCTGAAAAAGAGAGTGAAAAACTTGAGTGACCTTGCAGAGAGAGGACCGGCATGTCTTGCTCCCCGCTAGCAATATACCGTGACACACATGTCCAACATTTGTCATCCCAATTGCTACATATAGTACAAGGCTTAGTGCGGGTACACTGACTACAATTAATGCAGAAATCATGAGAATCAGAGGAAGATTTCCTTCCATTACAATTTGAACAATAATCTTTCATTGTAAAAATAATCAATCATAGTACCTGCAATAAACCTTGCAAACAAAGATACATAGTATAAAAATCCATTATAATAATATGAAAAAACAATTCAAAAAGAACAAAATTTTTGAACAAATTTTTTCAGAAGAGCCCAAGTTCCCAAAGGGAACCCAGAGCCCAAATGGATCCCAAAAAAGCGTGAGTATGGACACAAATTTTAGATCATTCTGAAAAAATTAATGCAACACTTACGGACAATATTAATGTATCTTATTATGAATAATCAAGGCAGAAGACAAGGAATCACTTATCAGAAGTAACCGCTGTCAACATAAACAAACAGTGTGAACAAACCAGAAATCTGACACCAGGCACTGGAAAACATGGCCCAGTAATCAGTATCCAATTTAAACACTATCTGATGCTAAACAGAGCCTTCCCCAGAAGAGACTGCAGAGCATCAGATGGTAGATGCAGACCTAAAATGCCTAAACACCCCTAGGGTGAGGACGTAAACATGGGGACAGAACAGAAACAAATCTGTTTCCAAGCCAAAACTCCCAAGAAATTTTTAGTAATAAAAATTACAAAAAATAAGCCAAAAGCATGGGAGAATGGCAAGGGGGGAATGAAGGAAAGGGAGAGAGGAAACACTGAACAAACAATGGAACATTCATGGCAAGAATGACAACAGCAGGGCTATGCCTCGAAAATAGGCAACATGAATAA
Organism: Pictodentalium vernedei; assembly: GCA_031216915.1. Taxonomy (NCBI): domain Eukaryota; kingdom Metazoa; phylum Mollusca; class Scaphopoda; order Dentaliida; family Dentaliidae; genus Pictodentalium; species Pictodentalium vernedei. The sequence goes on along the minus strand of CM062294.1, from coordinate 410,923,460 downwards.
ATTTTTATAAAAAAAATTTAAGTTACAGTCCTGAACATCAGAAACCACTGTTTTTCTCCTCTCCTCATCCTAAATGTAGCAATAACCAACGCCGCCAGGTGGCGCGACACATTCCATTTCGGAAACTGGGTCAAAGGCGTCGAAAGTAATTTCGAACTAGGGGTACCCTATTTACGATCTAAATAACCTTCAAATAATGACGTTTTTTTGTCTAAAAATATCTGGCCTCTATTTGGATTGGATTAAACAACAAAGAAGAGGTATTTTTCACGGGAAATATTAATGAGAACTATATTTAATATCTATTTGAACAAAAGGTGGTTTAAAAACAACCCTGCTACGCTTTGCTAACACAGTTTTCTCACCACTACCATAAAATATATAACAAAATGAATTAAATGGGGAAAATCCGAAGATGATCGCTCTCACCGAAAGAGAAAGTTGGAAAGAACACGGAAATAGATCAGTTAAATTGCGTTATCGAAATTAATTTGAGCCGTTCTCGTTTGTTGATAAAAGTCAAAAAATTAATAATCAATAATGTGTCTAGACCAAACAATGTTCTGATGTGTTAGATAAGATAAGGAAGGTGAATAGACCACCCCCCCGACACACACACTCACACACATACACAAGCGCACACACCCTTGCTCACACACACACATGCGCACACACACACGTGCACACACGCACACACACACGCACGTGCACACACACACGTGTGCGCACATGCATACGTGCACAAACATGTGTGCACATGCACGCGCATAAGTACACACGCGATGCACACACACACACACGCGCACACGCACACGGACGCACCTCTCTCTTTCTACATTATTATTGGGTTTCTGTTTTTTTTTCTCAGATATAGTTGTCATAGAAAACTGTATATGGATGGCTGAATCAGATGAAAACAAGGAATTGGATCCTTCAGAATCACTATTTTCTCAGGTATCTTTATTTCCTAACCCTAATCCTAAGAGCTATGTATCTTAATGGGGAGTGGGTAGTGCAATCGATAGCGAGTCGGACTGGAGATCTGAAGGTTAAAGGTTCGAACTCCGATCGAGGCACCTCATGTTGTGTCCTTGGGCATGACACTTCACCCCACTTGTCTGCTTGGGGCACAGTGGCGCAGTTTGCTAGAGGCGTATTGCACGTCAATAGCCCACATGCCTTCAACCAATGCTAATCCCTATGGGATAAGTACGTTGGAGAGTTGACAGTGAGTCGCTGCTGCTGGGTGGTTTACTCCAGCTTCCTCCACCCGTGACACTGCCACCGACATAATATGACTCTGGCTGTTAAAGTGTCATAAAACACTAATCAATAAATAAATCTTCAGATTAATGGACCCTTGAAGCAATTAATCCTTCCAACAATGCACACTTTGAGAGATGAACCCTAAGAATAGAAGACAGCCAAAGGTATGAACACTTGGAGAAATAAGCTGACCTTGTCCGGAACCACCCAGAAACATTTTCCTTCTTTAGAAAAAATTAACAACTTGATGGATACAGATTTCACAAAAAATACTACCAGTAAATAAATATAAATGTACTTATGTAAGTTTTATCTGATTCAATAAAAGCACTTAAATATAGCTGATACCTAACTGGTTGAGCTTGTTTGATAGCATCTATATTTAAGTGATTTTGTTTGAAATGTTTTGAAGATACTCGGGCTGTTTTAGCCAAAATAGGCTTTACGAACTGGATGGTTTGTTAGGTAAAAATATAAAAAAGACATTACGTGAGAATTACATGAAATTTTAAAAAAATGTCGAAAAGCTTAATTGATGTATATTTTTATAATTTTCAGTTTTCTCAATATCCACTTAGTGACCACGACTCAGACGATTCCACCCAACCTCCAGATGAATTTGACGATTCAACGCAGCCACCTGAGGACTTTGCTGATTATGGTCACCAGCCAGACAGTTCAGAAGAAATACAGGATCCAGATATTCAAATCTGGATCAGCTCAGAATCTGATGATGAGTTAGTCTCTCAGATGCCAGCACCAAAAAAAACAAAAACATGTGAGTTCACCACTTCTCAAGTACAGACTATATGCTTTGGTGACTTTTTACTACATCTAAACATATCTATACATCACGCCTAGTGACTGACATTGATACCAATACTAAAAGTACTATGACACTAATTTATGGTGGTATAATGTTATCTGACTCTAATATTACAAATGACTAAATTTAATAACCATTAACTAAAGTGACTATTTACAAACTAAATATTGTGTTTTGGGGTGCTTTTGTAAACATGGATTTTAAATATTTAGATGAGATTGGGCTGGAAGGACAACGTCTCAATGACGATACATACCAATTGCTATTCATTACTGAATACAGTTTAACAAATGGTATTATCTTTGATTTAGTCAATGTGGCCCAATTTATGAACTTAAGTGTAAGGGATTATGTTCCAAAATGGATAACACAACTGTGTCATTTGCCAAAACATGCAATTCCAACAACACATTCATCATCATTCCTGAGCAGACTATATAGAATGAAGAAAGAAGCACTTAAAAAAAGAGGAAATGTGAGAGATGAATATTTGAGAAAACAATTTCATTTGGTATATTCAACTGCTGTATCTGGAACATCTTTATCCGACATAACTATGCCCGGATCTGAAGTCACATTACCTAAAGAAAGTACATCTGGTGAACGCAGTGTAATATCGCTACCTGAAAAAACAGATACAGCCAGAACAAAAGTGGAGCAGCAGTTGTTGGAAAGACGGCAAAGGGTGAGAGTACTTCAGAACGAGAAACTTATTATAAAGAGAAAGTATGAAAGGTTGCTAAGTAATTTTGAAGATGTAAAAATGAAAAAAGCTAAGCTCGAGAGTGAAGTTAAACAGTCTAAATCTTCGGGTAAGAGTGAAAAAAAGTTGTCAGAGATTGCCAGTAAGAAGATAAAGGACAGTGGAACAAAGAAGGAGCTATACTTCAACAAATATATGTCGTTAAAGAAGGAAAAGACCAGTCTTAGGAAAAGATTGCAGTCTGAAGAAGCAATTAGGTCATCGTTGGAGCAGAAGGTTGTCACACTGGAGAAAGAAAATTTTGAAATGGACAGACAAAATAAAACACTGAAGGCAGATATTAGAGAGAAAACTGTAAGTATCAACTATCTGGAAAACTTATTGCAAGACAACAACGAGCTTGAGCTGTATGACAAGGATAGGAGTTGTTACAATGCTACCGCACTTAAGTGCATGATTGATTTGACGGCATTAAAAGTTCCAGCCGATAAAGTAGGGAAGGTTATACAAACCGTGTCAAGGATGTGTGGAAAGGAACCAACTTGCCTACCATCAACTTCAACTGTGAATAGATCTTCAGATTCGAGGGCTGTTTTAGCACAAACACAGCTGGCTGAAGTTCTTACTGAAGAAGAGGATCAGACATTATACACAGACGAAACAAGAAAATATGGACAAAAATGTTTAGAGGCATTTTTGGTCACAGATAAACATCAAGAATCATATTTGATTGGCTTAAGAGAGATGTTAAACAAGAGTGGCCAGTCGACACTGGATACTATGAAAGAAGTGTTAAATGACATTTCATCCCATTGTCGGGATGCCGAAAAAAATGCAAAATTTAATGTTGCTTATAAAATTTTGGCCAACATCCGAGACACAATGTCAGACAGAGCCTCAACCGAAGGACATTTTAATAAACTGTTGTGCTCATATAGGGAAAGCATCCTACCAGAAGTTGTTGATGGATGGGCTGACATGAGTAACATGGAGAGGGAGTTGTGCACTCGGATGAACAAATTTTTTTGTGGGTTACACCTTTTAGTTGGCATGGCAGATGTATGTGCAGAATCTCTTATGGTTGTTGAAAAAAACATTTTGGGGGATGAGCAGATAGGGTCAGCGAAATTTGCAGAGTTGAGGAGATTCCACAAACAGGAGAGTGGTACATTAAGACTGATCAGAACTGTATGTAAGGCAGTGGCAGTAGGTGAAGATGAGAAAAATGGCTGCAGCATAGATTGGTTGACTTACCTTAAAGAGAAGCATGCTGGTGATAAGAAGACAAAGAACAAAATTGTTCGATTTAAGCACAACCGTTTTAATTTAATCTTTTATTTAGGACATGCAATTTATTTCCACAGCAAAGACATTTTGCATTTCCTTAATAATGTTCATGGACCATCCAACTTGTTGCTGAGAGCTGTTGCTTTAGACCTGGAAGAATCATTATATGTAGCTGGAGTCCGTGCTTTGGGACTAATTTCAAAGCAAATATCAGCGCCACTCTGGAGACTACTAGAATCAGAAAGCCATATTTTGTCTATGAATCGTCATTACAAGGCCCTTGTTGACTTCCTTGATGCTGCATCAACTGATACCGGTATAAGTAAAGTAAATGAATTTATGAATGGTGAGCTGCAGGTCTTCAACATAGATCTGATCAAAAGAGATGAAGAATTTGATATGCTCACAGCAGAAGATGAAGCCACAGACAAGCGTGTTATACAAATTCTGCAGAGAATTAAGAGAATGGGCAATTTATTAAAAAGAATGGTCACTGACCATCTACCGGGTGTGAAAATTCTGGAGTGACACAGCAACAGGTTCGACAATGGAACAATCAAAATCAACAAAAACTCATAATAAGCTTCCAGAATTTGTTTTTGGTCAGTTAGATCAGCTACTAAGATACAGACCGAATGCAACAACCATGACAAATGAATCGTATCTTATGTACATGCATAATCGTACTAGTGATTGGCTTGACAACCTGAAAGAAGATGAGAGAGCTAAATTGTTGGAAGACTCAAGAAAAATGGGAAGACAAATGAGAGAGAAGTACAAGAGTAGATTAGAAGAAATTGAACGTTTACGGTTGAAAGCACAGAAAGAAAAGCAGAAGGAAGCAGAAGAAAAAGAAAAGAAACGAATAAAGAAAGCAGAAGACCTGACCCAATATGTGTGTGATTATGGGCTTTGGCAGTCAGAAGAACAATTGAAAGAAGGGCTTGGAAGATTACCAACAGTTCAAGAAAAGAAAAAGGCACTGACATCACAACTAAAATTCAGAAAGACTGTTCTGCAGCAGAAACACCCTGACGAAAAAATATACAATTTGTCAGAAAAAAATGAGTTTGGAAAGTACAAACAATATACAGTAGAGAAACTCTCAGAAAATCTTCTGACTCTCATCCGAGATGTTTTATCAGTTCCTACTATGGAAAAACACACGGACAGAGTGCCTTTACTGGTAGGGAAGATGGTTGACCATAAGTTTTCTGATGGTATCACATACACTGGAAAAGTTATTTCTGTGGTTCCTGGCTTCTCTTCGTGGTACAATGTGAAGTATGATGGTGATTCCAGCATATATGTGTTTGATCTGGTTAAAGATTATGAAAATGGTGATCTTAAGATACTTGTCCAAACACATGATGAGACAGAAGACCAATAGATGCCCTGAAAATGTTGTGAAGCAATGTACATGTATGTTAATTTTTGAATATTTTTTAAGTTTGGATGACAAAGATACCAGAGCCAAAATAATCTTTTCATATTTTATTACAGATCGTAATTTTTCACCAACTTCTGATCATTAAATTTGCGGATGTCATGAGGATCTTCATCTAGCAGTGATTTAAGTGACTTTTAACTATTCTGGATCAGAGTTCATGCTTCAGAATCACCTTTTGGTGAGTACATCTGCCTTATTTACATTCAGTTGTCTGTTTTTATAGAAATTGTATGAAAAATCTCATTTTTGCCAGGGGGTATACATAACTTTATGAGTTTATGGAGCACATACAAGCTTCCCAGTGTTGAAACAAAGCTGTGGTCATAAAGAGGAACACCCAGGGAGCACACAGATACAATTATCAGCCACACAAGTTTGATTTCAGACTGATGGCGTGGTGGTGACGGATTTTTTGTATTTTTAAAAAAATTGGATTTTATGAATTCCGACCCCATAGAGGATTTTTTTGTCAAAACACGGCTTTAAATTATACATATTCCACAAAGTGTTTTTGTTTCTCACTTTATATGCCAAGGTGAATGTAAAAACAACTTAATCTCCCCTAGAAAGTTTTTTGAAAAAAATCATTGGTTATTGCTACTAAATGCACTTCCTATCCACCATTTCTTTCATAATTATGTGTCTGGCATCATTAAAACTGAGATTTACAGCACAAATATCAGTGATCTGACACTGTTTACAGGGCCAAACAAAGAATGACATTTTTGCGGAAATTTCGAGACCTCCTTGATACTGTGCATGCGCAGTACAGTAAAAGTATGGAGGACCTATCAGGACATCTATTTTTTGGTTTTTGATGCAAATTTTGGGGATTGGGGGCAAAATTTGGTTTGGCCCTGAATTTAATGAGTTTGCACCAGCTAAGTCTAGGTCATTGGTACAGTATAAAAATATGAAGATGAAGTGATGTTGATCCAGCGGACACAGCTAGCTCTGGGAGACGTCGAGGGCCCTAAAGAATAAACTTTTATCTGCGTAATTAGTGTATTCTTATGGATAATTTTGTGAGTAATTTGTTTCGTATTATATTTCTTTGTACATGTAAATAAATAATCTTTTCAGTGAATTATCGTTGATAACCCTTTGGCGTAAGCCACAGGCACCTTCAGAAATCCTAAAAGTCCCAAGCGGATAGGGCATTGATAAGGTGGCAAGGCAAGGTTTACGTTCGAACTGGGGTTCAGACGACAGTCACTGGCAAGAACATAAATTATCATCCATCATTAGAACATCAATTCAACCCCATAATCCTGCGACATAAAGTTATCCTTGGAAAAACAAAGTGAGAGATGCACGGATGGACACCAGCTATTTTTGTAGTCCCCAAAAAAATATTCTGGCACAATTACCAAAGTCACCTGGGCCGAACTTGCATTGGGCTGAACTCATCTAACTACATACCCTACCCCACCCCCCCTAATGCAGTGTTTCCGCTAGGGTAAAAAAACGGGGCCGTTTTGTTCATAGGGGAAATTTATGAACACCAGCCCTGGAAATTTGTAAAAGACGTAAAATTAGCCTCGGCAAAACAATTGCCATGGGTTCAGCACTGAACAATCCAACTTGCCCAGTGCGTCAAAAATATTGATGGCAATTTCACAGGATCTTATAAAATTCCATGTGTACAAGCGCGCAGGTACGGGACGAGTCGCCATCGGGACGCTTTGCCATCACCTCGATTTTATGGTGAATCGTGAATCAGTCCCCTTGAAATGGCAAATTGTCCGAATAATAATAATGGCGAATCGTCTCGATGACGAATCGTCCCAGTTGCCGATGACGAATCATCCCAATGACGACCGCCCCGTTCCTCAAGGACGCAGCCATGTTGTAATACCACACACAAAACGGGTACTTTCTCTTTTCTCATTGGTTACAATTGAAAAGGTTATTTTTATCGCGCACAAAAGCAGCCCAAAGGGCTGCTTTGAAGCAAGCCTAAAAGACAACGTGTACGTGAAATTGGAAAAACCAAGGAATGCTATGCCATCTAATCTAAACCGGAAACCGGGAGTAAAAACATGGGGAACCCCAGTTCTCGTTTACAGAAGCGAACAAATCGAATGACGCCCCCTAAAAAGCAAACGGTGTAATGCGAGATTTCTCCTTAGATCATTCCATGCAGACTGTGAATAATTTATTGAACATGCTTTTCAAAATTAAAGTTTTTCCAAACAAACTCAACTGTCGTTTGCTTTGCTGACTAAATGACAGAAATTGTCGAAAAGCTAAATGTTCCCATATATGCACATTGGATTTCATCGTCTGCTGGCTGGCTGTTGGGATCCCACTGTTTTTCGATTCTGCGGAGTATTCTGTCACGTGATTTATCTGTTTTGCATTTGGAAGTGCAAAACGCTGTTCACTTCAAACCAACACTGCGTGTTATTGGAACAAAGTTACCAAATGAAAAGCATCAACAACACGTCCGTTTGTTGTAACTTAAAAGTACGCACAGGTCGGGTTGTGGCAAAGGTCGTTTTCATTCAGTTATTACGAACCTAAGATGTCGAAGTGACATACTGTCTGACAAACGTCCACGAATTACCATTTTCAAAACAGAAGTTCCGTTCCACAATGTATGCACCCCAGCGAAACAAAAACCAAAAACAATAAATTTTCGACAATACGTTTCGAGGCCAATTTTCAAGCGAAGACGCCTTATCCATCACAATGACTGCATGCATTCTCATTTCTGACAATTGTAATGTTTTTTCTGTGCGCACAATTTATTGTGCTCGATCATTACTAAAGCTGTCCAACTTGTGAAATTTAAAAACGCCTATTCCCCCCACCCCCCCCCTCCACCAAAAAAAAAAACCAATAAAAATAAATGTTGCAATGAAACTCTTTTTTTCTTTAAATTCGCACCAGATGAAAATAAAAAAAAAACAGATAACCTGAAATATTCTCCATTGTCCAAATAGCTCATATTAAATTCATAATATTGCTGAAAATTTTCGAAAGATAATGAAAAAATAAAGCTTCCATTTCTTCCAGAAAGTTTATGTCATTATAATTTGAAAAACACTGTGAGTTGCGCGCGCTTCTTGGTTTTACCAAAGTTCATATTAAATTAATACACAGATAATGTGGGGATACAGAAATAGGCATTCTTCATTGTGATAATCTATGTGAATTTGTCACCATGTGGGGATTCCCCCCCCCCCCCCAACCCCGATTTATTTGACATCAGGAAAATGCCTGCTATCATGTGGGAATCATTTCAATTCAGCTAGAGCTATGTTCGACTGTTCTGTTTGACTTCTCACACGTTAAGAATAACCTACGTGTATTTTCAACAGGGGAACATGGTAAAGGTGTAGAATAGGGGACTTTTCATTGTTTTCAAAAATAACGCCTTTCTCGCTATTTTTTCACTGTTTTCTTAAAGTAAACTATATTTTGAACAAAATGACACAAAATCACATACTTTTATCGTTTTTTTTTCAAGAAATATTAACGATTTTATTGCTGACAGCACAGTCAAACTCACTGCAATCGCTCCATTTCATTATCGCTATCATGGCGGGAGAGTTTAGTAATTGAAATGTCAGCTGATAAACCCTGCCCCCTCACTAAACTGACCCTAGATCAAATTTTAGGGTCAGTCTAGTGAGGGTCAGGGTTAGCTTACCAATGAAACTCACCCTGGACCAAACTGAACTGACCTTAAATCGAGGAACACGCACACAAGCGAAGCGCACCTGCTAACACGTCCACAAGCGAAGCGGACCTGCTATCATACAGATTGATTTCTCCCCTGTGATGTCACTCATAACAACGAATGAAAACAACAGACGCTGCGAAATTTTCAGGCGGATGAAACAAATGGCAATTGAGAAACTCGCAATTCAACGGGATTTAAAATCTATTCTCTTACATGTTAAAACATGATAGAGGTACCTAATTTTGTGTCATTTTGTTCATAATATAGTTTACTTTAAGAAAACAGAGAAAAAATAGCGAGAAAGGCATTATTTTTTTAAAAAAAAAGACGAAAAGTCCCCTATTCTACACCTTTACTGGGAACATTGCTAGGGAAATGGGGCCGTTGAAAGCGGTCCTACTACTTAACGAACACAAACGAACATAAACGAACAGAAGAGGAAAATAATAGGAAATACAAGTTAAAAATGGTTGAGGGTGCATATGCAGGTATATGTGGGTATATATTTATTCGTTTTGTAAAATTTTATTCACTTCTGATGAGTATTTTGATGATTAATAAGGTTTATAAAATGTACGACGGGCGCGAAATTCTTGTGTTCGTTAAGTAGTAGCCTGCTTGAAGCTGTCGACAAGATGCGACAAAGGTGTGAAATCAATTAGCTGTCTATCTGAGGAAGAAATGTCGCTGAGGAAAACAGCGAAATTTAGGTTTAAGAGGATGGCAAGCGCCTATTTTAATCGTGTGTAAAATTGTATCCACGTCTGATGAGTATTTTAGTGATAAATAAAGATTATAGCCATTATTTGGATTGACAAACATGCATCAAACTCTCGCTTTGGATTCCGAGGACGCATCAGGGCGAGTCGGGAACAAACCGTGATCTACCCTTAGAAAGCGGAGCAAGACTCGGATACAGGTAGCATATTGTACACCCACATAATGATAATAATCTAAAGATCTTACAATATCTTGGGGATAAGTCAATAAATCCCAGTTTAAGCTTTCCTGAAAACTTTTCCCGAACAAGCTCACCCTCCACCAACGCGGGCTCCCACTAACGAGAGAGGACAACCAGGCGCGTAGCCAGAAAAAAGTTTTCTGGGGGGAGGGGGGGGCGATAACTGGTTATAGCCATCAGATGCGTGGAAGGCAGGGGGTGGGGTAGTCTGGGGGTCCTTCTCCAGGATTTTTTTTTTTTTTTGGGGGGGGGGGGGGGGGGGGGGGGGGGGGGGGGTAAGGGAAAAATTTCCCAGGAAAATTTTAAAATCTAAGTCTAACTACTGGCGGGAAACATTTGGAAGGGGGTACAGCTACATTTTGGGGAGGGGGCACCTGCCCCCTGTGGCAACGACAAATCCCGGGACACCTCCACCCACAGACTCTCACCAACGAGCCCCATCCACCCCCGGTTCTTTCCAGGAAACGCGTTCCGTGATACAGTAGGCCTAACCGCTTCGCGATAAATGTTAGCCCAATAATATTAGCCTTCGCCTGTGCTCCGAATTTATTATTATTATTTTTTTTAATATGTCGCACAGGTGCGACATATTAAAAAATAAAAAAATAATAAATTCGGAGTACAGGCGAAGGCTAATAGTATTGGACTAGATAAATGTTAAACAGCCCTCACCCTTTGCCCGGACTTGGGACCGGCAGACTTAACAGTGTCAAGTCAGGCGGATTTAGAGGGTTTTTTTCCAATTTTTTTTTTTAGTAATAAATTTAACCCCCCCCCCCCCCCCCCTCCCACTGGCAGACTTAACAGAGTCAAGTTAGTCGGATTCAGAGTTGTTGTTTTTTCCAAAATGTTTTTTTAGCAATAAATTTTAAACTCCCCTCATCCTTTGTCCGGGCTTGGGACCGGCAGACTTGAGAGAATCAAGCCAGGTGGATTTAGAGTTTTTGTTGTTCTCTTCCAAAAAAAAAAATTAGCAATAAATTTTAAACTCCCCTCATCCTTTGCCCTGGCTTGGGACCGGCATACTTAACCGAGTCAAGTGAGGCGGATTTAGAGTTTTGGGGTTTTTTTTCAAAAAGTTATTCTATTACTTCTTCGGCAGATATATTCTGATTTTCTTTTCAATTCACTGCCTTACTATAATTATATTTAATGTGAAAAAATGAGTTATCTAAAATAAATTTAAGAATTCTTTTTTCTTTTTGACAAACAGTACAAGCCGCGGAAATAAGTTGTATGATACCCACTAAAACGAAAGTGACCATTTTAGTGGGTAACATACAACTTATTTTCGCTAGTACTGTAGCAGTGCCTTTTTGGCTACTGTAAGCAGTGCATCTCCTGCTGAGCGGTGCATATTTCTGCTACCGCAGCCGTACAACATTTGGCTTTTTGGGTCATTTTTGACATAGCAGTGCCTTTGGCTACTGACAGTACAAGCCGCGGAAAATAAGTTGTATGATACTCACTGAAATGAAAGTGACCATTTTAGTGGGTAACATACAACTTATTTTCGCTAGTACTGCAGCAGTGTCTTTTGGCTACTGTAAGCAGTGTGTTTCGAACATCTCCTGCGATGCAATGCACATTTTTTTGCTACCGCTGCGGTGCAACTTTTGGCAACTGCGGGCAGTGCACTTTGGCTACTGTCCTCTTTAGCATCATTTAGATATAACTTTTTTGCATATTTCATTCTGCAATTTTTTTTTTTTTTTAATTTTTTATTTTATTTATTTTTTTCTTAAACTTTGTTTACCCCCTCCCCCCCCCCCGCCCCCCTGTTATCGCCCCCCCCCCCCCCCCCCCTGGAAACTTGTTCCTGGCTACGCACTTGGTTGTCCTCTCTTGTTAGTAGGAGCCCGCGTTGGTGGAGGGTGAGCTTGTTCGGGGAAAGTGTTCAGGAAAGCTTAAACTGGACTTTAATGACTTATCCCCAAGATATTTTAAGATCTTTAGATTATTATCATTATGTGGGTGTACAATATGCTACATGTATCCGAGTCTTGCTCCGCTTTCTAAGGGTAGATCACGGTTTGTCCCCGACTCGCCGTGATGAGTCCTCGGAATCCAAAGCGAGATTTTGATGCATGTTTGTCAATCCAAATAATGGCTATAATCTTTATTTATGACTAAAATACTCATCAGACATTCGTTTCGGCGCCATTACCGGGTTATTGTTTTTACGGTTTTATATTTAAACCAAAACATGGCCAATTTCGAAATCTCCGTTCACGCCTCACGAGTATTCAAATGGCGGTATTTAAAGAATAAAACATAGTTTGGATCAATAAACTCTGCCTAAATGTTAGGAAATACGTGTACTGTCGATTGCAGCCGGTAATATGGGCGAAAGTTTGATATATATCCCTAATTTCGAGTTTTGAGTTCCCATAAAAACTTGATGGGAACTTTTTCTACAGGATTGAATGGGAAGAATCTGAACGTAGAGGGGTAGCCACTACGTTCGGATCGCTGAACTACTTTTTTTATAAGTGGAAACACTGCCTAATGTATCTAAAAATATCATGCCTTTGAATCCCCTCCTTCAGATTCATATTTCACAAACGGCTGTTGCTCGCCTTGACTTAATGGCATTAATTCATTACATGCCAGAAGAGGATTGTCTGGCGGATTTACGGTAAACCGATTACCACTGGACGCGACGTTGTTGTACATCAAACATGGGTTTTTATCGAACATTTCATTTTCACTTTCACAATTCGTCGACTTGGCGGGGATAATAAAAAACGCCAGTGTCAAAATAAAGAATACGGCTGGCTTGAGAAGCCAGCTATTTGGCATTATTTCAATTTTATATCAATGGAAGTCCTGTCTAGCTCTTTTTTGGAAGAAAAATACTAAAAATTTTATCATTTGTTGTGTGTTCGATTTAAAAGAAACATGAATCGGTTCTGATCTCACTTTCAGGTTCACTCGATGTTTCGATAACAGTGGAACATCCCAGCAATGCGTCGAGCTGGCTTTTTCGACCTATAGAGGTGGCATTCAAAATATTATTGTGGAAAATTAAAAGGGTTTTATTCGTTGAAGAATATTCAGTGAAGTATCGGAGAATTTAAAAAAAGTGTCTCAGACTTTTGTTCGTCATAACCCATTAATGGCATAAAATAATCGATTGAAAATTATCGCATTCAGTTACTGCTGATGACTGTGAGTTTTCTTTCAATAATTCAACTTTACAAGTTATTGTGATGAACTGACGATGACATGGTCTGAGGTTTGCGGATCGGAGCATATGTTCAACCGAAACGTGAAGCGTCGAGGTTGTACATAAGCTCCGAGCCGAACTATCGTTAATTCATCACAATAACGCATATGTTCCAATAAGACCATGGCGACCTATAGTGGTAGCCTTCAAAATGTGATTTGGGAAAATTAAAAGGGCTTATTCGTTCAAGAATGTTTATGAAGTATCGGGGGATTTCAAAAAGAAAGTATCCCAGACTTTCAACCCGTGATATCCAATTATAATGCCACAAAATAAACCATTACAATGTATTGCATTCAGTCAGTGCTGAAAATTTAGAATTATCTTTCAATTATTCAACTTCATGCGCGCGTAATATCTGGAACGATTTTTGACACAGTTCATGGTGTCATCAATTCTCAGAAAGGCTCAATTAACTGATGTGACCGAAAGTGATCACAGGCAGAGTACAGGGGGTAGAGTCCCCAAATGAACGCTATCTGGTTATATGGGGTAAACCAAATATATATCCGAAGTTTGGTACCGATATTACCAACCCCCCACATCTTTTACCCGGGCTTTGGACTGGCAAGTATAATACCAGGCAGATTTAAAGTATTTTTCAACAGTGCATTTCGCTATTATTTTTCTTTTCTCGGCCTTTCCAGGCTTTTACAGTGCATTGCGCTACTTGTTTTTTTCCCAGCCTCTTTGGGTGTTTACAGGGCATTTCGCTACTGTCTTTTTTCTCAACCTCTTTGGATCCTTACGGTGCATTTCGCCACTGTCTTTTTTCTCATCGTCTTTGGGCCTTTACAGCGCATTTCGCTACTGGTAGATTCAATTGACTTGGAAAACAATGAAAAATGGTACCATATAATATACTGGATCCACTGATATGCAGATATGCAGAATTCGTTATTTGACTGGGATTTACAGTATTCAATGTTTTTTCCCAGTCTCTTTGGGAGTTTACAGGGCATTTCGCTACTGTCTTTTTTCTCAACCTCTTTGGGTCCTTACGGTGCATTTCGCCACTGTCGTTTTTCTCATCGTCTTTGGGCCTTTACAGCGCATTTCGCTACTGTTTTTCCCAGCCTATTTGGGCTTTACATCATGCGGTACTGAGTTCTTAGGTAGATTCAATTGACTTGGAAAACAATGAAAAATGGAACCATATAATATACTGGATCCAATGATATGCAGATATGCAGAATTCGTTATTTGACTGGGATTTACAGTATTCAATGTTATCAATACTCGTGTTGTGTTATGCCACCTCCAAACTTCAAGGCACTTTTTAAAAACAATTTTGTTATGATAATTCACCCTCGATTATATTAGATGGGATGTCTGCGTGAATATTTCCCCCCAATTCGCGATATGTCTGCAACCTACATTTAAGCATTTTGCTTTGTTGGTTTTGTGTGGAAGGGTTGGGTAATTTTCCAAGTTTTTTTTCGAATGGAGATCTTAATCCTCAAAATGTAGCCACCAGCCCCTGGTCCAATAAGCTTGAAATTCTTTAAAAAGAATTTTCGAGAACCACCACTGACAATACTTGGAGATGGTGCCGAGACAGTTCCTCTCAAAAGGGTAGGACTACTTACCGAGAACAGCGGAGAGCAAAATAAAATAATAAATAAAGGCAAAATACATTAATTGTTAGCGGATTCGCCGCCAAACCGAGAAGAGGCTACTTGCCGAGAACAAGATTGTGACTGTTAATTGACACCGAGAAGAGACTTCTCGCCGAGAACAAGATTGTGACTGTTAATTAACACTGGCTGCGTCTAGTTTCATTTGTTCTCGGTAAGTAGTCTGTTCTCGGTGCAAATACAAAATTAATAACTAATTCCCATCACAAGGACTTTAAATTTGTTTTTAAAATTGTCTGTTCTTTTGTCGCCTATACTGGTACAAACAATTCCCATCACCATTTACCAGGGCTTTGGACCTGCAAGTCATACATGTAGACTTGGCTTGTTGTTCCATATTTGGAATCTTACCCGTCATCGGAAACAGACCTGCGTCATCTAATATACTCACTTATTTTTGAAAGTGGACACTGTAGGCCTATGGTGTTCACTTTATGGTGCCAGCTGTCCCTGTCTTTGGTTGTTCCATAATTGGAATCTTACCCGTCATCGGAAACAGACCTGCGTCACCAACGTCCCGCGACTTGGGACCCCACTTAGACCAGACGATGGCGTTTACTGCTAACGCCACTACTCGTTTTTGAGTTCTTCACTCGCTTTCGCTGGCCAGGTTTTTTGCCACGACTGCAGTTTTGGGAAGTCATTTAATTTGCTGGACAGATAAGACAGAAAACGATGGTAGCATTGAAACGTGCCATCCCAGTGCAAAAATACTGGTTCTAGACGTATTGGTGGATCTGAAGATGATTTCTGTATTAAGTTTGGATTTTTAAAGACAATAGCAGTTACATAACATGTGGCCAGATTAAAAGTTCTGTCAATTCCACTTTGAATTGAGGATTTAGTAGATACATGCCTTATACGCAAACAATAGACTTCTATTTTCATTTTTAAATTTTTGTTTTGTTCTTGGCAAGTAGTCTCTAGAGAAGATACATGCCTTATACGCAAACAATACACTTCTATTTTCATTTTTAAATTTTTGTTTTGTTCTCGGCAAGCAGCCTCTTCTCGGTTCCGGGCCGAATGTGGGAATTAATAAACAATCCCATTCACCATTGACCTGGCTGGTTTAAAATTGTTTGGTTACTAATATGCACATAATATAGAGTACTTACATGCCTTATATGCTAACAATAAACTTTTATTTCGATCTTTATATATTACATGCCTTAGACGCTAACAATAAACTTTTATTTTCATTTTTAAATTTTTGTTTTGTTCTCGGCAAGCAGTCTCTAGAGTAGATACACGCCTTATACGCAAACAATACACTTCTATTTTCATTTTTAAATTTTTGTTTTGTTCTCGCAAGAAGCCTCTTCTCGGTTCCGCGCCGAATGTGGGGGGCACGTCGATTTACCCAATAACTTCCAATAATATCCAATACTACCCAATAACACCCAATACGACCCAATGTCATCCAATACTACCCAATAACACCTAACAGCACCCAATACTACCCAACTGGCACCCGGACACATTCCCCAAGACCCAAGTTAATGCACTTAATCTCCCGGACATAATGTTCTGGATAAAATATGGTCTGATTTGTTTGTGAATCATTCCATCCTCAAATTCATGCTGTTTGAGGGCCCATGTGCATAAAAAGTGAATGCAGTGTCAGTCGCGCTGAGATAGCGGCGATTGGGCTCACATTCTGAGGAGTTTGCTCATTGGAGAACTTGGCCCTTGTTATCGTTCGGCCCCAAACGAAGTCAGTTGAGAAAGTCGACAAGACAAAAACAGCGCAGGCCATTTTCTTCTAGTTACCACCTCGAAATTTAGTTCAAAGATGCGCGATCAGTATTAGATTTATTCACCATATCAAGCTACAGCTTTGCTTCGTTCAAAGCTCCCATTTCCCCATTTTCTCAAACAAATATTGTCATGAGGATAGTAAAGCCTTTACCTACTGCGTGGAATTATGCGACAGAAAGATATGAAAATCAATCAGGACTCCCTTACTAATGGTAGTTTCAAAAATCTTTTTCAGTCCAACTTACAAAGGGTGGTGGGTTATGCTCCTCTCGTGCTTCCCTGATGTGCTGACCGTCATCAAGGGCATCGGAGGGGAGACCCCCCCCCCCCCCCCCGGACGCCTTCGGTGATGGTCAGAGCTTCGACATGACTTACCATCCATCTACTATTTTACAGCCCACCCACTATTTTATTCAGCAATTCATCACTGGCCTGTACAATCTGACAAACTACTTATTGGTTGATAGAGGGTAGACGGCACCAACCATAGTGTAGTTTTTTTTATTCCAAAACATTGATTATGACCTCTCCTAAGGGATCATAACCTAGCAAGGTTTTGAAATAAAAAAAAGAATTCAGGGGCGGCGGAAGCTCGCAAAAAGTTTGTTTTTTATTCCCGCTCCCTTCAATTTGTCTTTGTTCAATTATTGTTCTCTGTCCGATTTTTTAGTGGACATGACCGAATAAATTGGGGGGGGGGGGGGGGGGCACCATACCATTCCCGCACGTTCATTGATTGATTAAATAGGGGAGAGCAAACGCCTAGTAGCTCAGAGTAGCCATGGAATTAATCTGTTAGTAGATGTCAGTTATCGACGAATGAAGTTAATCAACACAATATATCAAAAGAAGACACTCCCAATCTGCTCACATTTGCTGGTAATAACCAATCAAATAATTGCAGTGAAATAACGAAACAGTGCGGTAATCCTTTGATCAACTCTTTTGAGCAGGGAATATTGGGGAGTTATTTGATATTTTCAAGTTCTGATGGGTTCGGATAAAAACTTTAAGGATTTTCTCCGAATGTTCCCGCGAAAGCCTTGTTTTTATCACATAATTGCAGAACCCTCGCAATAAATGAACCATTTAAAATATGCTATGTGCGATATATGCTCTATATATTCGTTATTTTACTTAAAATAACAGAATATTGGATAAAGAAGTGAATAAAAAATGACTAAATGGGTGAAGAAATTACCACGAAATTGTTCCTGGAAAAGCGCAACTTGAAAGCCACGCCTTTTAAGCCATGGATTTCGAAGTAAATCTTTGACACTTCAACATACATTGAACATGCATAGAAAAGCACATCGGCTACTTAGGTTTCCATTATTTTATCAGTCTTTACGACGAAATGTCGAAAAGTTACCTGGAATAATTCAAAACAATGTAGCAAACACTGAAAAGAAAGGAAAATTATTTTAACAACCGAAGGTAGGTTTGTGGCATTAGACTTCTGTGCTTTCATCCTTTTCCGATGAGAAGTGAGTTTTTATTTTTTCACTTTATTGAAAACAAGTCAAAAACTAATGGGCAAAAAAAATTAAACACAATCCCCCCCCCCCCCCACATCTCAGAAACTCTGAGTGAGAGGCTATTACTGGAACTGGTTAGCTTCCCGTCGATTCCAATGATATTCATATTTGCATTGTTTCACAACATATCAGTTTGTTGAAACTCCCTTAAAAGTAATTTTATGGGCTTTTCATGGGTGGGGTGAGGGGGGGGGGGGGGTGTGGAAAAAATTTGCAAAACACTGATGCCTGGGTGGGCGGGTGGGCGGGTGGGTGGTCAAGGAGGACAAAAAAAAATTTCCGATGCTTGCAAACTTTTTCCTCAGACACTTTTGGCCAAATTGTATACCATAATCAGTGAAGTATCATTCAAGAACCAATAAAAAAACACCCAAGTTATCAGGGGGTGCCTACCATGGGTTATATATGATTATAAAACTGTTATTGCGGCTGAGCTATGATTCGGCTTATAGTGATACAATGTATGACATATTGAATTATGCAAGTTAAAATGCATCACAAATTGCAATTATCAAACACTGCACTCTAAGGATAAGTTATCTTGAGGGTGTTCCGTTTGATTAAATTTCTAATATGTTCACCCTGGTGAGATCGGCTGGCTCAGATGAGGAGCAAAGACAATTATATGAAGTCAGGAACAGTTACAGATTTCAGCTGCAGGAACAATTCTGTACAACGATGTATCCAGACCTATTACGAAAATACCAATGACTCTTATTGCCATTGTAGGAAGTATGTAACACAAAAACTACTAAATATTGAACCTGATTGAACTGCTAATTTATTTCAAACACATCTGAGAACACAGGTGTCAACAAAATCATGTACCAGCCTTTCTAGGGCTGGACCTAAAATAAGTAATAAATCCCCTTCCCCCAACCCAGCCATGCCCCACACAAACCGTCGTCAAAAAAATAAACAAATACACAAATGATTAAACTCATTGCTTTTTGCATACACATACCGTGGAACCTCTCTTGAGAGACCAACATTTTTGCCAGACAAAAGGGGTCTTTCAGACAGGTGGTCTGTCAAGACCACTTGTTTTGAAAGACGACTTTTGTCTGGCCGAAATGGTATGTTGTCCTGTGTTGTCCACATAAAACACGCTCTAGCACAAAAGAGGTGGTTCCTCAAAAAGGTGGTTTCTCAAAAGAAGGTCCACTGTACATATGAATGGAGAACACAATGGGTTCTGATGGGTTGAGCACTTTATGATATTTAACCCTTTACCTAACATTCTTTTCTAAAATACAAAATAAAAAATAAAAATTCTCATATAACCATTACTGTTCAATAAGGTTACTTGAAATAAATACATGTATGGCTAACATTAGAACTGGCTCGAAGAGTCAGTTCTAATGTTATCCATATTTGTGTAGCTTTACTGTGGGATATATTTGGAAATATAATCCACTTTGATGAATGTTGTTGGTTTATTTTGATTACATTTATTGTGGCCACTATATTAGGTAAGAGGTTAATGCCTCTTCCTGGGTGTTACATGAAATGTACACAGATTGAAATACTTTTAGGAATGACTCAGAATGACCAGGCTGCATAGAGATTTTTTTTTTGCTACATCAACACCCTTCACTTTGATATTGAAGTATACTTTCTCATCTGCAATTATCTTTCTCCATGTCAGTCCATGCTGGTTCATGCATGTAGTCAAAAAAATCAACAATTTGTATGATATTTTACAAAGCTCTCTGAACTCTGTCGAATACCATATATATTGTTGGTTTCTACAACATGTCTGAACACAAGGAGAGATAACTATAAGTAAACAGTTAATGATATGACATTCAAGAGTGTTAATGAATTACAATAGAACATGCCTTAAGAGACCGATGTCTTTGGAGACCATGTTTTATATGGACATACCTGGACATACCAGCTTTACTCTATATTTGATTTGTTATGGGAGACCATCTGCCTTAAGAGTCCACTTTGGTCTGATAAAACGGATGTACTTTCAAGACCCGTCGCACTGTACAAGGTCAATCACTCAATACTGTATGATAAAATTGGTTATGGTGCAGTATGGTGGGAAGGATGATGCAGAAGCATGTATTTAGTGGGGTGGGTGGTTCAGATAACCCTGGAAAAAAATTGTAAAACTGGAAAAAAATTGCATGGGGTGGGTGGGTGGGTCCTCCGACTGGTCAAAAACAAAACATCGGCATTGGTGTCTGCAAATGTTTTCCGTAAGATCCACTGGACGATGCGAAAAGTGAAAATTTATCGTCATCTATATTTTTACGTTTTGAATGACACAAATTCACACAACAAACTTTGCACTTTGTGTATCTCTTTTTGGCATGTTTTGCATGGCCATCTGACTGCTTTGCGCTTCGGTATCTTGGAAGATTGTACCGACCATGAATGAATTAATGAAAGGTTTTAGCGCGCCGATGGCGCGCAAGGGTGATGTGGGATTTACAAATCCCTTGCGACCCGGGATCCCTTGCGTCCCGGTTGTACTGACCATATCCATTGTACTGACCATACCAAATAACAAAGGGAGACATTTTCAGGTCTGAATAACCTTCAAGTTTTTTATTTTATTCTATAAACTGGGTAACGTTGTGGTTAATTTAATTCTTTAAAATCCCCCTCGAAGAAATTGCTTCTCCATAAAATTGTAAATAACAAAATAACCCTTTCTTTAGACGAGAGCATCAGTCGGTCCGTGTAAAAAGGCTGGGAGTTGTTTTCGCAAATTCAAAAGATATCACTTGGGCGGCAACATGGGTTGGACAAGGGTCAAACGGAAGTAGGGGTCGTTGTTTTTTTAAACTTCACAGTGAGTCAGTCAGAGAGTAAAAACATTAGCAACGCCTTCAACGACAATAAAAAGATCTCAAGAATTGATGTGTTGCACTAAAGACAAACAAAAGAAACCGAGTGATTACCTTATTTGCATGGGCATTGAAATTTAAATAATAATAAAAAAATCTACCTTCTAGAAGGGTCTTACAAGTGGAATTGCTCTCTCTCCCTCTCTCTCTCTCTCTCTCTCTCTCTCTCTCTCTCTCTCTCTCCTTTTATTTGCCCTGAACCCCTATCCCCAAAATTTCCGACGGACTCATTTTCCAAACTATTTTTAGGAGAGGCCACCCGCCACTCTCCCACCGCTGCCTAATCTTCACCACTTATTATACTTATTATTATACTGATTTAGAGAACTATACCCGATACTTTACTTTTTAAACAAAAAATGGCTTGGATCGGGTGAGGTTTCTCTCCAAGGCATAATATATAGTAGATACATGCCTTAGACGCTAACAATAAACTTTTATTTTCATTTTAAAATATTATTTTGTTTTGTTCTCGGCAAGTAGTCTCTAGAGTTGATACATGCCTTATACGCAAACAATAGATTTCTATTTTCATTTTTAAATTTTTGTTTTGTTCTCGGCGAGTAGCCTCTTCTCGGTTCGTCTCCGAATGTGGGAATTAATAAACAATCCCATTCACCATTGACCTGGCTGGTTTAAAATTGTTTGGTTACTAATTTGCACATAACATAGAGTACTTACATGCTTTATACGCTAACAATAAACTTTTATTTCGATCTTAACATATTAATTGGTTTTGTTCTCGGCAAGTAGTCTCTTCAGTCTCTTCTCGGTTCGGCGCAGAAGGCAAAGGATTAATGAATAATCCCCTTCACTATAGACTTGGTCGGTATAAAGTTGTTTTTTCTACCTTTTACATAAATAGAGTACCTATATGCTAACAATTAATATTTATTTTTGCCTTTATTTATTATTTTAATTTGTTCTCGGTATGTAGTCTCACCGTCTCAAAAATCACCTCAGCGTTTTTTGTTCCAAGTCGAGTTTCGTAGAGAAACGATTCGTCCAAAAAGTTAATCCTTTTGGGGGAGGTTTCTTGTATGAGGTGCCCATTCAAGTGTTTTAGAGGGGAGATGTTAACTCACATAGCCTGAAACCCTGTCCAATAAAGCTGAAATTATTTTAAACTAATTTATTGCGAATCATCACTCACAATGCTTTGAGATGTGGTTTTCACCTTTTTAGTGAGAGAGATTCAGCATTGTTCACAGAATGTTTCTTGTTTATGTTCAAATTCAAAGAGATTGCACGATATATGCACAAAATGAGAGTGTTTCATGGGTATTTTCTCGCACGCTTGTGCTTGCACAAAACATTTTCTTGTGAGCTATTGTGATGAATTGACGGTAACATGGTATGGGGTTTGCTGATCGGAGCTTATGTTCAATCGAAATACGAAGCGCCGAGGTTGTATATAACCTCCAAGGTGCAAATCGCAGACCATGCTATCGTCAATTCACCATAATAACGCATATGTTCCAATAAGACCATTCCCATAGTCCAAACCCCACACCGTGAAATGATCAAGGCAACTTTTAACGATCATAAGTTTCGTAAATAAACCTCTCGTGTATCCCACGACATCATTGGACAAATAATCATTAAAAAAGGTTGAGGTCACGCCATCGTACTTCTACGGTGGCTGATTTAGGCCACCCTCAATACTTTTTTTATCTCGAGATCTGGAGATAATATCTCAAGATCTCGAGAAACTATCTCGAGATTTCGAGATAATTATCTCAAGATCTCGAGATAATATCTCAAGATCTCGAGATAATATCTCGAGATCTCGAGATAATATCTCAGGATCTCGAGAAACTATCTCAAGATCTCGAGATAATATCTCAAGATCTTGAGATAATATCTCAAGATCTCGAGATAATATCTCGAGATCTCGAGAAACTATGTCGAGATCTCGAGATAATATCTCAAGATCTCGAGATCTCGAGAAACTATGTCGAGATCTTGAGATAATATCTCGAGATCTCGAAATAATATCTCAAGATCTCGAGAAACTATCTCAAGATCTCGAGATAATATCTCAAGATCTCGAGATAAGCATATATAATTGGTGTCACCCTTTGATCATTAGCATGAATTCATTCAAACTGTTTATTCACTTGTCGCATCTTTTCCGACTGCAACATATTCGTGCCCCCCCCCCCCCCTGACAATTACACGAATCCACTCGTGTCACTCTGAAAACTTATCAACCAATCACCTTGTTGCGAAGTTATGAGAGCCCACCAACTCTCAGTCCAGCACTAATATAAACCGAGTCCCGTCATCCGATCTTGCACTTGCTGGTGTCTTGTTCCCACTCCAAACCCAAAGTGTCAACCTAGCACCCGGTACCTCCTAGTGCATACTGTAATGTTTTTTTTAACCTAAAACTCAACGATTTCTCACTTCTTTTCCTCCCAGCCCATGCTGATTGTAGTGATGTTTACCCTAAAACACAAAATTTACTCTCTACTTTACAAGACACACACCCATAAATACTAAATATTTCCTTCCAGCTCCACAATGAATGGAATGATTTGTACCACAACTCACAGAGTTTACTCACTACTGTACAAGACACAGACCCGTAAATACAAATAGCTCTCCCAGCTCCACCCTGAAAGATTTCATCCCCACTCCCTTGGTGAATTTTTCACCTACTTTCCACTTTGCTGACTGAGACATACAACATAAGTTTAACTCCATTCCCGAGTCCATTTTGACCGAGCAAATCGACGGTGCTACCCGATGTATAATAACCCTACACCAGCGACAGCTATAAATCTACCCTAGGATTCCCTTTCCTCTCGTTAGTTTGAAAAGTCTGGATTATGCGTAACTAGTTATCTCCAACGGATACTGCTCCGGACGAGTGATTAAGGACCTCACGTATTACCAACGTCAGTGTTAGAAAAGGGCTTACCCAGTAAAAGGCTACAGATGCTAGACAAAACCGTGAATTTAGGGTCAATACCCTGCAATCTCCTGACACACAGGAACCGTTCTCACAATTACACACCCAAACGGAAACCCATAATCCCGAGCCCAAGAGGCGAATAGAATCCCCCTCCTGTGAATCCCAAACGTGGCAGGATGGGCATGACTAACATTGTTTCCACACAAAACCCAATTACATGTAGTAATGAAAAGATTGACCTGTCGCCCGACAAGTCTCAACGGTCCATACACCTTTCACTCTCCTCCAGAGACGTACCCGAAAGTGACAACTCCAATGGTGATGTACAGAGTCCCGCTCATATATAGAAGGACAACTTGAACCCGATTCGCGGTATCTCCGAACAAGATGAAGCACCCTCAACGTCGTTTACTGCCACCCTTAACCAGCTACAACATGGCACCCCAATTAACAATACGACCCTCCGTGATCATATACTCTCAACCGCTCACAGGAGATCCCCTAGTACTTGTGACCCCACCCCCAACGTCAACTCATGATTCGACAGTAATACAGGACATCCCGTTCCATAAGATTGATTGGTCCCATATGTTCTCACCGGCTGAAACCCATTCCAACCTGGGAAACCTTAATTTCGCCATCAATGAGAGCATAGGACCACGCGCCACTCCCTCTTAACTCACAAGATGACACAGACACACACCCAATTTATGAGAGCAACATCTTGCCCACCCAAACCCCGATAGCGCATCACACCATTGATTTGTCGTCCAACAATACCCAACTATGAATACACCTTTCATACTTCTGCAGTGGGACTCCCAACAATACCCCTCAAAACGACACCACTGCGAACCACCCTGCAATGATAGTCGAAACTCAAACCCGTGAACATACCGCCCGGTTTGACATATCGCAGCTGCAGCTCCCAAAAAATGTTTGACCCAATTGGCGGTCCTCCCAAATAAGCGAAAGTGTCCCTCCCGCCAAACAGTGAACCCCGCAATATTGTGTTGAAAAGATGTCCCCGCGACATTTGAAACAACAAGTAGCACCCCACTTTCTATTTTGCTACTCCCAGTCACATAAAGGGATTCCCTCCCAAATATACCCACAGTAGCACCCCCACCGTAGATTAACTGGCCATTTGGTGCCCCCACCCTATATATCACACAAACCCCTCCCGGGGCGCAACAACAGTTTCCCTTCCTCCTAAGTAGTATGTCATGCACGTTTCGAGGGTAGGTTGCCGGACCTCGGTGCCGGACCTCGGAATTGACGTCATGTCACGTGACGTAGTGGCGCCATGTTGTGTTGTCATGGTAACCCGCGTGAGCGGCCATGTTGTGACGTCATCTCCATAGTGATACGTGGTGTGAGTGCGCATGCGCAGCGCGTGTTGTTAGGGTGATACGTGTTTCCGTCGGCCATTTTGTATACTGGAGGCCACCATCTTGGTTTCTATGATAGCACGTGATTGCTATGTTACCTAAGGCCTACAATAGGATAGGGGTATGTTCGGTGGGTTTGTTCGATTGAATCGGAG
Organism: Pictodentalium vernedei; assembly: GCA_031216915.1. Lineage (NCBI taxonomy): Eukaryota > Metazoa > Mollusca > Scaphopoda > Dentaliida > Dentaliidae > Pictodentalium > Pictodentalium vernedei. Next base: position 410,897,781 of record CM062294.1, on the reverse strand, counting down.
TAAATCTGATTACCACAAACAACCCGACAATCCCCCAAATCACCAAAATCCACCCAAAATCACCGAAATTGACTTTATTTCCCCAATTTATCAGCTTAGCACGTAGTGCTATAGTACTAAGGGGTACAAGGGGGTGCATTCGATTGAACAGGAGAAATGTTCTGGATTAGAATTTTCCCAGAATCCCTTTTTTTGGGATCCCATGACGTGTTATTTCCCTATTAAGAGTAGCATGTAGTGCTATAGGACAAATTTACCCAGAATTCTCTGCTTCTATCTATATATGCAATAGTTATCGTCTATCTGACCCTGTTCGTTTGTTCTAGAGTATACTCCAGTAGCGTAGAAGAGACTATTAGTTGGAACAGCTTTGTTTTTTATTACTATATTTAGCAGTTTCTGGTCTATTCTTGATAGTTCTGCCCCTATTCTAAGTACTCTTGTTTTTTCATATATCTAACTAAGCAATCAGATTGCTTGATTTCCCATAATGCAGTTATCTCCCTTGTGTATAACAAAAGCCTATATCCAATGGCACCCCAATTTTAGCACCCCTTTTTTGAAAAACATATGACCTTCGGCACCCCTTTTTTGTCATATGTGCTTATGTGAAAAGGCACAATGTGACACAATATGCCCTATCACATAGGCACATGCTTTATGTGCCGATATGTGCTTATGTGAAAAGGCAAAATGTGACACAATATGCCCTATCGCATAGGCACATACGGGTATTTGAGGATACCTATGGCCTGGTATTGTATTATTTGAGGATACCTATTGAGGATACCTATCGAGGATACCTTTTATAGGATACTTATCTGAGGATACTATATAGGCTGTACATATCCCAATAGGTCTCTTGCTGGCCCTTAGTACTATTAATCCACTTGATGCATTATGTTATCCTATGACTGGTATAGGTAGTATGCAATGCTAGGCATAGGGGTATTGTGGGTAGGGGTACTGCCTGGTAGTTTACAACGTTACTATAGTATGGGCGGTATATACACCTATAGGCCCCCTGTTAATGCTTGGGACTATTAACCAACCGATTGCTTTGTTTTATCATATGGCTGGTATATGTAGTACGTTATGGTAGATCTAGTGATTTTGTGGGGGTGTGGGTAATGCCTGGCAGTATAGAACGGTAGTATAGCATAGGCTGTACATATCCCTGTAGGTCTCTTGCTGGCCCTTGGTACTACTGATCCACCAGGTGCTTCATATTATTGAGCGGTATTCTGGGGTAGGGTCAATGCCTGATAATACAGAACGGCAGCAGAGTATGGTTGGTATATTCCCCTGTAGGTTCCATCCTAACCGTTGATAGTATTAACCTACCAAATGCTTTGTATAATCCTGTTACTGGAAAGGTGGTACGTAATACCAGTAGTTCCTACCCTATTCTGAGTACTCTTGTTGTTTCATTTATCTAGATCATTTATATAAATTATAATTAACCAATTAGATTGCTTGATTTCCCATAATCTGTATGCAGAGTTATCTCCCTTCTGTATAATAAAAACCTATATCAATGGCAATTTCCCCGGCACCCCAATTTCGGCACCCCTTTTTTGAAAAAAACATATGACCTTCGGCACCCCTTTTTTTCTGAAATGAGGATAAGAGTCGTATTAAAAATCCCTCATAGTATTAACCTACCAAATGCTTTGTATAATCCTGTTACTGGAAAGGTGGTACGTAATACCAGTAGTTCCTACCCTATTCTGAGTACTCTTGTTGTTTCATTTATCTAGATCATTTATATAAATTATAATTAACCAATTAGATTGCTTGATTTCCCATAATCTGTATGCAGAGTTATCTCCCTTCTGTATAATAAAAACCTATATCAATGGCAATTTCCCCGGCACCCCAATTTCGGCACCCCTTTTTTGAAAAAACATATGACCTTCGGCACCCCTTTTTTCTGAAATGAGGATAAGAGTCGTATTAAAAATCCCTCATTGAGGGATTTTTAATACGACTCTTATCTCATTTCAGAAAAAAGGGGTGTCGAAGGCCATATGTTTTTCAAAAAGGGGTGCCCAAATTGGGGTGCCTTCTGGAGAATCCCATTTTTCTGAAATGAGGATAAGAGTCGTAGTAAATTAGACCTCAAATGAGGGATTTTTTCCTAAGATTGGGGACCTGAGAGTTAGAGGGGACGGTATTGTGGCAGGATTTGTGCAGACTCTTACGAAATTTAGCTTACAATACTAGAAATATTACTGAGCAAAGTGTTAAAAAGGGCAATTAGAACTCATAGTCAATTGTAATGAAATATTAAGTGAATACTTGAATGTACCGGAGTAGGGGTAATGTGAGCGTTCTGAACCACACCAATCATGTGGTCCAGAAATTTTTGTGGTCCAGAAAAAATTGAGTTATTTGTGGAGAAACCTAAATTTTTCTGTTAAAAATATTGATTTTCTTGCAAAATGTTGGGTTTTTCCAAAAATAATTCAATTTTTTCCCCAAAACCCTGGGTTTTTCCCGGAAAATTTTTAAAATCTGAACATTTCTGAAACACTTTCAACGGAATTGGAAAAAAATGTCTAAAAAATTCCAGATTTTTAGAAATCCGCTTAACAGATTTAGATTTTCCCATTGGGTGAATTTTTTTCAAATTTTCTTATGAATGGAGTTGCACAATTTGTGACCGGCGACAGATTAACACTGAGATTTCCATTGGGAAAAATTCCGAAAAAACAGTGTTTTTTTTTAAAAATTCGAGTTGGAAAAATACCCGGTCGAACGTCGATTCCCACAGTAAAAGACAATGGTTCGATCGAGGTGAATGCAAAAATTTGTCCAGAAAAAAATTTGATCCGAGATGTGGATTTCCCACGGGAAGAGATGAAGGGTTCGATCGAGGTGAGTTGGTCCAGTAAAAATTCGACCAATCGAGATCGAGCATGCGAGTCCGATTGAAAACAACAAACAAAGAAACAAATGTATGTAATATATTATTATTATTATTATTATTATTATTATGACTTGCGAGACGAGTGATGAAAAAAAAAATTGACCGTTTAAAAAAAAAAAAATAAAAATATATATATAAAACAACATTCAAAAAAAAAAATAAGAATACATTCAAAAAAAAAAAAAATAAGAATACAAAAAAAATAATAAATAAATAAAACAATGTTTCCACACATCGGAGATTTGAAGTGAAGGGACGAGCAGGTTCGCGAATTAATACGGAGTAAGAAGAATATTCAAGTGCAGGATAGGGCCAGGCGATTGGGAGAGATGGTGTTGAGACAAGAGACGACCAATTTGTTCAGACCCGTCACCAAAGTTCAGGAACGAGCCAGGAAAGAGATGGTCGAGGAATTGAGACCCATCAAAGACGGTTCATAAAGGATGGCTTCACACCCCGGTAGTTTTGCATCGAGAAATTTGTCCGATTACACTCTGATGGGAATCGAGACTGATCCAAGTAAGGTTGGTAGTTTTATACCAAGAACTTTGTCTGAATACACTCCAGAGAGAATCAAGACCAATCCAAATAACGTCGATAGTAGCGATGCTTTGAGCATTATTAGCATCAGATCTGATGAAAGTAGTGGAATCGTGAAAGATTCGATGTACGGATTTCGTGACTATCGTGATAAAACTTTCGTGGGTGACACAGAAGTATCGTTTGAAGGCAGCTATTTGATCGTCAGTCCAAACAGGTACGAATTGACCGTCGGATTGTATACTCTACTCTCTCACCAGAGACCCGACGATTACACCGAGGAGGATTACAAAAATTACAGAGACATTCTGGTTCCGACCCTCGCCATGAAGAAGAACAATGATCCCAACGAGACAAGATTGAAGGATAGGAGAGGTCACAAGAGGAAGAACGTGGTGGAACCCATATGGAAGGCGAACGAGAATTTCGTGAAATTGGTGACTGGAAAGGGAATGACCGATACGATATTTCTGCAATGCGATCCCGATGCCTTGTTGGAGAGATTGAGATTGTTGATGGCTAGCAGAGAGGCCAGTAACACTGGAGTGGATAATGAGATAGTGAGCATGTGCGACAAATTGTTGAGGCAGAAGGTCTTGACTAAGAAGGATTATCAAAAGTTGATGAATCGTTTGAAATAATAAAATAGTAAGAGAAAAGAAAAAAAAATATTAAGTAAATAAAAAAATATACATTCAAAAAAATAATTAAAAAAACCCGAATTCTTAAAAAAAAATGTTAGTGATAAATAACAGAGGATATGCTAGATCTTATGTCTATGGTGGAGCGGGCATTGTGGATTCGATGATGTGATTTTCAGCTTATAAATTCACTGGCATTGCCACAAAACAGATCGCATCAAGCGCTCTCAAAATTGGAAAGAAGACGGTGATCGATGTTGGTAAGAAAGCGCCGACCGAAGCGAGTGGTAGAATGGCTTCAGAGGTTGGCAAGAGAGGTGCTGACGCATTGATTAATAAATTGATAACTCCACCACCTGCCAAACGATCAAGAATCGAACTGGAAAATTGGCGAGACTTCTATGATGATGTCGTACCTATATAAAACTTAGCTGAAATGACGAAAGGATCGGGATTGAAAGTGATTTATAATAAAAAAAACAACATTTTATAAATAATATATATATAAAAATAGGAATTAAAATAAAAAAATTAGGAAAAAACCATAGTTCAAAAAACTGGAGAAAAAAATGGATATCAAAGACATGTCTTGGAATGATGCGGTGACTAAGAGGTCGAACAACGAGTTCTTTCCCAAGAGCAAAAGAGGTCTGATAGCGGAAAAATCGAAATGCAGAAAGACCAATCTCTTGATGAATCTATTGTTGCGACCTGGCTGGTTTGATTACGACAGATTATTCGTTTTCGGCAAGAGTCTATTTCAACCGGAATACAGATTGCTTCAAGAGTGCATGATACATAAATTACCCACGGATGTCATGTGGAGAATCTTCGATAATCCACACGAATTCGAAGGACACAAGACTTCGAATATATTGGAAGGGGCGGCAAGAGAATTGACTAGGAGAAACGCCGAGTGTTCGAACGTGGAATGTCTGTTTTACGAGAACACTGATGACGTTCCCAATCCCAGACATTTGAACCAGAGAATAAGAATCTCATGATATTCGACAATCTGCTGTTGGAGAGACAGAATCGATGTGAATCATATTACGTTCCATGACGTCACAGCAACGTGGATTGTTTCTATCTGTCTCAGAATTATTTTCGACTGCCCAGACAGACGATAAGGGAGAATTCTAATTTTCTGTGCCTCTTTCATCAGGATCTCAAGAATCTCAATCACATCTTTGGAGACCATGTGGCCAACGACATGAGCAGGGAAGAATTCAGGAGATTCTCTAAGAAGGTGTGGAACAAAGGACATCACAAGTTCGAGATGATCGATTTGACTAGCGAATTTAACAATGGAAAATATCAAAGTGGATTCAACGATTTTTTTTATATTTCCGATAATAATAGAGAAGAAAATAAAAAAAAAAAAATTGATAAAATATAAAAAATATATAAATAATAAATAATAATAAAAAATTGTCAGAACATCTATTGGAACAGATAGTCGAGAATATGACTGCAAAACAGTCCTTTCAAATCATTGTGAGTCACGACATGACCCTATTCACTACGAAATTCGAACCTTCCATCGAACTGAAGAAGGAAAAGAGATATGAGATGGCAATGGTTAATCTCGAGATTTACTATTCGTTTCCCAACGTCACCGAAAAGAATAACGTGTTCAAGTATTCCAACGCTGTGGATTGGTTTGAGATTTGATTTCCCAAAGGGAGTTACGACATAGACGATCTGGACCATCACATCCAGACGAGACTGAAGACCGATGTTCATGGAAGCAAGATGATAATACTAGCTCCAAATATGAGTACTCTACAGACAATATTAGACTTGGGAGATAATTTTTGAGTGGATTTTAGTGCTGAAGATTCAATTGGCAAGACGTTTGGATTCGATTGAAAGATGTATCAAGATCATGCCACATCTGAAAATATGGTTGACATTCTCGTGGTCAATATCATTTTAGTGAATGTCAATGTGATTGCAGGAAGTTACGTCGATGGTAGCGCTCAGCCTACGATCTACTCGTTCTTTCCAGATGTTTCACCGGGTTACAAGATCATGGAGCGACCTCGAAATCTCATCTATCTACCCATGACTCTGGACATGTTGTATAGCATCGAAAGCACGTTGATGCATCAGAATGGTGATCTGTTAGATCTTCGTGGAGAGAGAGTGACTATACAATTTCACATCAGAGATATATGAAAAAAAATATCTTAAAAAAAATATCTATATTTTTTTATTTTAAGAAGTTTTAGGTTTTTATTTATATATTATATAAGAAATAAAAAAAAGAAACTTATAATATTAATAATTTAGAAAATATATATATAATTAAATCAAATCAAATCAAAAAAAAAAAATTAAAAATATTACTTGATACATAATTAAAAACGTGAACATACCCGAAGGACAGAAAACTAAACTTCACAAAGAGTTGAGTAATCGAGGTGAGGCCATTAGATTTAAATTCAGTTATGAAGATCTGGTGAGTGGCGGTTGCGATCGGATTGCCTGGACTAAAATGTAAATCAAAAGGATGGAGAAAGCAATTGGTAATCCAATTGAAATGACGGTGAGTCCCACTCAATTGAGATATAATCTGAGAATGAAAGGTGGTTTCTTACCGCTATTGGCGGTCCTCACTGCCAAAGCATTACCCATTCTCGCAAAGATGCTGTTGCCAGCTCTGGGCATGGGAACTCTCTCGGGACTCGCTAGTTCGGGAGTCAACAAATTAATGGGTAGAGGATTGTTTTTGAAGAAGAGAGGAAACAGACTGTTTTTGAAGAAGGGAGGAGCCATGTGTCGCGTAGACATCGAAGGTAAAGGATTGTATCTAGGACCCATGAGAAAGGTCAGTGGCGATGCTTTCTATGGAGATGGTGTCTATCTGAAGACCGGAGAGAATGTGGATCCGATCGGTGAAGGTTGTTGTTCGGTCAGAATTCGCCGTTTAAGAATATACCCCTTTTGGGTATGTTATTATAAAAAAAAAAAAAAAAATAACAATTAAAAAAAAAATAAAAATAAAAAAAAATGAAACAAAAGGACAGAAAACATATTCCAATAGACGTGTTAACAAAACATTCGTTTTACAAAAAGCTTTTCAAAACGATGAAGTGTTAGAATGAAAAAAAAATCTGTCTTACCAAGATTATCACATAATTATAGATATCCTAGATTGGTTAAAATATGAAGTGAAAGTTGTAGAACGTTACAATTACGCAAAATATCATTGCAGTATTTATTGCACGAAAAACATAGTCAAAGTATTCAATCATGGTGGTGGTGATGAAAATATTGAAACATCCATTTGTGCATGTTTCGAATTTATTCGCAGATTATACTCGTTCACATCAAATAGATCATGGATCGAATTTGCTAAAAGGTAAAAAATCATTATGGATTATTACCCATATCATTCTAACGATGACGACGACGATGATGATGATGATAAAAAATTAATGGTTTTATTAAAATATGAAAAGCATAAAAAAATCCTTTCGAAAAAAGGAATGTCATCTCTTTCTTATAATAATACGAGGGATCGTAATAAATGATGACTAGCATTCATTCATTCAATTGATGATGCGATGAACAGAATGTGTTGCTATAAGAAAAACGTAATATATAGAGAGAGATAGTAAAAAATAATAAGAACATATAAAAATAATAATAGAAAAAAAATAAGAATAATTTTTTTTATATAATAATAATTATGAGTAAAACAAACGATTCCATGGAATCGAGAGCTTGGTTTCTTCGAAGGGCACTGTGCAGAGCTTATGCGATCTGCATGAACGAACAACTTCCTCGCATCTTGCATGAAAGATGTCTCGGCTGTCGGGAGGAGAGAGAATTTAACCACATTAATCATTTGTGTCTTACCATGGAATGGGAAGACATCATCACTATGTATTTCTTGCACACATTGGAATACGTCTGACACAATGACTTGATCGAATGTTGGAATCAATTCATGTTTTGCGTCGGAGAACTCAAGCCCACTAAATTGGAAGAGTTGAAGTTAGCGCATCAATGTCTCTCCACCAAAGACAGGGGACGCATTTTGGATTTCTTGTTGGAAAAAGGGAGACCACTAAAAAAATTTCTGTTAAATAATAAGGGATGAAAATAAAATACATAAAAAAATAATAGATATAAATAAATAAATAAATAAATAAATAAATAAATAAATGAATAAATAAATAAATAAATAAATGAAAATGGAAACTTGAAGTAAAAAAATCTATCCATCATTAAAGAAGACGGACATCGAGCCCTCGGCAATTTTTCTACCACCATCACCACTAGAATGAGGAGAAAGTGATGATGTGGGGCAGAAGTATCGAATCAAATAAATCAATAAAATTCAATCATATCTAACATGAGAGAGAGATTCTCATCGTTCACTCAATAAGAAATATTTGAGATTAGAGAAATTTGTAAATGGTGTGGATTTGACTCTCATCGTGACCTCTATGGGTTTGAATGTTGCTGGAATCAGTCTATTACCAGCCGCCGTCATTGCTATTCCAGTCATGTTGGCCACAGAAGGATTGGCATTGACTGTCAGATTCGTTAGTACGACTGGAAATTTAATCGCAAAGAAATTATCTGTAAAGGCTAGGAAGCACGAAAACATCAGCATTTTAGCCGATGCAAAGATCAACACTGTGTCGGATAAGATCTCCCTGGCATTGAAAGACGGTAGGATTTCAGATGGCGAATTCCTTGACATATAGAATGAAAAACAAAAATACAAAGTCATGAAAGTGAATATAAGAGGCAAGGAAGAAATGAAGGATTCCCTCATGGAAAAAGGTAGGGAAGAAGCAAGACGATTGTTTCGTAAATTGTAAGATCCTAAAAAGATTCTGGAAGCAATCATTTGAAAAAAACCCCATATATTTAAAAGGAAAAAAAAAATAAATAAATAATAAGCATAAATTTAAAAAAAAAATACGAGAAAATAAATAACTAAATATATACGAAAAACAACAAATGTATTGCACCAAATGCATGAGAGTTACCGATACAGTTAACGTTAAAAAAGTATTGACAAAAAATAAAAGGCCCATGCTTCATGGAACATGTAAAGTGTGCGGTTTGGCCAAGATGCAATTCGTCAAACGCAGTACCAGCCTGACAAATAAATTAATTAATAATCTACCCTTCGAAATGCATATGCCAGGACATCAATTCACGGGACCATGCACGAAATTAAATAAGAGATTGAATCGAGATCTGACTCCTAAATCTTGGAGCAACCCACCAATAGGGTGGATTCGGCCACTTACGCTCATGATCTGTGCTATGCTAAACATCCCAATGTCGAGACTCATAATTGAATCTGCGATAAAAACATGTTGACGACACTGAAAAATATACCGAATCCCCACTAGGAGAGAGAGTCTCGAACGTTCGCTGGTCGGTAAATTGATCAGTACCAAATGTCAATTCAGATAGGGTCATAAAAAAATGTCCAGGAAAAACTATTAACAAATGCATTGGCGAATGAACTACACAAGCCGGTCACGTGTAAATTTCAAAGGTGAAGCATATTCACGAAGGGTCTGGATCAGATCTGGTTGGCTGATCTTGTCGACATGAAATTGGTTACGAGATGGAACGAGGGCGATAAAAACATACTGACAGTCATTGACGTGTTTTAGAAATACGGATGGATGAGATCTCTGAAGAATAAATCCGGAGCTTGCATGGCTGAGGCTCTTGAGAGCATATTCGCATCGTCTTCTCGAAAACCAGATAAATTGTGGGTGAACAAGGGGAAGGAATTTTACAACAGTCACGTTCATCCATTGGTCAACCTCTATTCCATCGAAAATGAAGGGAAAGTGAAAGTGATCGAACGTTGGAATAGAACCATGAAGGAAAAAATGTACAAGTATTTCATGGCCAATAAGACCAAGAAATATATCGACTTTCTAGACGAACTGGTCGAAGAGTATAACAACACGCGACACAGATCGATCAAGATGACGCCTGCAGAAGCTAGCGATCCTCGAAACGAAAAATGCATCTCTGCAAATCTCTATCCTGAAAGGATTAAGGTCAAGAAGGTGTCCAGAACACCATAATTTGCAGTCCGCGATCGAATGAGAATCACTTCTTATAAGTCACTCTTCACAAAAGGTTACACTCCTCGACGGACCAAGGAAATCTTTAAGATCGTTAGAATATTTTACACAGATCCAGTGACTTACAAAATAGAAGCGTTAGAGGATGACAAAGAAGGCAGCAGACAAATCATTGCAACATTTTACGAACAAGAAATGCAGAAGAAGGCGTTTTGAAAACCATCCCTTCACTTTCTTTTTTTTACACATATGTAGTAAGGAAAAAAAAATAAATAAAATAATAATTTAAAAAAAAACAATTTATGATAAAAAAAAGCAAACGAATTAACACAAACAAAAAAAACCATGACGAATATATTACATATAACTGAAGGTCTATGTAGAGACGAATGCATTCAAGAATACGAAGTTCACGAGTATGTACCTGTGACTGGAACCAGTCTTAACAATACCGGTGAAATAAGAATCAACGTCGAGACTCAAGATCTGTTTGTTCATCCCAGCAAAAGTTACATAGTTGTACAGGGATGTCTCACAAAGGAAGACTGGAGCGATTATGCCAACGGTCACTCTAGCCAATAATGGCATGATGCATCTATTCAGTAATATAAAATACATGCTTTCGGGACAAGAGATGGAATCTGTGTTTCATGCCAGACAGGCCACCACGATCTACAGACTCTTGATGTATCCGGACAATTTTTCGAAATCTAAAGGACTCAATCAATTGTGGGTGAAAGACACCATCGCTGACATGAGTACAGCTAATACTGGTGCTGCCATTAGATTCGACTATGTCGTCAAGACGTCAAGACCCAGAGGAACGTTTTCGTTCAGGATGCCTCTGAAACACATATTCGGATTTGTGGAAGATTACGATAAGATTTTCTATGGATTCAAACACAATCTGACATTGATTCGAAAAGGAAATGATGAAGCCATCATGAGGCCCACCATGACCGATGCGGGTAAGATACATCTGAACAAGATATCTTGGTTTGTTCCACACGTGCTGCCTTCGGACGCGGAGAAAGTAGTCTCTACAAGGTCATTGAATCGAAGAGTAAATTACTGGTGGGATTTAGAATGAGACTGTGCAAAACAGCTAATATTCCTTCGTCCATCAATAACTTCGATTGGAAATTGACCATGAAATCTGCTTTGGAAAGACCACAATTCATCGTAGTGGCATTTCAGACCGATAGGGATGGGTCTCAAGAGAAAAATCCTTCCCTCTTCAATCATTGCCACTTGAGAAACATGCAGGTATTTCTAAAAGCCATGAAATAACCAGCCATCGATTATAACGCCTCTTTCGATAAGAACGAGTTCTGCATACTATACCTCAACGTCTCCCATTTCAGAAAAAAATTTCATCGACTGGACAAATTGATGGGTAATCCTAACATCACTCCCAAGGAATACAAATCAGTGTATCCCTTGTTCGTATTCGACATTAGTAACCAGAGCAAGCGACTCAAGAGTAGCATCTTAGACATTCAGATCAAGATGCAATGCGACAGGAACAGGCTGAAGAGAACTGAGGCTTTTGCTCTAGTCCTGTCGGATAGAGAGTTAGAATTTGAATCGCATGGACAAAAAATATCCATCGTTCAATGAAAAAATAATAATAATTAAAAAAAATATTAAAATACCAAAAAAGAAAGTAATAAATAAAATAATTAAAACTACTTAAAATCAAATATAATTATATTTTGAGAAATTGATTATTCAATCTCTTAAAATCCAATTATATTTTTATTTTTTTTATTTTGAGTTGTCTCCCCTACATCACAAAAGTGATTATTTAAATTTTTTTTTTCACTGTTTATTCAGATGATCGAGTTCGATCAACAGAGAGACCACTGAAGTGGCGGCTTCAGGATTATTAGTTTTCATCTTGAAACTGATCCTATCCCCCATCTGCACCTTGAGAGGCGTATGGAAGACGCTGGTGTTCGAGTATTGCTCCTTCATCTTTTCGATTCTGTACCTCTTATTGGTTTCCACACCATTCACTATGAGATTGACGACTGCTCTGTTGCTTGAGTCCGTTGAAGCCAGACTCATTCAAATAATCTCACCTCCCACTGGCATGGGATATCCTATCAGACCATGCAGCAGTCCGTTACCTCCGTTTCCGAAGGACCATTTGGCTTTTTCCGCTTCTAAGGCACCGCTCTCCACGGCCCAAATGGTGATAAATTGCCTGGCGCTTTTTATCTTTTCCACGGTGGACATTAGAGTGCAGGCATCTGACATGTGCGTGGGATCCGGTAGATTCGTGAGTGCATGTCCTCCCATGTCCAGTTTACCTTCCGTGATATCACCCTTTCTCCAGACCGTATTTTCGTCCAAGTACTGTCTGCTGACCGTGCTGAAAGCGAATTCCGGTTCATCGTCGATACCGAATAGACTATATCCATGTCGATGCCGGCCTCCATGGTTCCTCAGGAATTTTGTTCAGATACAATTCATCGACTTGAGATTCCAGATAGGATTGAGAATCCTGTTGGGCAGAATCCACATAGCCTTTGTTGACCACTGCCGAGTCTTCGTTCATATTGTTGATCCGGGACAGATTCAATATCTTGTTGAATCCCACATCCAGATCTGATTTCATTTCTAGCTCGTCAACGTTATTCTTTCTCAGTTCCAAGTCCACATATTGTTTGGTCGCCGCATTGTTAAGATTCGTGGGAATGGGCACATTGGTTATCTTGTTAGAATTCGCATTCAATTCGGACTGCATGACTTTAAGAATGTAGTGATTGCTCAGATGTTTACTGAATCTTGCAGGAGCATCGTCCACATATCTTTTAGTGGTGACATCAGTTGAATCGGTAGGATCCGCTACATTCACCACTCATTTAGATTTCGAAGTCGAGATTTTCCGTCATGTCTTTATTATCTTTAATTTTTTCATTATTTTTAGACTCATCATTGAATGGTTGTCTACAGATGTGACATAAGGTGGTTTCCTTGTATTCTCGCTGTTGCTCTGGCGTGATGATCATGTCTTTGGATTTTTTTAATTTGTTGTATAATTCTTGAATTTTCGATTCCAACTCTTCCACAAATTTTTTAACCTTGTCGTCGTCATCTGAACTTTTAGTGTAGATGAATGGACCTGACGATTCTCGATCGTCGAAAGAACATTTCACATTATAACAATTTCATTACTGTTCCCTGTATTGCATCGAGTCCCTTTTTTCATCCAGCACTCTCACGACAGCATCCATCGTTTTTTATAATGAATCGTCATCTTGAACTGCATCACTTTTCATTTTTTTCATTCTCTTTTGAAACCTGCCAGTCCACTTTTCATTTAACAGTCTTCTTCTTAGTTTCCACAGTCGTTTGTTGCCATTGTTTTGTCACTGCTGCCTTCTCATTTCTTTTCATGATTCGAGTTTTTGCCGCTGTTGTAGATCTTTCGTCCACACCCTTTCCATAGAGTAAATGATTGATGCATTCCTCTTTTTTCATGTGTTTGATGCCTTTCAAATTCAATAACTGACATACTTTTGCTTGTAATTTCACAGTTTTTTATCAAAGGTCTCCCCACGCACAAGTTCAATCAATTGTTCTTTGGTTCTGCAACAGCTGTAGTTTTTAATTCTTAGATTTCTACAGTACTTTTTCAACTCGGATACGGTAGACGAATATAACTTTTCCACATTAGACGTTTTTGTTTTTGGCATTTTTTATTTTAAAACTTCTTATTTACTATATATTATTAGTTTTTTTAAAAAAAAAAAAAATTTTTTCTCCAAATTTTTAAACTTCTTAATTTTAATATATATATAAATATTTATTTTTAATGAAACATCAGTAAAGCCAAAAAAAATTATGATGTTTAGGTATATCAGATCCGAACTAATCATTTATACCTTCACCTCAGAAAAACATTATTTGACGATTGAGTCCCATCAGTAAAAAAGCAACAACAGAAAATAATTGTATACCATAGAAAACCAGTACTACCTCGCTTTCCCAATTTGTTCCAAACAGAGGTAAACAGTCACTCGCCCTTGATCCATATTTTTCACTTCATTCAGTAATGAATGTTGATATTTAAAACGCGATTATATTTTATAGTACACATCAAAGTAAAGGAAACATCTGGTTATTTTTATTATTACAAAAATAAACAGTCTAAGTTGTGAAAGCAATCATGCTCCATTAATATTTCAATCGAGTGAGTGCACATTCCTCGAGATAAAAAGAAATGAAATGCACTTTTAATGGATTTTTTTTTTTTTTGAGTCGTGATTTAAACATCTATCTTATAATGGACTTCATAATCTCAAATCCGTCACTAAAATATTTGTTTTGTACGTATTCTGTACAGATTGACATACAAAGTGGAATATCAGATTCACTTTATCAAAAGTTCATCTTTCTCCAGAGATCAAATTAAATTCGCGAATCAGTTGTTCAGAAATATTTGGATATATGTTAGTTCCATAGAGCAATGATAAATCATCCGAATTAAAATTTTTCTATCTTATCCAATAGAATCGTCAACAAAGCGTTGTGATATTTGTACATTAAATCGAGAGCAATTTCATTCAGTTTTAGAGGTAAGACACTTTTTTCATATTCCTGTGTTACCCCACTAGTCTCCACATCTGTTAATTCAATAGAGTCGTGAGATTCTCACCTATAAATTTTAGTATCAAACTTTGAATACCTTTCTACCCTTTTCAATTTTAATACAGACTTTTTAGGGGTGGAGGATTTCATGACCGATTATTGTTTTTATTGTAGTTTTGTTGAAAATGTTTTTATAAAAAGTATTAAATTTTGTGGGTTTTTTTTTTAAATGATAATTATTATTAATTGTAAAAAAAATTTTGTTTGTTTGTTTCTTCTTATATATATATGTAAAAAAATAAAAAAAACTTTTACAATTTTTTTTCTTTAATGACAAAAACAAGCACGTAATGGTCGCGCCTACAATTTTTATTTTTTTTTAACCAGTCAATTTTTCTTTCATCACTCATCTCGCAACTTGTAATAAAAAAATAATAATATATTACATACATTTGTTTGTTTGTTGTTTTCAATACTCGTGCGCTCGATCTCGAATGGTCAACTTTTTTACTGGACCAACTCACCTCGATCGAACCCTTCATCTCTTCCCATGGGAAATCCACGTCTCAGATCAAATTTTTTTTCTGGACCAATTTTTGCATTCACCTCGATCAAACCGTTGTCTTTTACTGTGGGAATCGACATTTGATTGTGTATTTTCCAACTTGAATTTAAAAAAAACACTGTTTTTTCGGAATTTTTCCCAATGGAAATCTCAGTGATAATCTGTCGCCGGTCACAAATCGTGCAATTCTATTCATAAGAAAATTTGAAAAAAATTCACCCAATGGGAAAATCAGTGTTAAATTTATCGAAAAAGTGGGTTTCTAAAAACATTTTTTTCAAATTCCGTCGAAAGTGGTCCAGAAATGTTCATATTTTCAACATTTTCCGGGAAAAACCCAGGGTTTTGGGGGAAAAATTGAATTATTTTTGGAAAAACCCAACATTTTCCAAGAAAATCAATATTTTAAAAGAAAACTTTAGGTTTTTCCACAAATAACTCAATTTTTCTGGACCACAAAAATTTCTGGACCACATGATTGGTGTGGTCCAGAATGCTCACATTACCCCTACCTACTTGGTAGACAGTATTTTATTGCACCAATTCAGGTTCGGAGAGAGTTATTGAGAATCAAACCTTGTTATTATACTTGTCAATCACAGTACCAGTTGTTGTAAGTCGAACACCAGATGTGTTTGCAGATGTGGACACGAATGGTACGATACTGTCAATCATATCAAAATGTTTGGAAGAAATGATGGCTCTTGGACTTTTTAGAATTTTAAGTTATCAAGTTTTGATGAATGTTGTTACTATACTGATGTGCAGGTATGCGTTAACTTGGCATTCAACTGTCAGACTATTCCATTGTTCTGTCATGTCAATCTGATTTGCAGAACTGGAACAATCAGGCGATGCATAGTCAAGTTCTGACCAGTTTAACCAGAACCAGCTAGGCTATCACGTGCACCTCTAACAGAACATCCTCCAGTCCGACGACTATTAAAGCCTAGATATTCCTGTTGGAAGTATAGGAAGTGACTGATAGGGGCATTCTTTTGGCTTTATTGGTAAAAGGGTACCCCGTGCTCACTTGATCCACTCCAAGTCACGTGATGCCTGTTCAGCAAGAATTGTGCAATCCTGTTCAAGGCCAGTCACATACAAGTGTGTATAAAAGAGCTAGTCGAAGCCCAGATCAGACACTCTCTGGTCAACTTACCATGGAGGCGGACATGTGCTTTTTCAAAGCTTTGTTGAAATTTGGCAGATTTGTGACTACCTCAAATAAACTACCGTCATTCCAGATAGTTTTACGCTGTCGAAGTTCTTGTAATAAATTGTTGACGTATAGAATAAATATGCGGAGAGAAGGTTTGGTGAGTTTTGACTGCTGAATGGTCCATCAGCTGAAACTTCCCGACAGCTGAGCCAACAGTTGAAGCACGGATAACCTGGCCCACCTCATAAGAACCTTACCAGACGTACAAAGAGTTTGTGGCTTTGTACAAACTTTGAAGTCCTATGCAAACCACTAGACGATCACCGGGTGACACCCCACTATGCCACACAGACTCAGTGGTGGTGCATAGGAGAACAAATAGTATTAGGGAAAGGTGGTCAGTCTGGTTGATAGAGGCGCATGGGGATTTGGTAACTAAATTACTAAGTAGGAACGCCAGGGTGGTAATGTCGGGGCTCCTTCTTGTGATGAGTGGAGGAAATGAACTAAATTCTAGAATTTTGGGAATTACTGGGGAATTTGAAAAACACTGCAAGGAACTGGGGGTACCTTTAGCCGACGGCTGAGGGTCATTTTGGGGAAAGCAGGAATTATATTGTAGGGATGGTATTCATCTAAGCACGAGTGGTACGGTGGTGTTGGGGAGAAAACCCTTTTTAGGATAGGGCAGTGTGAGTGGGAAAATATTACCTGCAAAAGGATTTTTAAAAGGGAAAATGTAACAAAGATAGAAAAAAAGTACACCCACAAAAAGTGGTAAGAATAATATCAAGAGATTCATGTGTTTTCAAAATGAACATATTCAAGGCCTACGTAGGAAATTGAGTGAAATCATTGTGGAGGAAAAGAATATTTGATATAATAGGCCTCAGTGAAACATGGATCAGACACAGAATGAAAGGATTGGCCAGATCAAGGGGTATGAGTGTATTGGAGCGGGCCGATTACAAGACCAGAATGGGGAGGGGGAGTAGGTGTGCACATCATGAAGAAGTTAGGCCATCTGACCACCACAAACTGATTAAAAGAATAATAATACAACAAACCAAGTGGAGAGCGAAGAAGTATAGAGAAAATCAAGTTGAAAAACAAAAGCATTGCAGTTGTATATTTGGCGAGGGAAGGAGCAAGTCTCAGTGGAGCAATGGAAAATATACGACACTCGGATCCAATGTTGCTGAAGTAAAAAACAGAGGCTTCATATTATACTAATGGGGGGGGGGGGGGGTGTTAATGGACACATTGGGGATGGTGTGGAGGGTAAAGTGGGTGTTGACAAGAACGTTAATGGGAGGAAAGTCTTGGACTTTACAAACGAAGTGGGTCTGAAGATATTGAATAGGGATGCAAAGTGTAAGGGTAAATGGACCTGGGAAAGGAACGTCAGAAAGACAATAACTGACGATGTACTCACCGACCAAGAGCTGCGGGGGGGGGGGGGGGGTCATAGACATAGAAATAGACGACAAAAGAATTTCTGAATTGGATAGTGATCACAACCTGATAACAGTGGGGGCAGGGGGTTCAAAAGAAAAGCAAAACCTCCAGCGACCTTTAGGGACATATTGAAAATAGGATTGGAAGAAAACTGGGGCACTTTGGAAGAATTTAAAATCTTAGCTAGAAAATGTGTCAGCTGGGAACAACGTTCAGGAGTTGGCTGACTCAGTAGTGAACAGTTTTACAGCTGCTGGAAGGGAAAGCATAGGGAGGTCTTGAGTGACGACAAACGAATTGGGTATATGGTAAACAACAAGCTCAAAAATGCAATACAAGAGAGGAAGAAAAAATGTGCAGCTTTTATAAGAAGCCGAAAAGTCAAGGAGGTGGGCGACACGGCCACTAGAAATGCCAAAGAAGTGTATGAAGACACAAGGAAAAGAGTTAATATATTCAAGCAGCGTCGATAATGAAACTTCAAGCATTATTAGCATCAGATCTGACGACAGTAGTGGAATAGTGAAAGATCCGATGTACGGATTTCGTGACTATCGTGATAAAACTTTCGTGGGTGACACGGAAGTATCGCTTGAAGGTAGCTATTTGATCGTCGGTTCGAACAAGTATGAATTGACCAACGGATTGTATACTCTGCTCTCTCACTAGCGACCCGACAATTACACCAAAGAGGGTTACAAAAATTACAGAGACATTCTGGTTCAGACTCATGCCATGAAGAAGAACAACGATCCTCAAAAGACGAGACCAAAGGATAGGAGAGGTTACAAGTGGAAGAACGTGGTGGAACCAATATGGAAGGCGAACAAGAATTTCGTGAAATCGGTGACTGGAAAGGGAATGACTGACACGATATTTCTTCTGCACGATCCCGATGCCTTGTCAGAGAGATTGAGATTGTTGATGGCTAGCAGAGAGGCTGGTAACACTGGAGAGGATAACGAGATAGTGAGTGTGTGCAACGAATTGTTGAGGCAGAAGGTCTTGACTAAAAAGGATTATCAAAAGTTGATGAATCGTTTGAAATAATAAAATAGTAAGAGAAAAGAAAAAAAAATATCAAGTAAATAAAAAAATATATATATATATTCAAAAAATAATAATAAAAAAAAAAAAACGAATTCTTAAAAAAAAAAAATTAGTGATAAATAACAGAGGATACACTAGATCTTATGTCTATGATGGATCGGACATCGTCAATTCGGTGATGCGATGTTAACTCGTAAATTCACTGGTGACGCCACAAAACAGATCACCTCGAGCGCTCTCAAAATTGGAAAGAAGACGTGATAGATGTGGGTAAGAAAGCTGCGGCTGAAACGAGCAGTAGAATAGCTTCAGAAGTTGGCAAGAGAGGTGCCGACGTGTTGATTAATAAATTGATAATTCCACCACCTGCCAAACGATCGAGAAACGAACCAAAAAGTTGGTGAGACTTTTATGATGATGTCATACCAGTACAAGACTTAGCTAAAATGATGAAAGGATCAGGATTGAAAGTGATTTATAAGTAAAAAACGTTTTTAATAAATAATATATATATAAAAAAAATAAGAATTAAAATAAATAAAAAAAATAGAAAAAAAGAAGTTTAAAACATAGTTTAAAAAAAACTGGAGAAAAAATGGATATCAAAGACATGTCTTGGAATGATGCGATGACCAAGAGCTTGAACAACGAGTTCTTTCCCAAGAGCATAAGAGGTCTGATAGTGGGAAAATCGAATTGTGGAAAGACCAATCTCTTGATGAATCTACTGTTGCAACCTGGTTGGTTGGATTACGACAGATTATTCGTTTTCGGCAAGAGTCGCTTTCAACCGGTATACTGATTGCTTCGAGAGTGCATGATACGTAAATTACTCAAGGACGTCATGTCGAGAATCTTCAACAATGGAGACGAATTCAAAGGACACAAGACTTTGAATATATTGGAACGAGCGGTGAGAGAATGGACTAAGAGAAACGTCGAGTGTTTGGGTGCAGAATGTCTGTTTTACGAGAACGCCGATGACATTCCTGATCCCAGACAGTTGAAGTCTGAAAATAAGAATCTCATGATCTTCGACCATCTGCTGTTGGAGAGACAGAATCAATGCGAATCGTATTATGTTCGAGGACGCCACAGCAACGTGGATTGTTTCTATCTGTCTCAGAATTATTTTCGACTGCCCTGACAGACGATAAGGGAGAATGCTAATTTTCTGTGTCTCTTTCATCAGGATCTCAAGAATCTCAATCACATCTATGGAGATCACGTGGCCAACTACATGAGCAGGGAAGATTTCAGGAAATTCTGTAAGAAGGTGTGGGACAAAGGACATCACAAGTTCGTGGTGATCGATTTGACTAGTGAATTTATCAATGGAAAATATCGATGCGGATTTGACAATTTTTTGTATATTTCCGATAATAATAGAGAAGAAAATAATTTTTTTTAAAAGATATCGATAAAATATATAAATAATAAATAATAATAAAAAAAAATGTCAGAACATCTACTATTAGAACAGATAGTCCAGAATACGGCTGCGAAACAGTACTATCAAATCATAGTGAGTCACGACATGACTCGATTCACTATGAAATTCGAACCTTTCATCAAATTGAAGAAGGAAAAGAGATACGAAAAGAATAACGCATTTAAGTATTCCAACGGTGTGGATTGGTTCGAGATTCGAATTCCCAAAGGGAATTACAACATAGATGATCTGAACCATCACATCCAGAGGAGACTGAAGACCGACAGTCATGGAAGCAAGATGATAAGACTTGCTCCAATACGAGTATTCTACAGATGATATTATACTTGGGAGATAATTTTCGAGTGGATTTTAGTGCAGAAGATTCGATCAGTAAGATGTTGGGATTCGATCGAAAGATGTATCGAGGTCACACCGCATCTGAAAATATGGTCGACATTCTCGCAGTCAATAGCATTTTAGTTAATGTCAATGTGATCACAGGAAGTGTTGTCGATGGTAGCGCTCAGCCTATGATGTACTCGTTCTTTCTGGACATTTTGCCAGGTTATAAGATCGTGGAGCGACCTCGAAATCTCGTCTATCTACCCGTGATCCAGGACACGTTGTATAGCATCAAAACCACATTGATGGATCAGAATAGCGATCTGTTAGATCTTCGCAGAGAGAGAGTGACTATACAATTTCACATCGGAGAGATATGAGAGAAAAAAAATAATAATAAATATAATTGTAAAAAAAAATTATATCTTAAAAAAAAAAAAAATAAAAAATGTTTCTTTTATTTTTTATATATTATATAAGAAATAAAAAAAAGAAACAATATTAATAATAAAAAAAGAAAACTTATAATATTCCTGATTAAAAAAAGTATATATACTCGCAAATGAAAAAAATAACAAATATGAGTAGTCGATACATAATTAAAAACGTGAACATATCCGAAGGACAGAAAGCTAAACTTCACAGAGCATTGAGAAATCGAGGCGAGTGAGGCCATTAGATTTAAATTCAGTCATGAAGATCTGGTGAGTGGTGGTCACGATCAGATTGCCTGGACTAAAACTCAAATCAAAAGGATGAAAAAAGGTATTCATAATTGAATGGAAATGATGGTGAGACTGAGTCCCATTCAATTGAGATATAATCTGAGAATGAAAGGTGGTTTCTTACCGATACTGGCGGAACTCGCTGCCAAAGCATTACACATTCTCGCGAAGACAGTGTTACCATATTATGTGATGAATAGATATGTTGTTATTAACGAAATATACATGAAAAGAAAAAAGAAAAAAAAAATAATACAAAAACAAATAATAGAAAAAAAAAATAATAAGAATATAAATTTTTTTTTTATATATAATTATAATTATGAGTAAAACAAATGATTCCATGGAATCAAGAGCCTGGTTTCTTTGAAGGGCGCTGTGCAGAGCTTATCCGATCTGCATGAATGAACAATTTCCTCGCATCTTGTACGAAAGATGTCTCGGTTGTCGGGAGGAGAGAGAATTTAACCACATTGATCATTTGTGTCTTACGATGGAATTGGAAGACATCATCACCATGTATTTCATGCATGCATTGGAATATGTTCGATGCAACGATGTGATCGAATGTTGGAATCAATTCGTGTGTTGCATCAGATAAACCAAACCCACTAAATTGGAAGAGTTGAAGTTACCGCATTGATGTCTCACTACCAAAGACAGGGGACGCATTTTGGAATATTTGTTGGAAAAGGGGAGACCACTCTTTGAATTCCTTGTTGAAAGAAAGGGGAAGAAACCACTGAAAAAAAATTTCCATTAAATAATAAGGGATGAAAATGAAAAATATATAAAAAAATTATACATATAAATAAATAAATAAAATAAAATGAAAATGGAACTTCGAAGTAAAAACATCTATCCATCATTAGAGAAGTCGGACATCGAACCCACGGCACCCCTTCTACCACCACCATCACCACTAGAATGAGGAGATAGTGACGACGTGGGGCAGAGGTATCGAATCGAACAGATCAATAGAATTAAATCGTATCTGATGCGAGAGAGAGATTCTCTTCATTCGCTCAAAAAGAAATATTCGAGATTAAAGAAATTTGTGAGTGGTGAGGATTTGACTCTCATCATGGTCTCCATGGGTTTGAATGTTGCCGGAATCAGTCTATTGTCAGCTGCCGTCATTGCTCTTCTGGTCATGATTGGCTTTGACTGCTGGATTCGTTAGTATGATCGGAAAATTTCTCGCTAAGAAATTATCGTGAAGGCCAAGAAACACGAAAACATCAGTGTTTTAGCCGATGCAAAGATCGACACTGTGTCGGATAAGATCACTATGGTGTTGAAAGACATTAGGATTTTTGATGGCAAATACATTGACATATTGAACGAAAAACAAAAATACGACGTCATGAAAGCAAAGATAAGAGTCAAGAGTCATCAGATCATCAAGGAAAAATTGAAGGATTCTCTCGTGGAAAAAGGTAGGGAAGAAGACAATCATTTCGTAAATTGTTGGATCCCAAAAAGATTGCGGAAGCAGTCGATTGAAAAAAAATATATATATATAAAGAAAAATAAAAAAATTATATATACAAATTAAAAAAAAATATGAAAAAAAGAAAATTAAATATATATACAAAAAAAACCAAACAAATGTATTGCATTAAATGCAAGAGAGTTATCCGTATGGTTAACGTTAAAAAAGTATTGACAAAAAATAACAGACCCATGCTTTGCAGAACGTGTAAAGTGTGCGGTTTAACCAAGACGCAATTCATTAGATGCGGTGCCGGCCTGATGAATAAATTGATTAATAATCTACCCGTCGAAATGCATCTGCCAGGACATCAATTCACAGGACTGGGCACAAAATTAAATAAGGGATTGAATCGAGATCTGACACCTAAATCTTGGAGCAAACCCATCAATAGGGTGGATTAGGCTGCTTATGCTCACGATCTGTGCTATGCTAAACATCCCAACTTCGAGACTCATAATTGAATCTGTGATAAAAACATGTTGACGCAAATGAAAAACATACCAAAACCCACTAGGAGAGAGAGACTCGAACGTTCGCTGGTCAGTAAAGTGATCCTACCAAACATCGATTTGGATGGGGTAATAAAAAAATGTCCAAAAAAGTGATTAACAAATGTATTGGCGAACGAACTACACAAGACCATCACACGTAAATTTCGAAGGAGTAGGGTATTCGTGAAGGGTGTGTATCAGATCTAGATGGCTGATCTGGTTGACATGAAATTGGTTTTGAGATGGAATGAGGGCATTAAATACATACCGACGGTCATTGACGTGTTTAGAAATACGGATGGATGAGACCTCTGAAGAATAAATCGGGCGCTTGCATGGCCGAGGTTCTGAAGAGCATATTCGCATCGTCTTCTCAAAAACCGAATAAATTGTGGGTGGATAAGGGGAAGTAATTTTACAACAATCACATTCGTCCTTTGATCAACCTCTATTCTGTCGAAAATGAAGGGAAAGCTAATGTGATCGAATGTTGGAATAGAACCATGAAGGAAAAAATGTACAAGTATTTCACGGTTAATAAGACCAAGAAATATATCGATGTTCTAGATGAACTGGTTGAAGAATACAACAACACGTGACACAGATCGATCAAGGTGATGCCTGTGGAAGCTAGCGATCCTCGAAATGAAAAACGTGTCCTTGCGAATGTCTAGCCCGAAAGGATTAAGATCAAGAAGATGTCTAAACCATCGAAATTTGCAGTCGGTGATCGAGTGAGAATCACTTCTTATAAGTCACTCTTTGCGAAAGGTTACACTCCTCGATGGACTGAGGAAATCTTTAAGATCGTTAGAATATTTCCCACAGATCCAGTGACTTACAAAATAGAAGCATTAGAGGATGCCGAAGATGACAGCAGAGAAATCATTGGAACATTTTACGAACAAGAATTGCAGAAGATGGCGTTTTGAAAACCAATCCTTCACTTTTTACACATATATAGTAGGGAAAAAATAAAAAATAAATAAAAATAATAATTAAAAAACAAAAACAATTTATTATAAAAAAAACAAACGAATTAACACAAACAAAAAACATGATGAATATATTAGATATAACTGCTGGTCTATTGAGAGACGAAAGCATTCAAGAATATGAAGTTCATGAGTACGAACCCGTGACTGGAACCAGTCTGAACAATGCCGATGAGATAAGAATCAACGTCGAGACTCAAGATCTGTTTGTTCACCCCAGCGGAAGTTACATAGTGATACAGGGATGTCCCACCAAGGAAGACAGAAGCGATTACACTGACGATGACATGGTCACTCTAGCCAATAATGGCATGATGCATCTGTTCAGTAATATAAAATACATGCTCTCGGGACGAGAGATAGAATCCGTGTTTCATCCCGGACAGGCCACCATGATCTACAGACTTTTGACGTATCCGGACGATTTTTCGAAATCTAAAGGACTCAGTCAATTGTGGGTGAAAGACACCATCGCCGACATGAGTGTAGCTAATACCGGTGCCACCCTGAGATTCGACTACGTCGTCGAGACCCAGAGGAACGTTTTTATTCAGGACACCTCTGAAACACATATTCGGATTCACAGAAGATTATGATAAGATTCTCTACCGATTCAAACACAATCTAACGTAGATTCGAAAAGGAAACTATGAAGCCATCATGAGACAGACCACTACCTATGCGGGTAAGGTACATCTGAACAAGATATCTTGGTTCATTCCACATGTGTTGCCTTTGGTCGTGGAGAAAGTACGTCTCTACAAGATCATAGAATTGAAGAGTAAATTACTGGTGGGATTTAGAATGAGACAGTGTGACACGGCTAGTATTCCATCATCCAGCAATCACTTCAATTGGAGATTGACTGTGAAATCTGCTTCAGAAAGACCACGATTCATCATAGTGTCATTTCAGACCGATAGGGATGGGTCTCAAGAGAAAAATCCTTCCCTGTTCGACCATTGTCACTTGAGAAACATGCACGTATTTCTAAACGCCGTAATTCTATCCAGCCATTGATTATAATGCCTCTTTCAGTAAGAACAATTTCTGCAGACTATATGCGACGCCGCCGATTTCAGAAACAAATATCATCAACTGGATGAATTGATGGGTAATCCTAACATCACTCCCACTGAATACAAATCAGTGTATCCCCTGTTCATATTCGACGTCAGTAAACAGAGCGAACGTCTCAAAAGTAGCGTCTTAGACATTCAGATTAAGATGCAATTCGACAAGAACATGTCAAAGGGAACTGAGGCTTTCACTCTAGTCGTCGGATAGAGAGTTAGAATTCAAATTGGATGGACAAAAAATGTCCATCGTTCGATGAAAAAAAAAATATATATATATATATATATATAAAAGAAAAAATTAAAATACCAAAAAAAGTAATAAATAAAATAATAAAAAAAAAAAAAAAAAAAAAAATATACAATTGGATTTTGAGAAATTGAATATTCAATCTCGTAAAATCCAATTATATATTTTTTTCAGTTGTCTCCCCTACATCACAAAAAGTGATTATTTCAATTTTGTTGTTGTTTTCGCTGTTTGTTCAGAGGATCAAGTTCGATCAACTGAGAGACCACGGAAGTGACGGCTTCGGGATTGTTGGTTTTCATCTTGAAATTAATCCTATCCCCCATCTGCACATTGAGAGGTGTACCGAAAACGCTAGTGTTCGAGTGTTGAGCCTTCATCTTTTTGACTCTGCACCTCTTATCAGTTTCCACACCGTTCACCACGAGACTGACGACCGCTCTATTGCTCGAGTCCGTAGAAGTCAGACTCATTCGAATGATATCACCTCCTACCGGCATGAGATATCCTATCAGACTGTGCAGAGATCCGTTACCTCTGTTTGCGAAGGACCATTCAGCTTTTTCTGCTTCTAATGCACCGCTCTCCTCGGCCCAAACAGTGATCAATTGTGTGGCGTATTTTATCTTTTCCACGATGGACATCAGAGTGCAGGCATCTGACATGTGTGTGGGATCCAGTAGATTCGTGAGTGCATGTCCTCCCATGTCTAGTTTGCCTTCCATGATATCACCTTTCCTCCAGACCATATTTTCGTCCAAGTACTGTCTGCTGACTGCGCTGGAAGCAAATTCTGGTTCGTCATCAAGACCGAATAGATTGTGACCAGCCATGTCGATGCCGGCCTCCATGGTTCCTCTGGAATTTTTGTTCAGATACAATTTGTCGACTTGACATTCCAGATGGGATTGAGAATCCTGTAGGGCAGAATCCACGTAGCCTTTGTTAACCACCATCGAGTCCGGGACAGGTTCAATATTTTCTTGAATCCCGCATCCAGATCTGATTTTATTTCTAACTCATCGACGTTATTCTTTCTCAGTTCCAAGTCTATGTATTGTTTAGTCGCCGCATCATTAGGATTCATGGGATCGGGTACGTTGGTTATCTTGTTAGAATTCGCATTCAGTTCGTCCTGAATCACTTTAAGAATGTAGCGATCTCTCAGATGTTTACTGAATCTCCCATGAGCGTCATTCACATATCTTTTAGTGGCAACGTCAGTCGAATCTCATTGATCCGCTACATTCACCACTCGTTTAGATTTCATGTCGAGATCGTCCGTCATTTCTTTATTCATGTAAGTATCTCTCATCATCTGTCGGAAATTTTCGTCTCCTCTATCAACGTATTTTTTAGTCACAGCATCCAACAGATCGATCGGTTCAGGAAGATTGTAGATTTTCTTATTGTTTAAGTTTAAAGGTTCTTCTCGAGGTTCGTATCTCCGGATGTATCGATCGTCCAAGTTGGCAATGTCACCACCACCACCAACAACTTCAACCGTTCTTCTTTTCTTTGTACAGGAATCTTCATTATCGTCAACGCGACCAAATTTATCGACTGTCATCTTTGTGTGTGTGTGTTTTTTTTATTTTTATTATTATTTGAAAATTTTATTTTTTTATTATTTTAATTATAACAACCAAAACTTTTTTTGATATATATCTCTCTATATATATATCCAAATTTTTTTTTAATGTAAATCATTGCGAATATCCTGAAAGTGATCTCCTTCCAACCATCTTTTGAGAATGTAGAGACACAGGTGATCACAAAACACTTGATCCGGCACTTGCACTCATTCGGTATTCTAAATAACTGCCGTTAAATATTTTCTCATTTCTATCGGTGGAGAGATTCCATAGCTATTGAAATAATAATTTTTATTATTCCAATTTGAAAACCATGCGACCCAATGCGTGCCCTCACCTCCAATATCATCCAGATTTAAATTCCACATTCCGAATCATTGTCTTTTTTTCTCGGTAAAGCATCTCTAGAAAACACACCTCGAAAATGTTTGATTTTTGAATCTTTTGCCATCTTCGACAGATCAATGTTGGATAGGGGTTCGTTGGGTAAGACGACACTTTCCACGGATATCAGAGTGCAGGCATCTGTTGGGTGAGACGACACCTTCTACGGCTATCAGAGTGCAGTTTTTTTTAAACTTACAACATTTCGATGTTCTCAGTCATACTGCATTCATCATCCTCTCAATTTTGTTGTTGTTAAAATATCATGGAAAAATAATGTCCGAGTGCAAAAGTGTGTATTTTAACCTCACATATAATTCTCTTATCGTCGTCGGCCGTCAACGCAATCTTATTGATTTCTTTGGTGTACATCTTGTGCTTTTCGCTTTGAACCACAGTCATCTTTTTATACACCATCGAACCTTCGAAAAGACACTCTTTATATTCTTCGAAAGCTATGCCTTTATTCATCACACATGCTTGAACACCTTTTCATCTCTTGATCTCTTTACCGTCGAGGAGATAAGTGTACAATTTTGGTCTCAAACCCACGAATTCGGTGATCTGTCTTCCACCACTCTCGTCTTTGAATTTACCCAACACCTTTTTATTGACGCCCTTTGGAATCTTAGACGGGTGATCATCGGGATAATTACTCGTGTCGAACCATTCATTCACGTCTGGTGCTATTTCCTCGTAGACATCTTTAGTCTCTATCTCGTAAGCCAGACTGTCCGTGTCAGTGAACAATAGTTTCGCTTTCGAACCGAATTTTGCTTTGACATAATGGTAGTGAAACTCATACATCAGCTGCTTGCTGATGTCTAAGATGATCGCTTCGAGGCAACAGGGTTTGTCGAACTTCAGATACATCTTTTGTATGTGTATGGCCACTAGATTTTCGTCGAATATGATTCTATGTTGATAATTGGGTTTCGCAATTAATTTTCTAGACATCTCTTCAGACGTGACGAATTGAACGTTGGTTCTATTCCTAATGTTTTCCATAGATTTCCAATTACATGCAATTGTTCATGAGTTTGAAGAAATCTTTTTCGAAGTCACTCTCAGCCTGCATTCTTAAATTCGTGTTGAGATCAATGTATTTTTTCATCCAAAACAGTTATTATTATGACTGATTCTTTTCGTTGTTGTCGTTTTGTTGAACATTTTTCTTTTATAAAATATTAAATTTTGTGTGGTTTTATAAAAAAGGAAGACGTTTTTCGGCTCTGGTCGTGACCTCACCTCCACGGCGAGGATTGAAAATATTATTTTCGTAATCTACTCGTCGATACCTTTAATTTGATAGGTCACACAACTACCTTCTTGAAACTTTTAATTTTCAGATGGTCGTGACCCCCTCCTTAAGTAAAATGGAAAAAAAAATCATTTTCGTAATCTACTCGTCGATACCTTTAATTTGCTAGGTCACACCACTACCTTCTTGAAACGTTTGATTTTCAGATGGTGATGACCCCCCACCCTCAATTAAAATGGAAAAAAAATATTATTTTCGTAATCTACTCGTCGATAGCTTTAATTTGCTAGGTCACACGAGTACCGTCTTGAAACTTTTAATTTTCAGATGGTCGTGACCCCCACCCCTGATTCATATTTTTTTTTATCATCCCTCTCACAACTCAACGAGTGATCTCTCTCTCTCTCCATGCCAAAACACCTTCTACAATATCGCGGGGGGTTCTAGCACACCATATAAAATTCACTGCTCGAACCAGACTCCTTTTTTCCTGCGGGAATCGACGTTCGATCGCGCGTCTTCAATCTACGACCGCAATGGTTTTTTTAGACTCGGACGAGCGATCTCTCTCTCCATGCCAAAAAAACCTTCTACATTATCGCAGGGGGGTTCTAGCACACCATATAAAATTCACCGCTCAAATCAGACTCTTTTTTTTTCCCGCGGGAATCGACGTTCGATCACGCGTCTTCAATCTACGACCGCAATGTTTTTTAGGAATTTTTGTCAATGGGAATCTCAGTGCCAATCTTGCCTCTGGTCACAATTTTGCAAATCTATAGTATCAGAATTTCGAAAAAATTCACCCCGATTGCAAAGTCGATGTTACATTATGAAAAATTCACTTTTTCACTGAGATTTGTATCCAATTTTAAAAAAAAGGTGAATTTTTTAAATCGGTGAATTTTTAGACATTTTTAATAAATTCTGTCGAAAGTGACTCAAAGGTTAGAGAAACCTTAGAGAAATTGAACGTTGGGCCCACGACACCTTATCTACCACCACCACTGCGAAAACGAGGAGAAAGCGACGATGTGGGGGACAGAGGTATCGAATCGAACAAATCATTAAAATTCAATCGAAAATAACGCAATTTTTCTGGCATACCTAACTTTCTGGAGCACTAAGATTGTTGTGTGCTGGTACCCGCGATATCTATCCCCCTACTGATGACATTTGCAAAAAAAATCTTGAACAACTAATTTGTTTCATTTTTCCTCTCAAAAACATAGATTATGACCCCTCATTGGAACGAGCTCGACCACTTCGTTCCAATGAGGGGTCATAACCTATGTTTTTGAGACAAAAATGAAAAAATAATGAAAATTAACTGACGCTTTTTGAGAATAGCGCTGGCCGGTTTTGGCTGTTACGTTGGGTAAAGGGTTAATATAATAATTCTATTCTATTCTATTCTTTATTCTATCATATATATACCACATGCGTGGTGTTTTTTTTTGTATACAAAATAACATATATATAATGTGTGTGATATGATATCAACACATATTTCATTCTCTATCCTGCAAATATGTCAGTTTTACGTTGTAAATGGGATGTAATCACCATTGGTAATATGTGTTATCAAATCAAATCCCGTCCACCACTAGCATCAAGGATTTGATTTTGGAATACTTCACCACAGGTCAAGGTCACAGATCCACAATACCACTCGTCTGCACCGAGCAATATTCTAACCACCGCACACTGACTGACGGGGCTAATTGATCTCAGCCCGTCAGAATACAGACGGTTAAATCCTCTTCAACACTGATGGAGATAAGCACAGGTAATAAAGTCCATGGCCTCTACACGGATAGGTGTAATTAAGAAATCTGCTTGATAAGTTTAAAACAGTAATAATCAAAGTCGTCTTTGGATGCTAGGCAACTAGTCCCCACTCGCACGAGTGCAAAGCGCATGAAAGACCACCCTGTTGCTCCCCGACTCCCCGACTCATGCAAACAGACTCCAGCCGTTCAGCATCCAAAGATCGTGTTTGGGTTTTAATCTGGAAAGAGCACATATTTGATCTTTGCCATGTTCAAGATCTGCCGGCACTGTCATAACAATTGTCATAACAATTATTTTTACCTTGACCGGTTATGTCTTTGAGACGCTGAAAGATTTTTGATATGCATCGACTAAGACCTATCAGAGTAGCCAGAGAGTTACTTGAAAAAAGTTTCTGCAATTTAAATTTATTCGGGTTATAGCAATAATGTGGCTTAAGATACAGTTTTCTGATATCTTTTACTTTTTCACAAATCAATAATGTATGATATTCATCGGCTGGTGATATATCACAAAGCGGACATTTTCTTTCTGATATTTCTATATTAAACCAATCTCCAGTTTCTAAAGCTAGTTTTAGGATTTTTAGACCTGAATTTAAGGAGAGTGGTCATTAATTTTAATGGCATTTGTGAAATGTATGATTCTCTTTCGAAATTATCCTTAATTATTTTATAAAAATTATATTTTTCTGAATTATGAATAACACCCCTCCATCCCTGGATGTAAATGTCGCCGATTTTTCGTTTTATTGATTCCTTAAACCAAGAGATATCAAAAACTGTTTATTGCTCCCACAAATTACACATTCCAATATTATTTAGCAAGTTTTGTACATACTTTAACCATCCCGTTGTTCCAGATCCCGTGCTTAAATTTACCTTTGTGAGTGTGTATAAAGTTTTAGCTATTTTCTCCTCTTTTCCATTTAGCAGGTGTGCCCAAAATGATAAAACCTTTTGTTGTATTTTAGTATGTACTGGGTAAATCCCCTGTTCCCCATAGACAAATACGTTAGGCGTGGACGCCTTTAGGCGGAATATAAATTTAAGGAACCAGAGTTCCAGCTTCTCAGTTACTTTTATGTTTTCATATCCCCATATTTCACTGCCGTAAATAGGAGTTGGGACTATTAATTTTTCGTATATTTCAAGCACGCTATCCACGGGCAGATTAAATATTCTAGTTTTATTCAATAAGGCGAACATAGAGTTTTTTTGCAGTTTTACATCTTTCTTTTTTTTCGATCAAATAGCTCCGGGTTTTACTGAAAGTTACGCCTACTGAAAGTTTTACTGAAAGTTACGCCTACCACCAGCCCCTCACAACTAATAACCATTAATATCCAGAACAGCAATGCAAAAAATCCCCCCCCACCCCCCAACCACCAACCCCTCACAAATAAAAACCATTAATATCCAGAACAGCAATCGCAAAATCGGTCATGTCTTTCGTAACTTAATATTCCAAAATTGCACCTGCAGTTTCCTGCTTACGTAACCTGCAGTTTCCTACGTATGATATCTTATCTTACAGGAGTGTAGAATGCCTTGCTCCGATCATTTCCTGGCCTTTCCTGTTCATGTCTTTCGTAACTTAATATTCCAAAATTGCACCTGCAGTTTCCTACTTATGTAACATGCAGTTTCCTACGTATGATATCTTATCTTACAGGAGTGTAGTATGCCTTGCTCCGATCATAACATAATCGATAAATATAACTTCTGGTATGAACGAACTTGTACTTAATGTATCTTTGCAATATTAAGAATTCCCCCACCCCTTCCAGTCTCATCACATCCTGAATTACCGTCGTAATCTTTCGTAACTTAATATTCCAAAATTTCACCTGCAGTTTCCTACTTATGTAACCTGCAGTTTCCTACGTATGATATCTTATCCCACATGAGTGTAGTATGCCTTGCTCCGATCATAACATAATCGATACATATAACTTCTAGTATGTACGTACTTGTACTTAATGTATCGTTGCAATATTAAGAATTCCCCCACCCCCTCCAGTCTCATCACATCCTGAATTACCGTCGTGGCATGTACGTAGTGTTACTTAATATATTGATACAATGCAAAAATGCCCCCCCCCCCCCAACCCCTCTGAAGTAAAAACCATTAATATCCAGAACAGCAATTGCTGAATCGGATGGAAAATCTTTATAGGATCCTGATCATTTCAGCAAGCGGTGGAAATTTTATCTCTGCATTCAACCATGTTGGTCTGTAGAGTTCTGTTTACTGGAAAATGACAGACGCTACTTTCCCGAGCAAACAATGCTATTCTGCTTCTGGGTTGCAAAATAACAAGATCCGAATCATTGACCACCACCCAAAATACGCCTTGTCCCGTGGACATAGCTTGTGACCCCTTGCTGTAGCGCATCCATTGAACTCGTTCCACCGAGGGGTCAGAAGCTGTGCTCTGGGGACACGGAGGGAAAGCACTCACTGTATTGTTATAATGAATATCTACTCCCAACTTTTAATTTATATCATATATAAAAAAAACAAAACAAAAAAAAACATAGAGAATCATAAAGAGAATCGAAATCACTGCTGCATCCAGACTTGCTCCGGATTCATCCTTTCAGGTGGGGTGCCCTTGACTCCTTCTTGCAAAGGCCTTTGTTTCTGGTGTGTTTGGGTGACATCGTTTCAGCATTCTAGTTGCAAGATGGAGGTTAATCAGGGGTGGATCTCCCCGCCCTTGTGCCATTGTACTCGAAGCACAACAACATTCCCTTCTTTCCAACTTTCGACACTTTCGTGGCAAGAAGGTTTTGTTTAGCGTTTCTAAATGTGATAGCCTTGTGACAATGATACCAAATACTCGACGAATCCCGCGCAACACCTAATAGCCGTTTCATCTGCACCTTTCGGTGACATACCCGACTTGTTCTCCATGGGAACCGCGAGGCCTGAAGCAGTGTCTGTTTACTGTTTAAACAAGTTCTGCCTTGTTGGTTAATTAGGACCTACCAACCGTTGAATGTTTGGGGTATGACGACCTCTAAAATGGGCAGCAAGGGTGTGTAAGATTGGCTAACCTTGACTTCACACCATTGTTCCGGTCACATTTAGTTACAACGGCAGAATAGTGACTTTAACCCTTTACCTAACATGAAAAACAGACGACACATGCAAAAAAAATTCTTGAACAACTAATTTATTTCATTTTTTGTCTCAAAAACATAGGTTATGACCCCTCATTGGAAGGAGCTCGTTCCAATGAGGGGTCATAACCTATGTTTTTGAGACAAAAAATGAAAAAATAATGAAAATTATCTGGTGATTTTTGAGAATAGCGATGGCCGGTTTTGGCCGTTACGTTGGGTAAAGGGTTAAAGACCAATAAATAAATAGATAATCTGATTTGTTAAGGTTGGCTACTTCAAACTGCTACATGATATTTTTGTTATATTTCCGCCAGCCTGTGCGAATAATATGACAAAAACCAGAAAGTTGTCAACTTTAAACCATTAAAATCACCAATGCACCAACTTGTCCCCAGCAACAATCTAGCCTCACCATTCACGCCCTTCCCAACACTGATATACTCAGTTTTACGACCATACACATTGGTTTTTGCCCTACTTAGCTCACAAAATTTTCTTGGTTTCACCGATCTGAGAAATGATATATTAATTTTCTGAAAATCTACATCGTTTAAGTATAGCAACTACTGAGCCCGTCAAAGCAGATCTCAACCTATATTTTTTATAATCACATCTCAATCAACTTGTATACACTAAGTTATACCTCTTCTTTGTGTCTTATGTATATGTATCTTTACACTCCAATCTAAGTATCTCTTACTCTCTATTCTAAACCACAACCTTTTTTCCCAAGCCAGTCTGAATACAGTTTTTTTGCACCCAAAGACAACTTTTTTTACATCAACAGGCAGCACAATAGTTAATAATGTACTCTCTTGAATCATATCGTGCTCGGATAGGCACTTTTAACATCAAAGTATATTGTAGTAGCTTGAAGTATTGTTTGCCTAAAGAGAGATCCACTTGTGTTCTAACTTACATGCTCCTTCGACTCAGTGGGGTTGGGCTGTATGAAAGCTTCACTGTTATGTTTGCTTTATTTAACGACCACTTCAGTGATTCCGCTACCCATCATTTAGTAAATCCATCAGGTGAAACTTCATTTCCTTGCAGTGCGAGGGACATCTGTGAAATTTCATTTCCTTCCATTGCGATGAACGTCTGTGAGGCTATGCTTACATTGAAAGTGTTAATCTCTGCGTTCCTTGTCACTTCGTTGTTCTACTCGGCCGTACATTTATTATTGTCCGGTGACATCGAAACTAATCCTGGCCCAAATTCTCTTAATTTGGATCACAGCGAGAACACTTTAAAAATTGTTCATCTTAACATCCAGAGTCTAAAACCCAAAATAGATATGGTTCAATGTGAATTCGCATCTTTGATATTGTGACTTTGACTGAGACTTGGCTGCAAAGCTCCGACCCCACATCCGATGTCTTTCTCCAAGGGTTTCACGAACCATTGAGATTCAATCGTTCGACAAGGGGAGGTGGGGGTTGCCATTTACGTCAAAGACGGTATCTCATTTCGACCAAGACCGGATCTCCACACATTGAACACAGAGGGCCATCATGAGACAGACCACTACCTATGCGGGTAAGGTACATCTGAACAAGATATCTTGGTTAATTCCACATGTGTTGCCTTTGGTCGTGGAGAAAGTACGTCTCTACAAGATCATAGAATTGAAGAGTAAATTACTGGTGGGATTTAGAATGAGACAGTGTGACACGGCTAGTATTCCATCATCCAGCAATCACTTCAATTGGAGATTGACTGTGAAATCTGCTTCAGAAAGACCACGATTCATCATAGTGTCATTTCAGACCGATAGGGATGGGTCTCAAGAGAAAAATCCTTCCCTGTTCGACCATTGTCACTTGAGAAACATGCACGTATTTCTAAACGCCGTAATTCTATCCAGCCATTGATTATAATGCCTCTTTCAGTAAGAACAATTTCTGCAGACTATATGCGACGCCGCCGATTTCAGAAACAAATATCATCAACTGGATGAATTGATGGGTAATCCTAACATCACTCCCACTGAATACAAATCAGTGTATCCCCTGTTCATATTCGACGTCAGTAAACAGAGCGAACGTCTCAAAAGTAGCGTCTTAGACATTCAGATTAAGATGCAATTCGACAAGAACATGTCAAAGGGAACTGAGGCTTTCACTCTAGTCGTCGGATAGAGAGTTAGAATTCAAATTGGATGGACAAAAAATGTCCATCGTTCGATGAAAAAAAAAAATATATATATATATATATATATAAAAGAAAAAATTAAAATACCAAAAAAAGTAATAAATAAAATAATAAAAAAAAAAAAAAAAAAAAAAATATACAATTGGATTTTGAGAAATTGAATATTCAATCTCGTAAAATCCAATTATATATTTTTTTCAGTTGTCTCCCCTACATCACAAAAAGTGATTATTTCAATTTTGTTGTTGTTTTCGCTGTTTGTTCAGAGGATCAAGTTCGATCAACTGAGAGACCACGGAAGTGACGGCTTCGGGATTGTTGGTTTTCATCTTGAAATTAATCCTATCCCCCATCTGCACATTGAGAGGTGTACCGAAAACGCTAGTGTTCGAGTGTTGAGCCTTCATCTTTTTGACTCTGCACCTCTTATCAGTTTCCACACCGTTCACCACGAGACTGACGACCGCTCTATTGCTCGAGTCCGTAGAAGTCAGACTCATTCGAATGATATCACCTCCTACCGGCATGAGATATCCTATCAGACTGTGCAGAGATCCGTTACCTCTGTTTGCGAAGGACCATTCAGCTTTTTCTGCTTCTAATGCACCGCTCTCCTCGGCCCAAACAGTGATCAATTGTGTGGCGTATTTTATCTTTTCCACGATGGACATCAGAGTGCAGGCATCTGACATGTGTGTGGGATCCAGTAGATTCGTGAGTGCATGTCCTCCCATGTCTAGTTTGCCTTCCATGATATCACCTTTCCTCCAGACCATATTTTCGTCCAAGTACTGTCTGCTGACTGCGCTGGAAGCAAATTCTGGTTCGTCATCAAGACCGAATAGATTGTGACCAGCCATGTCGATGCCGGCCTCCATGGTTCCTCTGGAATTTTTGTTCAGATACAATTTGTCGACTTGACATTCCAGATGGGATTGAGAATCCTGTAGGGCAGAATCCACGTAGCCTTTGTTAACCACCATCGAGTCCGGGACAGGTTCAATATTTTCTTGAATCCCGCATCCAGATCTGATTTTATTTCTAACTCATCGACGTTATTCTTTCTCAGTTCCAAGTCTATGTATTGTTTAGTCGCCGCATCATTAGGATTCATGGGATCGGGTACGTTGGTTATCTTGTTAGAATTCGCATTCAGTTCGTCCTGAATCACTTTAAGAATGTAGCGATCTCTCAGATGTTTACTGAATCTCCCATGAGCGTCATTCACATATCTTTTAGTGGCAACGTCAGTCGAATCTCATTGATCCGCTACATTCACCACTCGTTTAGATTTCATGTCGAGATCGTCCGTCATTTCTTTATTCATGTAAGTATCTCTCATCATCTGTCGGAAATTTTCGTCTCCTCTATCAACGTATTTTTTAGTCACAGCATCCAACAGATCGATCGGTTCAGGAAGATTGTAGATTTTCTTATTGTTTAAGTTTAAAGGTTCTTCTCGAGGTTCGTATCTCCGGATGTATCGATCGTCCAAGTTGGCAATGTCACCACCACCACCAACAACTTCAACCGTTCTTCTTTTCTTTGTACAGGAATCTTCATTATCGTCAACGCGACCAAATTTATCGACTGTCATCTTTGTGTGTGTGTGTTTTTTTTTATTTTTATTATTATTTGAAAATTTTATTTTTTTATTATTTTAATTATAACAACCAAAACTTTTTTTGATATATATCTCTCTATATATATATCCAAATTTTTTTTTAATGTAAATCATTGCGAATATCCTGAAAGTGATCTCCTTCCAACCATCTTTTGAGAATGTAGAGACACAGGTGATCACAAAACACTTGATCCGGCACTTGCACTCATTCGGTATTCTAAATAACTGCCGTTAAATATTTTCTCATTTCTATCGGTGGAGAGATTCCATAGCTATTGAAATAATAATTTTTATTATTCCAATTTGAAAACCATGCGACCCAATGCGTGCCCTCACCTCCAATATCATCCAGATTTAAATTCCACATTCCGAATCATTGTCTTTTTTTCTCGGTAAAGCATCTCTAGAAAACACACCTCGAAAATGTTTAATTTTTGAATCTTTTGCCATCTTCGACAGATCAATGTTGGATAGGGGTTCGTTGGGTAAGACGACACTTTCCACGGATATCAGAGTGCAGGCATCTGTTGGGTGAGACGACACCTTCTACGGCTATCAGAGTGCAGTTTTTTTTAAACTTACAACATTTCGATGTTCTCAGTCATACTGCATTCATCATCCTCTCAATTTTGTTGTTGTTAAAATATCATGGAAAAATAATGTCCGAGTGCAAAAGTGTGTATTTTAACCTCACATATAATTCTCTTATCGTCGTCGGCCGTCAACGCAATCTTATTGATTTCTTTGGTGTACATCTTGTGCTTTTCGCTTTGAACCACAGTCATCTTTTTATACACCATCGAACCTTCGAAAAGACACTCTTTATATTCTTCGAAAGCTATGCCTTTATTCATCACACATGCTTGAACACCTTTTCATCTCTTGATCTCTTTACCGTCGAGGAGATAAGTGTACAATTTTGGTCTCAAACCCACGAATTCGGTGATCTGTCTTCCACCACTCTCGTCTTTGAATTTACCCAACACCTTTTTATTGACGCCCTTTGGAATCTTAGACGGGTGATCATCGGGATAATTACTCGTGTCGAACCATTCATTCACGTCTGGTGCTATTTCCTCGTAGACATCTTTAGTCTCTATCTCGTAAGCCAGACTGTCCGTGTCAGTGAACAATAGTTTCGCTTTCGAACCGAATTTTGCTTTGACATAATGGTAGTGAAACTCATACATCAGCTGCTTGCTGATGTCTAAGATGATCGCTTCGAGGCAACAGGGTTTGTCGAACTTCAGATACATCTTTTGTATGTGTATGGCCACTAGATTTTCGTCGAATATGATTCTATGTTGATAATTGGGTTTCGCAATTAATTTTCTAGACATCTCTTCAGACGTGACGAATTGAACGTTGGTTCTATTCCTAATGTTTTCCATAGATTTCCAATTACATGCAATTGTTCATGAGTTTGAAGAAATCTTTTTCGAAGTCACTCTCAGCCTGCATTCTTAAATTCGTGTTGAGATCAATGTATTTTTTCATCCAAAACAGTTATTATTATGACTGATTCTTTTCGTTGTTGTCGTTTTGTTGAACATTTTTCTTTTATAAAATATTAAATTTTGTGTGGTTTTATAAAAAAAGGAAGACGTTTTTCGGCTCTGGTCGTGACCTCACCTCCACGGCGAGGATTGAAAATATTATTTTCGTAATCTACTCGTCGATACCTTTAATTTGATAGGTCACACAACTACCTTCTTGAAACTTTTAATTTTCAGATGGTCGTGACCCCCTCCTTAAGTAAAATGGAAAAAAAAATCATTTTCGTAATCTACTCGTCGATACCTTTAATTTGCTAGGTCACACCACTACCTTCTTGAAACGTTTGATTTTCAGATGGTGATGACCCCCCACCCTCAATTAAAATGGAAAAAAAATATTATTTTCGTAATCTACTCGTCGATAGCTTTAATTTGCTAGGTCACACGAGTACCGTCTTGAAACTTTTAATTTTCAGATGGTCGTGACCCCCACCCCTGATTCATATTTTTTTTTATCATCCCTCTCACAACTCAACGAGTGATCTCTCTCTCTCTCCATGCCAAAACACCTTCTACAATATCGCGGGGGGTTCTAGCACACCATATAAAATTCACTGCTCGAACCAGACTCCTTTTTTCCTGCGGGAATCGACGTTCGATCGCGCGTCTTCAATCTACGACCGCAATGGTTTTTTTAGACTCGGACGAGCGATCTCTCTCTCCATGCCAAAAAAACCTTCTACATTATCGCAGGGGGGTTCTAGCACACCATATAAAATTCACCGCTCAAATCAGACTCTTTTTTTTTTCCCGCGGGAATCGACGTTCGATCACGCGTCTTCAGTCTACGACCGCAATGTTTTTTAGGAATTTTTGTCAATGGGAATCTCAGTGCCAATCTTGCCTCTGGTCACAATTTTGCAAATCTATAGTATCAGAATTTCGAAAAAATTCACCCCGATTGCAAAGTCGATGTTACATTATGAAAAATTCACTTTTTCACTGAGATTTGTATCCAATTTTAAAAAAAAGGTGAATTTTTTAAATCGGTGAATTTTTAGACATTTTTAATAAATTCTGTCGAAAGTGACTCAAAGGTTAGAGAAACCTTAGAGAAATTGAACGTTGGGCCCACGACACCTTATCTACCACCACCACTGCGAAAACGAGGAGAAAGCGACGATGTGGGGGACAGAGGTATCGAATCGAACAAATCATTAAAATTCAATCGAAAATAACGCAATTTTTCTGGCATACCTAACTTTCTGGAGCACTAAGATTGTTGTGTGCTGGTACCCGCGATATCTATCCCCCTACTGATGACATTTGCAAAAAAAATCTTGAACAACTAATTTGTTTCATTTTTCCTCTCAAAAACATAGATTATGACCCCTCA
This sequence comes from Pictodentalium vernedei, assembly GCA_031216915.1. Taxonomy (NCBI): domain Eukaryota; kingdom Metazoa; phylum Mollusca; class Scaphopoda; order Dentaliida; family Dentaliidae; genus Pictodentalium; species Pictodentalium vernedei. The sequence continues at coordinate 410,857,107 of CM062294.1, read as the reverse complement.
TTGGAACGAGCTCGACCACTTCGTTCCAATGAGGGGTCATAACCTATGTTTTTGAGACAAAAAATGAAAAAATAATGAAAATTAACTGACGCTTTTTGAGAATAGCGCTGGCCGGTTTTGGCTGTTACGTTGGGTAAAGGGTTAATATAATAATTCTATTCTATTCTATTCTTTATTCTATCATATATATACCACATGCGTGGTGTTTTTTTTTGTATACAAAATAACATATATATAATGTGTGTGATATGATATCAACACATATTTCATTCTCTATCCTGCAAATATGTCAGTTTTACGTTGTAAATGGGATGTAATCACCATTGGTAATATGTGTTATCAAATCAAATCCCGTCCACCACTAGCATCAAGGATTTGATTTTGGAATACTTCACCACAGGTCAAGGTCACAGATCCACAATACCACTCGTCTGCACCGAGCAATATTCTAACCACCGCACACTGACTGACGGGGCTAATTGATCTCAGCCCGTCAGAATACAGACGGTTAAATCCTCTTCAACACTGATGGAGATAAGCACAGGTAATAAAGTCCATGGCCTCTACATGGATAGGTGTAATTAAGAAATCTGCTTGATAAGTTTAAAACAGTAATAATCAAAGTCGTCTTTGGATGCTAGGCAACTAGTCCCCACTCGCACGAGTGCAAAGCGCATGAAAGACCACCCTGTTGCTCCCCGACTCCCCGACTCATGCAAACAGACTCCAGCCGTTCAGCATCCAAAGATCGTGTTTGGGTTTTAATCTGGAAAGAGCACATATTTGATCTTTGCCATGTTCAAGATCTGCCGGCACTGTCATAACAATTGTCATAACAATTATTTTTACCTTGACCGGTTATGTCTTTGAGACGCTGAAAGATTTTTGATATGCATCGACTAAGACCTATCAGAGTAGCCAGAGAGTTACTTGAAAAAAGTTTCTGCAATTTAAATTTATTCGGGTTATAGCAATAATGTGGCTTAAGATACAGTTTTCTGATATCTTTTACTTTTTCACAAATCAATAATGTATGATATTCATCGGCTGGTGATATATCACAAAGCGGACATTTTCTTTCTGATATTTCTATATTAAACCAATCTCCAGTTTCTAAAGCTAGTTTTAGGATTTTTAGACCTGAATTTAAGGAGAGTGGTCATTAATTTTAATGGCATTTGTGAAATGTATGATTCTCTTTCGAAATTATCCTTAATTATTTTATAAAAATTATATTTTTCTGAATTATGAATAACACCCCTCCATCCCTGGATGTAAATGTCGCCGATTTTTCGTTTTATTGATACCTTAAACCAAGAGATATCAAAAACTATTTATTGCTCCCACAAATTACACATTCCAATATTATTTAGCAAGTTTTGTACATACTTTAACCATCCCGTTGTTCCAGATCCCGTGCTTAAATTTACCTTTGTGAGTGTGTATAAAGTTTTAGCTATTTTCTCCTCTTTTCCATTTAGCAGGTGTGCCCAAAATGATAAAACCTTTTGTTGTATTTTAGTATGTACTGGGTAAATCCCCTGTTCCCCATAGACAAATACGTTAGGCGTGGACGCCTTTAGGCGGAATATAAATTTAAGGAACCAGAGTTCCAGCTTCTCAGTTACTTTTATGTTTTCATATCCCCATATTTCACTGCCGTAAATAGGAGTTGGGACTATTAATTTTTCGTATATTTCAAGCACGCTATCCACGGGCAGATTAAATATTCTACTTTTATTCAATAAGGCGAACATAGAGTTTTTTTGCAGTTTTACATCTTTCTTTTTTTTCGATCAAATAGCTCCGGGTTTTACTGAAAGTTACGCCTACTGAAAGTTTTACTGAAAGTAACGCCTACCACCAGCCCCTCACAACTAATAACCATTAATATCCAGAACAGCAATGCAAAAAATCCCCCCCACCCCCCAACCACCAACCCCTCACAAATAAAAATCATTAATATCCAGAACAGCAATCGCAAAATCGGTCATGTCTTTCGTAACTTAATATTCCAAAATTGCACCTGCAGTTTCCTACTTATGTAACATGCAGTTTCCTACGTATGATATCTTATCTTACAGGAGTGTAGTATGCCTTGCTCCGATCATAACATAATCGATAAATATAACTTCTGGTATGAACGAACTTGTACTTAATGTATCTTTGCAATATTAAGAATTCCCCCACCCCTTCCAGTCTCATCACATCCTGAATTACCGTCGTAATCTTTCGTAACTTAATATTCCAAAATTTCACCTGCAGTTTCCTACTTATGTAACCTGCAGTTTCCTACGTATGATATCTTATCCCACATGAGTGTAGTATGCCTTGCTCCGATCATAACATAATCGATACATATAACTTCTAGTATGTACGTACTTGTACTTAATGTATCGTTGCAATATTAAGAATTCCCCCACCCCCTCCAGTCTCATCACATCCTGAATTACCGTCGTGGCATGTACGTAGTGTTACTTAATATATTGATACAATGCAAAAATGCCCCCCCCCCCCCCAACCCCTCTGAAGTAAAAACCATTAATATCCAGAACAGCAATTGCTGAATCGGATGGAAAATCTTTATAGGATCCTGATCATTTCAGCAAGCGGTGGAAATTTTATCTCTGCATTCAACCATGTTGGTCTGTAGAGTTCTGTTTACTGGAAAATGACAGACGCTACTTTCCCGAGCAAACAATGCTATTCTGCTTCTGGGTTGCAAAATAACAAGATCCGAATCATTGACCACCACCCAAAATACGCCTTGTCCCGTGGACATAGCTTGTGACCCCTTGCTGTAGCGCATCCATTGAACTCGTTCCACCGAGGGGTCAGAAGCTGTGCTCTGGGGACACGGAGGGAAAGCACTCACTGTATTGTTATAATGAATATCTACTCCCAACTTTTAATTTATATCATATATAAAAAAAACAAAACAAAAAAAACATAGAGAATCATAAAGAGAATCGAAATCACTGCTGCATCCAGACTTGCTCCGGATTCATCCTTTCAGGTGGGGTGCCCTTGACTCCTTCTTGCAAAGGCCTTTGTTTCTGGTGTGTTTGGGTGACATCGTTTCAGCATTCTAGTTGCAAGATGGAGGTTAATCAGGGGTGGATCTCCCCGCCCTTGTGCCATTGTACTCGAAGCACAACAACATTCCCTTCTTTCCAACTTTCGACACTTTCGTGGCAAGAAGGTTTTGTTTAGCGTTTCTAAATGTGATAGCCTTGTGACAATGATACCAAATACTCGACGAATCCCGCGCAACACCTAATAGCCGTTTCATCTGCACCTTTCGGTGACATACCCGACTTGTTCTCCATGGGAACCGCGAGGCCTGAAGCAGTGTCTGTTTACTGTTTAAACAAGTTCTGCCTTGTTGGTTAATTAGGACCTACCAACCGTTGAATGTTTGGGGTATGACGACCTCTAAAATGGGCAGCAAGGGTGTGTAAGATTGGCTAACCTTGACTTCACACCATTGTTCCGGTCACATTTAGTTACAACGGCAGAATAGTGACTTTAACCCTTTACCTAACATGAAAAACAGACGACACATGCAAAAAAAATTCTTGAACAACTAATTTATTTCATTTTTTGTCTCAAAAACATAGGTTATGACCCCTCATTGGAAGGAGCTCGTTCCAATGAGGGGTCATAACCTATGTTTTTGAGACAAAAAATGAAAAAATAATGAAAATTATCTGGTGATTTTTGAGAATAGCGATGGCCGGTTTTGGCCGTTACGTTGGGTAAAGGGTTAAAGACCAATAAATAAATAGATAATCTGATTTGTTAAGGTTGGCTACTTCAAACTGCTACATGATATTTTTGTTATATTTCCGCCAGCCTGTGCGAATAATATGACAAAAACCAGAAAGTTGTCAACTTTAAACCATTAAAATCACCAATGCACCAACTTGTCCCCAGCAACAATCTAGCCTCACCATTCACGCCCTTCCCAACACTGATATACTCAGTTTTACGACCATACACATTGGTTTTTGCCCTACTTAGCTCACAAAATTTTCTTGGTTTCACCGATCTGAGAAATGATATATTAATTTTCTGAAAATCTACATCGTTTAAGTATAGCAACTACTGAGCCCGTCAAAGCAGATCTCAACCTATATTTTTTATAATCACATCTCAATCAACTTGTATACACTAAGTTATACCTCTTCTTTGTGTCTTATGTATATGTATCTTTACACTCCAATCTAAGTATCTCTTACTCTCTATTCTAAACCACAACCTTTTTTCCCAAGCCAGTCTGAATACATTTTTTTTGCACCCAAAGACAACTTTTGTTACATCAACAGGCAGCACAATAGTTAATAATGTACTCTCTTGAATCATATCGTGCTCGGATAGGCACTTTTAACATCAAAGTATATTGTAGTAGCTTGAAGTATTGTTTGCCTAAAGAGAGATCCACTTGTGTTCTAACTTACATGCTCCTTCGACTCAGTGGGGTTGGGCTGTATGAAAGCTTCACTGTTATGTTTGCTTTATTTAACGACCACTTCAGTGATTCCGCTACCCATCATTTAGTAAATCCATCAGGTGAAACTTCATTTCCTTGCAGTGCGAGGGACATCTGTGAAATTTCATTTCCTTCCATTGCGATGAACGTCTGTGAGGCTATGCTTACATTGAAAGTGTTAATCTCTGCGTTCCTTGTCACTTCGTTGTTCTACTCGGCCGTACATTTATTATTGTCCGGTGACATCGAAACTAATCCTGGCCCAAATTCTCTTAATTTGGATCACAGCGAGAACACTTTAAAAATTGTTCATCTTAACATCCAGAGTCTAAAACCCAAAATAGATATGGTTCAATGTGAATTCGCATCTTTGATATTGTGACTTTGACTGAGACTTGGCTGCAAAGCTCCGACCCCACATCCGATGTCTTTCTCCAAGGGTTTCACGAACCATTGAGATTCAATCGTTCGACAAGGGGAGGTGGGGGTTGCCATTTACGTCAAAGACGGTATCTCATTTCGACCAAGACCGGATCTCCACACATTGAACACAGAGGGCTTGTGGGCTGAAATATTCACAAAACGATCTAAGTCGTTATTATTAGGGGTTTTCTATCGGCCACCCAATAGTCCCCCAGATACGTGGGAAGCCATATCGGCATCCATCGAAAAGGCCAGAGACACATCTATCGTCGACCTAATTGTCACAGGGGATTTCAATGACAACCAAATGGTTTCGTCTCGAAGAGGTTTTTCTGAACTTCAGCATTATTTTAATTTAAGACAGGTAGTGAGCGAGCCAACTTGTTTCACTGAATCATCGACTTCATTATTAGATCTCTTTGCTCTCAGTGACACGATTAACTTTAAAAATTGTGAGGTCCTTGAACCGATTATTCCGGACATGATTCGCTACCACTGCCCCATTTCAATTGAAGTTGAATTCTCTAAGCCACCACCTCTCTCCTTTAAGAGGAGGAGATGGCTTTATTCCCAGGGTAACTACGAAGCACTAAATGAAGCTTTCTCTAGTGTCGACTGGGACGCTCTCTTTGATAATCATTGTCTTGACACTATAGTTTCCAACTTTACCAACAAAATACTCGATGTTGCCTCAATTCACACACCCAATAAATTCATTACTACGAGATTAGACCAACCAAAATGGATGCACAACGAAATACGATTACTGATCAGGCAGAGGAAACGTTTGTTTCGCATTACTAAGCGCATTGATCTTCCACGTGCCTGGGCTAAATATAAACTGAAACGAAATGAAGTTGTGTCGGCTGTTAGGTAGGCCAAAGCGTTATACTTGTCAAAAATCCAGTCCACTCTAAGGAGTAAAGAAACACCACCATCACAGTGGTGGAAGACATTAAAACATTTATCGGCAGCAGTAACGCAGTAGGAATTCCCACTCTCATCCACTCAAATAGACTATACTCATCAAATGCTGAGAAAGCGGAAGTGTTCAACGAATACTTCAGTTCTATTTCAACAGTTGATGATTCGAATGCTTCCCTGCCAGACCCACCATCCCGTGCTTCCCAAAGCATTGATAGCATCACCCTACATTGTAGCGAAGTAGAAACTGTAATGAAGTCGATAAAAGTGTCCAAGGCTTCTGGTCCTGGTCTCATAAGCCCACGTCTACTAAAAGAATGTCATTCCTCCTTATGCGAACCACTTTCGATCTTATTTAACATACTGATGAACAGCTCGTACTTTCCATCGTTGTGGAAAAAAAGCAAATGTCTCTCCAGTCCTGAAAAAGCAACCGTCCAATTCTGTTGTTAATTATTGCCCAATATCATTGATCAGCTGTGTTGGTAAAATACTCGAAAGATGCGTATTTAAGCGCTTGTGGGCGTTTCTGATTGAAAATAATGTCCTCAGTCAATTTCAGTCAGGGTTTCGACCTGGCGACTCAACTGTCCTCCAACTAACTGATATTTATGATGAATTCTGTCGCGCACTTGATGAAGGCAAAGAAGTTAGGGTGGTGTTCTGTGATGTCAGTAAGGACTTTGATAAAGTATGGCACGCTGGTCTTATCTACAAGCTGGAGAGTATTGGCGTCTCGGGCCAACTATTGTTGTTCTTGAAATCGTACCTTGCAGATAGGTTACAACGAGTTGTGATAGCGTCGGAGGCGTCTCCATGGAGGCCCGCCACCGCTGGTGTTCTCGGTCCCTTACTGTTCCTTATATACATCAACGACATAACGGATAACCTGCTTAGCAGTATACGTCTCTTTGCAGATGATACGTCTTTATATTCAATTATAGAGAACCCTGAACAAGCGTCAATTTTAATAGATCATGATTTGGCCACAACTGAACATTGGGCTAAAACATGGTTGGTTGAGTTCAATCCCAACAAAACAGAAAGCATGTTAATTTCGCGTAAAAACAACTCCACCTCCCATCCACCTTTATTCTTAGGCAATTCTCAGATATCTGAAGTTTCCAACCATAAACATTTAGGAGTCATACTGATAGCACGTGTACATGGAACGATCACATCGAACATATTTGCTCTAAAGCCTGGTCCCGTTTAGACTTGCTGAGGAGGCACTAGTTTACTCTGGATCGTAGTATTTTGGAAAAAATATACTTTGCCTTCATTAGACCTCTTCTTGAATATGCTGATACCGTTTGGGATAACTGTCCTGTAACCAAAGTGGACGAACTGGACAAAATACAAATTACAGCAGCAAGGATCATCACGGGGGCAACAGTCAGTGCCAGGAAGACTTTGCTCTATCGTGAAACGCAATGGGACCACCTTAATGAAAGACGTCGCAAACACAAGCTAATTCAGTTTTTTAAAATGTATCATCACACGTTACCTCCATACATCTCCAATAAAGTGCCCCCTCTTACCTTTTTAACCAACTCAGCAATCAGTCTCCGAACAAGTCATAACCATCGAGTTCCCTTTTGTCGGACTCAATTGTACAAGTCTTCCTTCATCCCGAGTGTTACGGACGAATGGAATAATCTGCCGCTCCCTGTTCGCGAGAACTCGTCACTTATCAACTTCAAGACCTTCCTAAACAAGGGAATCTAACGACCTCCAAGGTTCTACAGCAACGCGAAATCTCGCACAGCTCAAATATATCATTGCAGGCTACGTCTACAGTGTAGTAACCTCAACTCCCACCTGTACGATAATCATTTATCACCAAACCCTTTGTGTCAGTGTGGCGAGCAAGAGACTCCTGATAATTTTTTCTTCCATTGTCCAATCTTCTCAGACGCACGTAATTACATGATTAACCTTCTTCCTTTTGGAACAGACACATCCACACTTCTGTTTGGTTCAGAATTCCTGAATAACGAAGACAATCGTGTCATCGTTGAAGTGGTACATGACTTTATCTTATCAAGTAAGCGATTCCAATAACTGATTCGCATGACTTGTTACATAACATTGGGCCACCCAATTATCCAATATTACTAACTAATAATAATAGCATCAAACTAGCATAGCATCACATATATTCCCCTCCACACCTATCAAACTTCATTTCAGCCCACCTTCAGATGGACTGTCTTCGTAGTTTGGATTCATATATATATCTCCTTACCAGAAGAATTGATGAAATAAGATACTGCCTTACGTATTTCTCGAGTGCACCTAATGCATTACGCATTCAGACTGGCTGTCATTTACATTTTTTTTCCTTTTCTTGTTCGATGTTTTCTTCTTTTTCTCGTTTGCTTCTTTCATTTCTAATTTTTCTTAAAATATTACTGTTGTAGTTGATACATTCCTGCACATCTTTGCCCGGGGGTCTGCCCTCTCCAACTCTTGCCTCGCGTGTTCGGTCTGGGTCTGGAGACCTGGCTCGCGACCCCAATTGGTAGCTGTGTCTTGAAGACAGAAAAATGCCTAAATGGCATCAGAAAGGTGTTTTTTTTTCGAGTCGACGTATGGTTCCGTGGGGTGGGCTGGGCTCGAGGTTAATGATGTGTACGTGTAACTACTGACTGACACCACCTGCCGAGTGAATTGATAAACGAAAGAGGGAGACGACTTACATAAGCTGTTAGCTTTCCGTCGAATCCCTCTCATATACAGCGATCTATCTTCGTTTACCTTTGTTATTTTGTGTACCGTTGTACATTGTGTTGCTTGTTCTTCTTTGTACCTGTTGCTTACTGTATACAAATAACATAATTTCAAATAAATATTGTTTAAACTAAAGTTACGCCTAGATATTTAAATCGGTCGATTATTTCCAAAGCTGTACCGTCTACTATGAAGTCAATCTGCTCTCTGGGTTTTTTCCCAAATATCATTATTTTTGATTTCTCATAATTTATTTTTAATTTCCACGTGTTACAATATTCATATATATTTTCAAGCAAAGTTTTTAATCCTTCTGCAGTTTCTGCCAACAGTACCATGTCATCGGCATATAAAAGGATCATTAATTTTAAGAGGGTTTCTTCTGTATTGGTTGGGTTTGCGAATTGAATGGAGGGGCTCTGCTTAGTCACAAAATAATTTTCCAAGTCATTTAAATAAGGTGGGAACATTATCAGGGAGAGATTTTCCCCTTGCCTAAACCCTACCAAGCTACTATAGTGCTCCGATCGTTTATTATCCATACATACACACGACTTAATATTTTCATACATACTTTTTATAACTTTTAAAATTTTCCCATCGATATTCTGTGAAGTTAATTTAATCCACAATCCATATCGCCAGACAGTATCGAAAGCCTTACTGAGGTCAATAAAAGCACAATATAAACTTTTACGTTTTTTTTCGTATCAAGTCTCTCAGACAGTGGAGGGCATATACTCCAGCGTGGAGTAGTGCTTTCTGAAACCGGCCTGACATGCCGACAATATAGTATTTTGTTCGATAAAGATTTGTACTCTTGTGCTTAGTATACTAGTAAATAGCTTTGATATACAGCTTACCACAGTTATCTGCCTATAATTTTCAGGATTTCGACTGTCTCCTTTATGTTTATAAATAGGTTTAACTAAACCCACTGTCCAATTTTCGTGCACCATCCCGGTCTTTAAAACAATGTTAAATAGCTTTAGATATATATCTTGGAACAGTGGGTAAGTTGCTTTTATATATTCATTGCGAATACCGTCTATTCCGGGGGCGTTATTATTTTTAATGCATGCACTGCTTTATTAAGTTCATCAATATTTATTTCTTCATTCAGGTAGGTAATATCTAAATGAGAAATTATTTCATTTACTTCTCCTTCTGTTTCCACCGAGTCAATGGATTTTTCATTATTTTTATAAGTATTCGGGAATTCATTTAAACTTGGCTTGGGAAAGTCTGTTGGTTGTGAATCCATATGTTTTATTATTTTCCAGAAATCTTTAATATTAGTTACTTTTTGTTTTCGAAGCTTAATTCTTAAATTTTTATTATAATTCAGTTTAGATTTCATTAGTTGATTTTTGTATAATTTCCGCGCCTCTTCAAGTTGGGTTTTATTTTCAGAGCTTGGGTGTGTTTTGAATTTTTTTCTACTTTCTCTCAAATGTTTTCTTATGCTAGCACAAGTTTTGTCAAACCATGGATTAATAGGGTTAATTTTTTTATATTTCTTTTTATTCGTTTTTCGCGGTTTACCTAATGTTTGCTGAGCAGCCTCATTAAAGGTATCCGTTATTTTTGACACAATATTATCTATGTCAGTTCTTTTGATGTGTATGTTATTTTCAAGTTCTGCAAGTGAAAATGCAATATTATCTAACCTTTCAATGGAGAGTCTTTCAACAAATTCAGGTGCTTTAGCTGTATTCCATTTTAACGAAGTATTTTGATGCTCGTTAAATTGTAATGAATCAGTGTTACTGGAGGGGTTAATACTTGACATACCGGCAGATCTTAACCTAATTTTAATATTAACTGGTGAATGGACGTCTGATAGCAGCCCATTAAAATCGTGCACTTTAAGATCAGTTACCAAATCAAGGGACGAAAAATTAGTTAATGCGTAGTCCACGAGGCTAACACCTTTACAAGTAACCTTTCCAAATGATTGATCTGTTCCAATGCGCCCGTTCATTATGATCAGGTCACAGGTTTTGCACAATTCAATAAGTCGGTTACCGTAATTATTTACCGTTAGGTCTTGTGTATTTCGTCTCTGGAGTGTTTGACTGCGTGGCAGTTTGTCAGATAAGTTTTTGGTGACCTCATTTTTATCCCCACTTCTTGCATTAAAATCGCCTAATAAATAATTTTTTTGGCTGGGGCCCAATTTTTCAGTAGATAATTGGTACAAACTTTCAAAAGGATTACCCGATACATACCTTGTACCTTCAGGAGGTACAAATGCATTCCCTATAATAATTGGATCACTTGGTTGGAGGGTAATTTTTGCCCACTGAATATAATCGTTTTCGTCGGGTAGGATTTCAGTATTTTTCTTTAGGCTATCCCTCACCGGATTACATAAACCACCCGACCTCCTAAATGAGGATGTTTTTCTATCTTTCAAAGGTAGCACATGGTAACCCGGTATTTTGACTTCGTCAATATCATCAGTCTTACACTCCTAGAAGGGGGCGCGGTGGCTCAGTAGGTAGAGGTGCAGGCTGCAAGCCGAGAGGTCCTCGGTTCGAATCCCACCTGCGGCAACCGCGTTGTGTCCTTGGGCAAGACACTTCACCCCCATTGCCCATGTGGGGGCACGATGACGCCGTGTACTAAGGCGTACTGCACGTCGATGGTACGCATGTCTTCAAGCAATCTAACCCTGCCTGTGCTACAGTGCGGAGTTACGATGTTGTGGAGCTGGCAGCTGCTCGTCGTTGCTCGGTGGTTCTCTCCGGGTACTCCGGCTTCCTCCACCCGTAAAACTGTCACGGTCATGATTAGCCATTGTGCATAAATATGTGACCTTAAACATCAATAAATAAATAAATAATACACTCCTGGAAACACAGTATTTCATAGTCTGATATAAAGTTTACAAATTCTGGATCTAACAATCTGCTTTGCAAGCCACAAACATTCAAAGAAAGTATTTCAAGTACCAGACCCCTCTCGTCCCCCCACTCTTCTACCCCAGGTTCACGATTTTCTCGTTCCGTATCTACCAGACCAGGAGCGTACGTCATATCACTCCCATGTCCAACATTCCCTACATAGTTTGTAGAATTTTTATTGGCGATAACTCTCCTGTCATTTATACATATATCCTATCGGCTACAACCCGCACTGAATTGCTTTTCATCCTCTCTGCCTTACCATTGGAAATAAAACTGTTTTCCTATAGTCATTTACCGATTTGGGAAACTGCTCATTCACGTAAAGTTTTGTTCCTTTTAAAGCAGATGCACCCTTCCGGATCAACTCTCTTTGCTTGAAGTAAGTGAATTTAGCTACAATTGGTCTGGGCCGACCTGTCATTTTATTACCCATCCTATGTACTTTCTCAAAGCTTATCTCATCATTTATATTCATTTTTTTTTCTTTATTAATGTTTTCAATATCACTTTAGTGTCATGTTCACCTGTCTCTCTTTCTTCAAACCCCGAAATAATAAGATTATTTCTCATCGATCTCATTTGCAGTTGAGTAACGGTATCGTCTATGTCGTAACACTTGTTCTGGATTCTTGCCACTCTATGTTTAACACTCTCGTGATTCGTGTTCAGCAAAGTAACGGTATCACTAACTACTTTTTGTTTCTCCTTTATACCACCTATCTCCTTCGAAACATTTTTGGATTCACCCTCAAGGGCATTTATCCTTTTATCAATTTCATCCATTCTTGAGTCTGACTTTGTGAGAGTTTGTCGTATACCACTAAGTTCATCTTTAACTTCGTCTACCACATCCAATCTCGAATTAATTTTATTCAATACTCCAAAGATAAGTTCTATTTTCTCTTTCAGACCCCTATCACCTTTGCCTACACCATACTGAGGTGTACTGAAAACAGTGGGCTGTTCATAATAATATAACAAATGAGTTTTTGAAAAATCCAGCCTAGGAGCTCTACTTACATTAGCATCATCTTCCACATCTCTGATAACATCCTCTATGTGCCCCACTCTGTCCAGGGAATCATTAGCAATGTGTAGACTTTCAGCTACAACCGATGTTAACTCAGCCACCTTTTCACTCTGATGTTGACACTCCAAATCCGCCATGATGGGTGTTGGTTTTGGCGGCGGTGTTAGTTCGCTGGAAGCTTTTCTTTTCTCACTAGTCATAGAGACAGCTATAAAATGCTTCTACAATACCTCCAGATCCACAATATACTAAATAGCTATTTTCTTTTCTCACTAGTCATAGAGACAGCTATAAAATGCTTCTACAATACCTCCAGATCCACAATATACTAAATAGCTATTTTCTGACTGTTGCACAAAATTTTAACCAAGAAATATAATTAAATATATCACAAAATTATCACACAAAAGAAATATGTATTGATGTCGTTAACGGATGAGCAAGTAATGAAAACAGGGGTGGGAGTGCAAGTTCCAATGTATTCTGGAAATGGGTAAAACAAATTAACAAAGGCAATACCCCATAGAGTATTGGGGTGGATGGCAGTAGCACTGATGATCGGGACAGCCTTGCAGTAGAAATGGTCAAGCATTGGGAGAGGGTAAATAATACAAGATGGGACAGGGGTTCCTCCAGAATGTGAGATGGGAAGTACAGAACAATTATCCGAATTAGTATGCAGTGAAATTGTGATGGGAGAAGTATGAAATACCGTCACCAAGATAAAGAATGGCAAAGCAGCAGGTACTGACGAAATTCCAAATGAGTTTTTAAAAAGAGGAGTGGATCCATTATATGAGCATCTTACAGCATTGTTTTTAATGGCTATCAGAAAGCAAGAGGTCCCCAATGAGTCGGGAACATTTATTCATTGAAAAGGAGACAGAGACGTTTTAGATAATTATAGGGGTATCCATTAGTAGCAATATTGGTAAGTTATTCTGAAAGATTCTCTATAGATGGCTTGCGACAGTTGTGGAAGAGAGGGGATTCCTTGGGGAAATCCAAAATAGATTCTGGAAAGGAAGAAGGGTCACTGACCACTTATTTATTCTCGCAACTGATAGAATCAACAAAAGTCAAAGTAAAAAAAGATGTTTATGGCAGTCGTTGATGTGAAAACAGCATAGTATGGAGGGAGGGGATGTGGCGGAAACTTGAATGCCTCGGATTTGGAGGAAAATTTGTCGGAAAAATGAGTGCACGGTAAAAAGATGTGCTCAACCTGGGAAACATCTTAACAAGAAGGGTTCCAATGGAGATAGGCCTTAAGCAGGTGTGCATCTTGTCACAGGTTTTGCACTGAACATAGAAAATTTAGGAGAGCAGTTGACTGCAAGCACAAAGGGAGTCATAGTTGAGACAAAAATCCCAATGCTATTCTTTGCCGATGACATGGTTTTATTAGCCGAGAGTGAAGAGGGACTACAAAAACTTTTAACCATGGTAGGGAAGCACGGGGATAAATGGCAACTTGAACTAAATGAAAACAAAAGCAAGGTAATACCTGTGGGCCGTAGGGTGGATGCATCTGAAAGTGGGGGTGGGGATTGGGGGGTTGGAAAATTCTCTTTTGTGAATAGGAAAGCAAGAATATAACATCGGGTGAAACGGGAGAATATGAATACTTATGGGAGTGAATTTATATGTTACAAGTAGAGGCATATACAGAAATCACACACATAAACTTAAGTCTAAGGGGAAAAGGACACTCAATCAGTTAAAACTACGTGAAAGAAATAGCTTTAATAAGGTGTTCGTTGGGAAACGATTTTGGAGATGGTGGGATTACCAAGAATAACATATAGAGCGGATGTGATTCCTCTAAATCAAGCAGAAGTAAGGAACATGGAGATTCTATAAAATGATAGGAGTCATGGATAACCGGATCAAGTAACGCAGCCGCGCTGGAAGCGGTCAGAGTGGAACTCGGTTGGAAGCAGGTTAAAGATAAAATAGATATGGGAAAATTATGCTCCCAGAAACATCTGGTAAACCTCCCAAACAGCAAATGGGGTAAAACGTCGTTTAATCATGTATGGAACACTAACATTCAAAAGGGGGTTGTTAAGGCAAGCGAGGCAACTAATGGAGAATTACTCTATGAAGATTTAAGATCTGGAAGGGGGGCTGAAGCAGTGGGGTAGCCTTATCAGAGCAAGGTTGCTCGAGGATTGTAATAGAAACTGTCGACCTGGAATTAGGATCAAAAGCTCTTTAGACGACTTGTATAAAAAAGATGCCCCAACTTTTGGGGAACACCAAGATGGATGTTATGCGGGGTGGTGTCTCTGGTTGTTCAAAGTGAGAACGAAATCACTGGAGATAAGGGGAAAATCAGGAAAGGCGAGGAAAGAGTGTGCCAAATGTGTAATCTAGGAGTAACGGAGACCCTGGAACATGAGGGAAAGGGTCAATTTTATAGTCAGGGAGATCGAGAAAGGGCCCAGATGGTGGGAATTATGAAACACATTTTGACTGAATACTAGGGGATTAGGAGCGAAAGTAGGGTAGGAGTAGCCCGGAGAGGAGACTGAGTTAATGTGTTAGAGGACCGCGACAAATCAGCGGAAGGCCCAGGAAAAAGAGAGTAATCGCTTGACGGGACTGGTTACGTGAAATAATTCCTGAGAGGTGAGGGACGTTGTACAAACACGAGTGCGCGAATGCGCACGAGTGTTTTACAATATAGTAACCAGTCCAGTCAAGCGATTACTCTGTTTATTACTATTCATTATTAACGATAATTATATTATTTAACCCTTTACCTAACGTAACGGTCAACGCTATTCTCAAAAATCGCCAATTAATTTTCCTTATTTTGTCTCTAAAACATAGGTCATGACCCCTCATTGGAACGAACTCGTTGAGCTCGTTCCAATGAGGAGTCATAACCTATGTTTTTGAGACACAAAATGAAAATAATAGCTGTTCAAGAATTTTTGGGGCAAGTGTCGTCCGCTTTTCATATTAGGTAAGGGGTTGAAAAAACAATGAAGTCCCCATTACACCCACGGCAAACCGTCTTCGTTTGCGCGCACGGATACATGACACAATTGTTGATTGCATAATTCATTTGTGAAGTTATCGTTTATAATCAAACCCGGAAATCCCAGTAAATCACACTTTGGAAAGTAATAATTATTATTATTGTTCACAGTTGGCAGTAACTTGGCACTCTGCATGGACATTTGTGATCACAACAATTTATATTTGCACCTTTTGAATTGTCTGGCTTTTCTCAGCCTAACCCCACCATGGTTTGTTAGGATACAGTCTTTATTTGACAAATTAAAAACTGCTCAGGTCACACCAATTGGATTTTTAGATGATTTAACAAAAATACATTGTCCAAAGGAGAGAAATTAGCGGCCAAATATTATGACAAGATTCAATGAGAACATTTGATAATTTGTATAGCCGCCAAGATGTATTTACATGTAGTGTGCTGCGTTATCATTGAAATTAGGTACAATTGGCAGGGTCGTGCTAAATAGGATGGCAATTTGTCACAGCTTTTAACATGACGTTTCCTAATTACTTTGATAACTTCAATAATGACACTGCATACGTCTTGTCAGTATATCGCCCACCTAGCTGTACATAGGAAAAGAAACCGCCAAACCATTAATGAGATGCTAAGTAAAAACATTGCTACCACCTCCTCCATTCCAGTATCTAGAGAAATCTGGTATGCCTGCTGACTTCGATTCAGGCGAGTAATCGGATGCTCTCCCCTCTATATTTAAAGGTCTACGCTCAACTTACAAATACAATTCAACAAATGCATTATAAATGCAAATAGCCAAAAGACGCTAGCAGGTTTATTGTGTTCTACACAGTGTATAATACTATCACAAACAGTTGGACTTGAAACACATTTTCTCCCCAGTAACATAGCCGTCCAGGAAAAACCCCATGGGAAACCTGTGTTCCGATGCCCATGCTAGTGCCACCTTCAGGGAAAACGTCGGAACCTCGCCTGTACATAAAGCACTCTAATATATTACTGTATATTCTCTTTAAATATTCGTAAGTAATAAAATATTCTGATTGCCATTTATTTTTTAAATGGCTTTTAGAAACTTTGACTTGACACCTGCAGCGAGTCCGGCTAAAGTGACTCAACCTGTAGTGAATCTTATTCACCACAGCAGAAAACTGAACTGCTATTGGTCAGTTTCAATGACTAACCTCTGAACCGCTCCAACTGCCCAACTCAATTGTATCATATCATACCGCTTAGACAAAAGTTTTGTGCTTTACTACCGAAACGCACAAAACTAATAGTCTACGCTCAACTTACAAATACAATTCAACAAATGCATTATAGATGCAAATAGCCAGAAGACGCTAAATAAATGTTCAAAAGCATAGCAGTGGGGATTTACTAACTTCTCATATAATTTTAACAGAAGAAATATACAGGAAAACATAATGATGACATCGAAGACTCTCACAAGTTGAGCTGCTGTGTAACTTTTAAACGAGATTCTAAAGAATCTTCAACATAACCGTCTTTTGCCGTTTCACTGCGCCAACGGCCATGTCTCTTCCAACAGCGTTCATTAACACCAGAATTTGCTGCTGCCGTGGCACCCCCAGCTCTCAACGAATGAAGGCCCAAGTTGACACCACCTACAATTTCCCTTAAACGCTGTAAAATACATTTTCTGGACTGGGAGTAACTGAGAGGCTTGTTTTTGTAAATGAGTTTACAAATACTTTTAGATCGAAAAAGGGGTCTAAACAAATAAACATCTAAACCCACTTTTAAATCTGCAAGCGACATGTATTTCCGCAAAATCGTGTATGGGCATGCTGAAGTGTGACCTCTAGAAATAACTATCTCGCTACTTGACCTATACTGGTCAGTTTTACTCTTGGAAATGGTAATTGCTATGTGATCGGAACGAAAAGAAATATCTGAGCACTTTAAAGAGCTCAACTCATTAAACCGCAGAAACCCCGAAAAAGCAATGACTATCATTGTCAAATCTCCAAATATAGCCAAATCAGTGGAAGATGCGTATTTGTCACACAATTTTACAATGTCTGAAGCTTATAGCGCCTCTTTTCTATTGACTTTCTTCTGGGGAAGCCGTTTACAAGACTCCAAAAGATTATCTACAAAACCGTTATCTGTCGGATCTGAATGTCCATGAAGCTCATGCATCCATTTTATGGAATACTTTACTGCTGACACAGCATTAAATGAAGAACCGTTGTCCATAAGATGAGTCAAATATAAAGCAATTTGAATAGGACTAGCGGGCATATGAGCCCCACCAAGTTCTGAAATAAACACTTTCCAGTTATGAAAATAATTAAAGTACTGATGCACAGTAGAGTCCGCCCGTGATCTGGTTAAATATTCAGCCATGTGCTTGGAAAGTCCATCTGTGAGTGAAGACTGTAAAATTCCACTTTTGTCTACCTGTTCCCGGATAACTTCATTTAGGCCTGTTGAATAAATATATACATGCATTAAAATATTATCAGTTACCTAAATGAATAGCTCCCATCGAAAACCTTAGAATTTTTTCTGAAAATATTCCATTATCACCCCGACCTGGTACAACAACTGTATTTTTTCCAAGATTTTTCAGCTTCATATTTTCATTGAGCTCTTTATTGACACTCATTAATAATGGCCAAAAACTTGCCGATGTCCAGATAGGAAAAACGAGAGTTCCTGATGCTTTTTCGTCTAATAACTTTTGTAAAGCCTTCAACAGCAGCCTTGGAGGAGGAACAACCCAATTGTTCTCCCCCGCCCAATCCTGCTTGAAAGCATCCAAACCAATCGAACCGGGACACCACCACCTTGAATTGAATCTTATTGTTTTGGTGTTGTAATCGGTTGCAAATCTATCAAAAGTATGCTTGCCCCAAATGGCCTCTAAATAATTGAAAATATTCTCACTAACTGACCAGTCGTCGGAATCACTACACCGACTAAGAAAATCCGCCTTTGTATTAAAGTCTCTAGAAATCCACTCTGGGACCAAAGATATAGATAACTTTTACATGATTGATCAATTTGTAAAGCAACTTTTTGTAAAGTTCTTTATTACTCCCATTATTCACAATACTCACCACAGCCTTATTGTCACTATACAATTTTACCTGTCCGCTATCTAGCATTGTAATCATAGACTTACAAACCCTGTTAACAGCTTCCAGCTCTCGCCAGGTGGAACTCATGTCACATTCTTCACGTGACCATGTACCCACCACCTCAGAACCCTGTATGCCTTCCGCATACCCGCCGTATCCAAACAACGACGCATCTGTGTACACACTTCCAGTGTACAGTCCAGAACCCTTCAGGTCCTGTCCATTCACTAACTGTGCATTAGTTTTCCAAAACATCAACTCTGTTCTCGCCTCCTGCGAAACAGGTACCACTGAATTCCAGCATGCCCTGTATAGTAAACAACTATACATATACCTTGTGTACAGTCGGACTGCAGAGCCCACTGCTCCATGCATCGATGAAATTTGTCCAACGACTGAAGCTAATGAACGAGCTTTAACAAAATTATTCTGATTGTCCAACTTTTCTATCAAAGACACAACAGAATTTACCATTCTTGTCAACCTCTCTTCTGTAACTGCAACTCGTCCATTTTGAAAGTCCCAGTCAAGCCACAGCCATGTTGATTTCAAACGTGGCGTCCATTTACATTTTTCTACGGCCACTATAAAGCCAAACTCGTTCAAATCTTTTTGAACAATTTCGCTGGCATGCAGCGCATTTGTATACCCTGCTGCCCCCGCCAAACCATCATCTAAATACATTATAACTTTTAAACCCTGCCCTCTCCAAAATTTTATTAAAACCCGGGTTAATTTTGTCAAAATATGTGCTGCTGTGGAAATCCCGAAAGCTAGAACATTGAACACAAAGAATTTAATCGATCCGTTATAATTATCCCAGATATTTTCTACTTGTGGGAGAGATTTCTATATGATGATATGCAGAGGTGAGATCAAAATTGAAAACAAAATCCCCAACATTAAACAAATCTCTAGCAACTGCCCCGTCTTCTAGTCTAAATTTAAATTTTGAAAGACAAGGGTTAATGTGTCGACAATCCAGTACCAATCGCTTTTTCCCGGATTTACCTGATGCAACTGTCAATGGACTAACCACCTCTGGAATATCCTGGCAGACTGAAATGCAACCTTTATTTAACAAGATATCAATCTCATTTTCCACAAAAACTGCATTGTGTAAAGCAGATTTGTTATTTTTTGAAAAAATACTTTTTGGTAAATTCAGAAAAGGAAGGCGGTACCCTTCTTTTATCACTTGCAAAATATAATCAGAAGCCCCCGCCTTCTCCCAAACTTTTATTTTGGACTTTATTTTTCCCACTGGTGAACTGAACTGTGACTCACTGTAGTCACTTACCGCTACGCCGTTAAACATAACGGTATGCTTTGATTGCTGTGAACATTCTGATTTCTCACCAGAAACGAGATAATTCACGTCGACTGGTAACGGATTTGAATCCGTTATATGTTCACGTGAATTACTAGTTTCACAATGCTCAACCCGATCTTCGATCGTCTCACCCAACACAATGTTATCATTAGAAAACGAAATGCTATTCTGGTCATCACATGTATTTATAGTGTTCAAAACAGAACTATCTGACTTAACCCTGTTTTTGCTCCGAAAAACATTTCTAATAATATCAGATATACTTATCTGTAATTTATCTTGATCAGCACATGTGGTCTTCCTATTGCATTCCGCCTTCCAATGTCCAGGTAAACCGCATGCGAAGCAAAGCCCTGGTTTCCTCCCAAATGATTTTGTGGTGGTTGTTGACGTCCCTTGTATTTGTGTAGCTACAGAAAGAGTAGAGTAAGGAGTGAAACGACGATTCTTTTTGCTTTGTTGTTGTTTGAATTTCCTTTGAGCACGAGCCTCTGCTTTGAAAATTCTCTTCTCGTCGTCCGAGTCGTCCGCAAGTTGATGTGTTTGATATTCCTCAACCACACGCCACCCCAATTCTGAAGAGTCTGCCAGTTTTATTAGCTTTTGACGTTGAAAAATTAAGTCTATACCTTCTTTAATTTTTTCGGAGGCCTTTCCGTCGTTTTACGATCCATTGTAATACGAAACTGAGCTTCCTGCATTTTTTCTAACACTTTACTGTTGTGTTCATACTGTTCAGCATTACTTCTTCGCTTAAATTTCAGCTTTTCAGAAGAGGCTGCCTTTAGTTGATTCAATTGGATATCAGAAATTTCTTTTTGACTTTCATTAATGTCCTTTTGGAAATCCGTTAGACGCGAAGTCATTAAATTGTTCAAACTGTCCAAAAGAACTTTCTGAGAATCTTGCACTGCTGTTTGGATTTTAGTCTCCAATATTTGCACAAGCGAGTCATTCATATTGAAAATAATACAGAAGAGCAGAAGAAGAAATCTTGTATACATTAGAAACTTTGACTTGACACCTGCAGCGAGTCCGGCTAAAGTGACTCAACCTGTAGTGAATCTTATTCACCGCAGCAGAAAACTGAACTGCTATTGGTCAGTTTCAATGACTAACCTCTGAACCGCTCCAACTGCCCAACTTAATTGTATCATATCATACCGCTTAGACAGAAGTTTTGTGCTTTACTACCGAAACGCACAAAACTAATAATAATGTAAGTCAGCATTGACTGCATATATATAAGTTCTATACAGAAAATAGACTGTTATGATTACCCTACTTCGCAAAGGTGTGCTTGAATAATGTTGTTTTTACTGTTTTGTACTGTTTGAAAAGCTGTACTTAAAGGTGATTATTGATGTTTTTACTGTTTGCAAAGATGTTTGAATAAAAATGTACTTGTTATTACTTTCTGGGTATCCTGAAAAACACTACATCGAAAAAATACTTCGTCGAAAATATATGACATTTCGCCGAAAAATTTGCTTTCGGCGAACTGTCTGATATTTTTCGCGGACTAGACTTTTGTCGCCGCAAGGTCCAAAAGTCCGATGAAATGTCCAAGATTCCACGGCGAGATGTCTAAATGTCAGGCGAACTGTCTTTAATTTTTCTTCCGGCGAAACGTACTTTCGGCGAAAAATCCAGACCCAGACAATGGTGGAGTACGCGCATGGCTCAAGCATGGAGTCAGCTGTGTTACCCGAGTGTGTAAAACTGGTTCATGCACCATCACCATGATATTTCTTTGATTATTTTGCTGCAGTTATTTCTTCTCTTTCTGGGTACTTAACCCTTTACCTAACGAATCGCCCGTATCCGCCCGCGTAATACGCAAATTCAGCAGCTGAAAAAATATTATTTTTCGAAACATTTCAACAAAACCATATCATGTGACCACTCTTTGGAACGAGCTCAACGAGCTCAACGAGCTAGTTCCAAAGAGGGGTCACATGATATGGTTTTATTAAAAAAATTTGAAAAAATTTAAAAAATGATATTTAAAATAATAAATTTTTATATCGTCTGCGTTGGGTAAAGGGTTAAATGGACAATAAGCCTCTAATTTAGAAAAAATGACTCTCAGAGTTTGCTTGCATGTGAAATAGCATGAAAAAAAACACTGCACGCAGCGTGAAAAACAGAAGTAACCTAAATCTGCTAGTAACCCTTTACCTGACACAAATGGAAGACGACACATGCAAATAAAATAATTCTTGAATAACTTTTTGTTTTTTCATTGTTTGCGTCAAAAACATAGATTATGACCCCTCATTGGAATGAGCTGGACGAGCTCGTTCCGATGAGGGGTCATAAGCTATATATATGAGACAAAATATGAAAAAATAATGAAAACTGAATGGTGATTTTTAGCTCAACTTTGGCGAAGCCAAATTTGAGCTTTTGTCATGGCCCGTCTGTCCGTCTGTCCGTATGTCAACAATTGGATACGGCTCGAGCTAGAGGCCGTATTTATGAACCGATCTTTACGAAACTTCTTGGGTACCTTTGTTATGACCGTGGGACGAGAATGAGTGTTTTTGGGTGCAGTCCGAAATTCAAGATGGCTGCCAGCCACCATTTTGTACCGACGATGCAGAAATCTGTTTTTGTACAGAACTTCCATATGAAAGCTCTGATTTGAATAATGTTTTGTATGAATGTTTAGTACCATGAGATACATTACATATCATAAGGGTTTTTTTCTCGTGTGTAAATTATGCAAATTAGACTAACTTTGATTTATTTAGTGTTAATTTCAGCACTGTCAGTACAAATGCCAATACGGCTCGAGCTAGAGGCCGCATTTATGAACCGATCTTTACGAAACTTCTTGGGTACCTTTGTTATCACCGTGGGTCGACAACGTGTGTTTTTGGGTCCGGTCTGAAATTCAAGATGGCTGCTGGCAGCCATTTTGTTCAAAATTAGGGGCAATCAGATTTTTGCGCAGAACTTCCACATGAAAGGTCTGATTTGAATAATTTTTTGTATGAATGTTTAGTACCATGGGATACATCACATATAATACGGGTTTTTTTCTCGTGCATAAATTATGCAAATTAGACTAACTTAGATTTATTCAGTGTTACTTTCAGCACTGTAAATGTAAATGCCAATTCGGCTCGGGCTAGAGGCCGAATTTATGAACTGATCTTCACAAAACTTCTGAGGTACCTTTGTTATCATGGTGGGATGAGAACGAGTGTTTTGGGGTCCGGTTCGAATTCAAGATGGCTGCCAGTGGCCATTTTGTACCGAAATTAGGTCTAATCAGTTTTTTTGTACACAACTTCTATACGGCTCAGGCTAGAGGCCGTATTTATGAACCGATCTTTACGAAACTTCTTGGGTACTTTTGTTATCGCCGTGGGATGAGAACGAGTGTTTTTGGGTGTGGTCTGAAATTCAAGATGGCCACCAGTAGCCATTTTGTACCAAAATTAGTGCAAATCAGTCTTTTGTACAGAACTTCTGTATGAAAGTTCTGATTTGAATAAATTTTTGTATGAATGTTTAGTAAACCGGAATACATCACATACAGTACGGGTTTTTTTCTCGTGCAGAAATTATGCAAATTAGATGGATTTTGATTTATTTAGTGCTACTTATACACTGTAAGTGCTCATGTCAAAACGGCTCGGGCTTGAGGCTGTATTTATTAACCGATCTTCAAGAAACTTCTTGGGTACCTTTGTTATCACCTTGGGGCGAGAACGAGTGTTTCTGAGTGCGGTCCAAAATTCAAGATGGCTGCCAGTGGCCATTTTGTACCGAAATTAGGTCCAATCAGTTTTTGTCACAACTTCTATACAGCTCGTATTTATGAACTGATCTTCACGAAACTTCTTGGATACCTCTGTTTCACCTTGGGGTGCCTTTGTTATCACTGTGCTATGAGAACAAATATTTTTGGGGGTTCAGTCAGACCCACTTTGGGACTCAAAGATTTCTTTTCTAGTTTAGCATCTGACTGTCACCCACCTTTACAATACTTTACCTATACATTTGTTACAGGCTACGGTCAGTATTTATGTACAGACCGTTACAATACTTTATATGTACCTTTGTTATCAGCTCATTACCTAGATGTTTGTCGTTGCTGTGTCACATACTATACATGTAGATGGCTTGACAAGTTGAGCAACAGTGTCATTGACACCTTCATTGTGAATAGTGTTGGCCGATTTTGGACGTTACGTTGGGTAAAGCGTTAAAAAACTTTAATGTAGGCGAAATTTCAGAAAACACGATATTGCGAAGATATAAACGAAGTTGCCCCGAAAGTTATCAAAGGTAAACAAATCCGGGAAATTCCCGAGACATCACTTAGCTTTCTAATGTTAACTCCGCTGCGGATTGAATAAATGACTGTCACGAACAACAACTGTGCATTATTTTAGCACTAGTTAGACATTATATATTTATCTATATATATTTATCTATTGGTGTTCAGGGTCAAATATTTCTGCACAATGGCTAATCGTGGCCGCAACATGGATAAAAAGTCAAGTTTAGTCAATCGTTAATATACCCATGTTGCCCCTTTCAGGACTTCCACCCCAAGCATTGGTGACAAAGTCCTATTTCACCATTAAAGCAGAGCTTGTTTACCTCAGTGAACAAGTTCTACTTACTTCCTGGGCATTACTTCAAATAAATTTGCATGTTTACCGACAACAATCTGAAAGAGATTTCAGTGACGCGTACGCTATAAATAGTCCCACCCGAACACAAACTTCACATTGGTCCTTCTGGGAAAGCTAATCTCGTCGAATGTGGAAAGTGATATTGCCTCGGATTTGTCCGGCGAGTGATCGGCTGACCAATT
This sequence comes from Pictodentalium vernedei, assembly GCA_031216915.1. Lineage (NCBI taxonomy): Eukaryota > Metazoa > Mollusca > Scaphopoda > Dentaliida > Dentaliidae > Pictodentalium > Pictodentalium vernedei. Next base: position 410,832,303 of record CM062294.1, on the reverse strand, counting down.
CGGATTGAAAAAAACTATAGCCGCGTTTTTCAAATATCTTTTAATTCTCGCCTAGAAGTTAATTTATTTAATCGAATCGGACGCTTTCATGCGAATATTATAAAACATGAGGGTATAGTCGCATATCCGAAATTGTGGTTTTGTTAAATGATCAACTTATTTATTACAAATCGCGGCTTATTTTACCTTTCAGTAGCCCGGCAGCCAAATGCCAACTTTCTGCCCAACCTCAAAGTCGCGTCCAAAGTTTTTTGTCTCGGTGGTTTCTGACAGAGGGGTATCTCCTGATTCCGAAAAAAGTTAACTGGACGTCTGATAGCATTGATCAATTTGAGATATTCGTCATAGAAAGGAGTACCCAATTTTAATTCGCATAGTTAGCCTAGGAGCTGATATTCTCATATATAATCGACATTTACTGGAAAAAGGTTTTACTCATCTAGCTACAAATGACATTATTCAATGCAGATATAAGTGCATGCTCTCCAAAAGCTGCTATTTTGTTTTGAAAGCAAGCGTTTTGTGAACGGCATTTATAAATTAATAGAGAGCGTTTACAAGAAAAGGTCAAGTTGGAACCTTAAGACACTCCTTCGTATGCATTGGTAAAACACAAGCGCCCTTTATCTTGTCTCTTCCTTCAGTTGAGAGGCCGCTATATATAAGTGATCGATTTATTTTGATTTGAAATCAAGTTGAATTAAACATTTTTCTGTTGACGATCGTTGAGAATTTGACGTCAAAGCTTACCTTATTATTTTGTCATTTAATTTTTTAGTCTGGCATTATTTGAATTTTTTCTCTCTGTTTATGTGCAGAATCTGCCATGTCCGATCGTTGCCCCTCCCCCCACCCCCCGAAATGCGGATGTGAAGTTGTAAGGGTAAGTGACCGTCTGATAAACGTGGTATCGAAGCGAATCGAGAACATAATCAGATGCAGCAAACTGCATGTAGATTTACAATCTCAGCTAGATTTGGATGACAATTTAGTCTTGAGAAGTCATAAATATTGTGCAGAGAAATATGTTCACCCAAAAATTGTCAAGAGAAGCTACATCAAGCAGAGATTTACCCACCGAGACGGATGCACCACCCGAGGATCTAGGCAATGCCAGTCAAAAATTGTGTTTGATTTCAAACGACACTGTCTATTTTGTGGTTGCAAATGTGATGTGACAAAAGACCCTAAAAAACCCGACAAGGTGGATAGAGGCTTACATTTTCCTCAAGTAGTGAATTCTTGAAACAGCAGTAGTTCATCGCAAAAGGATGAGATACTCCGGATTCGTGAGTAGCGAAAAGATAAATGGGGGAAGAGGTTAGGTTAAGTGTTATATATAGAATATACCCATAGTAGCTTGGTGTACCAAAATGTTCACCACGAGTGATGAAGTGGTGTTAACCGCGAGCCTTCACGAGTGGTGAACATTTGGTACACCAAGCTACTTTGGGTATATTTTATTTATACCACGATCGTCAGATTATTAACCCTTTACCTAACATGAAAAGCAGACGACACTTGCCAAAAAAATTCTTGAATAACTATTTTTTTTTCATTTTTTATCTCAAAAACATAGGTTATGACCCCTCATTGGAACGAGCTCGACGAGCTCGTTCCAATGAGGGGTCATAACCTATGTTTTTGAGACAAAAAATGAAAAAATAATTAAAATTAATAGGCGATTTTTTAGAATAGCGCTGGCCGGTTTTGGCCGTTACGTTGGGTAAAGGGTTAAGAGTCGCTGTTATTTTTTCTCGATTTCACTGAGCACCAGACGTACATACGAGCGAATCTGTTTTTGTTTACACGAGCATCGGTGCATGGGCGATACTTCCGCTGTCAATTGTATCGCCGAATTTTTCGTTTTAATAACATGATAACATACTATTTCAAGTTATGCATGCTTTATTGACATGAGACAATGCATGTTTGTTAATTTTTGGCATCTTTTGAGGTAAACCCATTTAAAAACGTAATAAATAATTGCCACTTCCATTTCACTCTTCGCGAGGCGACGTGCGATAAATTTAGACAAGTTTGCATTCAGGTCGACGTCACCAAAGGTCAACGGGGGTGTAGTTCTACTGTAGGTGTAAATTTTTAGTATTGAAATCCCATTGCTGGCGTGTTCATCACGGTTGGTGTGTAAAGCTAAAATTTATGTCATAGGCTTTTCATATATTGTAGAATAGGTAATCATGGTATAAAAGTGATTTGCATGCGGCAGGTTCTCCTTATCACTCAGTCTGTAGAGCTACATTTATGAGTCCAATATCTGCAGCGTCCGCGGCAAAACAATTCATTGACACTACCTCAACAGATTCAAATCCCGATGCCGAAGCTTTGAAATCGGTGGTTACTTTCATGACAGATGACCAATCCTTTATTTGGAATTCGGTCGACTCGTTCACATTGTATGGTGTGTGTGGGGTACATGTATTTCCCGTCAAGTTTTTGTTGCTAAGAGTAGTACGACAACGACATTTTAGCCTTTTCCACGCCAGGGGGATAGACCGAGAGCTAGATCGTCTCTACGTATTACACATAATCCAAAACGCAATGCAAGTTTTAAAGAAAAGTATATGTGCAGAAATAAAGGATATGGATATTAGATTGAAACACTCAAGCTCTCGAGGTCATGCTAACACTTTACCCAACGCAGACGATAGCAAAATTTATTATTTTAAATATCATTTTTTCAAATTTGTCAAAAAATTCCAACAAAACCATATCATATGATCCCTCGGTGGAACGAGCTCGACGAGCTCGTTCCAACGAGGGGTCACATGATATGGTTTTGTTGGAATTTTTTGAAAAATAATATTTTTTCAACTACTGAATTTGCATATTACGCGGGCGGATGCGGCCGATTCGTTGGGTAAAGGGTTAAGATAAAACATCAGAGTTTTCAAGCGTGGCGTTGTTGGCTTTTCTGGGTAGCTTGTCACCGAAAGTAGTTCCCACCCATCTCGGGATGCTGATTAACAACATTGTAACATCACTGGTACGTGGAATACCAGCAACAATGCAAACAGGTCTTGCTGTTATGGTGAGGGATTCTAAAGACCTCATTAAAATGGTGCACATCTTCGTACTAACGTGCTCCTATGACGAATTGTTGAACTACAAGAAATCGGCAGCAAATACTGCAGCTCGCAATGTTGACTTCACACCAATATCTTGTTCTGACGTGGGCTAATCAGGTAGTGGTAGAGTTCGATGCTGACATTGCATCTGAGAATGGAAAACATAGTGCCCATTCTCCGACTGTTTTATTAACTGAAGCAGATAACACGGCCCAATCGCCACCCAATCAGCTCCCGCAACTTAAAAAGTCTGAAATGTCAGACTGTTGACTATCAGTTGGATGCTGTTCGTTATCACGGACTGAAATGGCTTCGAGAAGGAAGTAGAGACTGAGTTGCTCCAGTCCATAACAGTTCCGCCCGATACTGCTCTGCCACCAGATGATGAATTGAAGTGCATAAAATGTTTTTGCTCAAGCCAGACGCCACGCATGTAGTTCAAACAGGTGCAAATGTAATGCTGCTAAAATGGCGTACACGCTTTTCTGCTCTAGCAACGCCACATTAGAGTGTTACAATGAACAAACAAGGTTAGCAGATACATCAGCTATAAATAGATATATAGAATCACCATATATCCAAAACATTCCTTAGCCCTTTACCCAACGTTACGGCCAAAACCGGCCAGTGCCATTCTTAAAAATCGCCAGTTAATTTTCATTACATTTTCATTCTTTTTGTCTCAAAATCATAGGCTATGACCCCTCTTTGGAACGAGCTCGCCGAGCTCGTTCCAATGAGGGGTCATAACCTATGTTTTTGAGACAAAAAAATGAAAAAAATTAGTTATCCAAAAATTTTGTTTGCAAGTGTCGTCTGCTTTTCATGTTAGGTAAAGGGTTAAAAGTGCATATAGGCTCGGATACAACCTCTGGTTTGCGCCCGGGATGTTGTATTAGCTACAGTCAAACATTACAGTCAGCGAAATGACGATGCCACCCTAAACGTGGATATTTCAAATTACTCAAGGCTGCTAGACGTCAAGTAAACTTTTTCGAAGTCAGGAGATGTTGCTCTTACACATTCCATAGTCCACAGAGAAAAAGCTTTGGACACCACTCTGAGATCCAGTGCTCTGGTGACCGGACTACAGTTTTCATAAAGTATCCGGAGTGCTCCATTAGTATGATAAGTCATTTTTATTCCAGGGAAACATCTTGAATATCCATCTTAACCAAGAAAGGGGCGAATTGAAGTGGGGGATTTTTTTCTGCTGCCGTTGGGAGTGGAGAAAATATATCTCTCACACTTCATTTGGCCTGGATACGCTACTGCATGAGGTCTGTTCACTTCATTCTCTCAAGAAAGTATACAGCACCTAATGACAATAATATGTGATTTCTTCGTTTTTTACCTGGCACGACTACGAAAAAAACTAGAAGTCTGGGAGCCAGAAACAGTATAGGAGCCATGGGCCCATGGGATGTATATATTGGCCAATAACCAATATTTCGAGCAATTTCTCTGACGAGTCTTGGACTCATTGGAGAGCTAGAAACCACGTTTATCGCGTAGGACAGAAGAAAGTGTACCACAGAGCAGCCTGTGACATAAAAACAAAAACGCTCATGGATTAAGAGGTACACTTAATTATTAATACAGAAACATTTGCTGTTAACCAACAAAACAGATTAATGCAGACTTTAAACGTAATCCCACAGAGCTAGTAATTAAATCCATCCAGCTTCATTATTTTTCAACAAAGCCCCCGTGATTGCGTCCAGCTAGTCACAACAACCGACTGTTTAATGTTTCCGTTAACCACTGTCGTTTGTTTATATATACACCTGGAACTTAATTAAGCACCCCCTGAAATGTTTCATGACAGTGAAGTTGCTGTTACTGATTATTATGTTTAATGATTGCTGTGTCTAGCAGTACATTTCATTTCGTGAAACACGGCGTTTCTGGTTGATAGCGACCACAAACACATCATCTCGTCCACATGAAGCATGCAACCCACGAATGTCACAAAACACACTATCATTCAAATGCAATATTTTGGTATAAAACAATAAAATTCGTCACTTCTTTTATCAGTAAATGTTGACAAGCTATTGTCGGCAACTAGGTTATAGTCAATCTGTCATCAGCAGAATTGTCCGAAAAAATCAACAAACCAACGATGTTAAGGGCCGACCAGGGCCTGGACAACACCAAAGACCTTTCGTCGGGAAGATCGGAGTCTGGCACGACTAGTCATAACAACCGACTCTTTATTGCTTCCGTTAACCACTGTTGTTTGTTTATATAGTTACCTGCAATGTATATTATTATATTTATAAAAAGTTGTTTTTTTTAAAACGATAAATTGGAATACCAATTGTAAAGACCGACTCGAAAATGAACGCTGATCAAACCATACGCTGGAATCCAGTGAAGTTTTATAAATAAAAATCGTAGTGTCTAAGTATCTTCTCGAAGTTTATTTAATCCCCGAAAAGTAATATTGTTTTTATTCAGATAAAGATTTATATGAAGAATACAAACACAAAACTAAACAATAACAAATACAACAGATGGAGTCCTTGTGAACATTTGTATACTGGACGGAATGGTTTCGCGTGCCGAAGGCGCACAGGGACGGTTTTGGGGAACAAGTCCCTTTCGACCCTCAGTGACTGTATATGGGTAGAGTTCACATGTCTAGGCGTGTTGAATGGGGAAAAGGTTCAGGTGCTCGGCAGGTGTCTCCGATTGCGGCGTGATGGCTTCGTTGACATATCTCGGTTGAACCCTCGGGTGAGGACCAGTGTAGGAGGTTGGGTCCTCTCACAAAGGTACTACCTCTCCCCGAGGGTGCAGTGGTTCTAGGTTTTCAGGCAAGTAAATAGGTTTTCAGTCATGTAAAGTCTGCCACTTCGAGGATGATTTTGAGTGATGGCCATCATTGGCAAGTATAATCTGCCTCAGGCTGTCTCTGTTTGGTTAGACTCTTTGAACGAAAGCAACAACGACGACCCCTTTCGGGGACCACCAGAAAGAAGCCCCGAACTTCCCTGGTTCGGGGGCAGGCCTGCATTGTAATCCTATTGGGTTGGGACAAAAGATGCGCAATGCGCTTACAAAAAGGGGCAGAGGCGGGACGCAGGACCAACGCTCGCCTCCCTTAAAGTGGTCGACCACTTTTAGGGATGGATTGGAGGATGTTCAGGAACCATGGGGGTTACTGTTTCCACAACGGTTATAGTGTCCATAGCGGTTATTGGGGTGCTGGTCAAAAAGTATCTTCTGTGTACCTGCTTAAAAGAACAAGGCAGAATTAGTTTTCATTAGAATATGTGAAATATAAAAAAGATAAAAATGGCATATTTTGTTTAATTTATGATCTAATCTTTAGCTGAGTCGGTGAAGGCAGCCCTTTCTGGTAGAAGGCCACAGTTAAGCTGTTAATCTGCCTGTTAGTTCACCTTCTGAGGCTGAGAGTGAGTTTGCAGGGGGGGGGGGGGGGGTAACAGGTTTAGCACACTAAACCACACCCGAGGGTGTTTCTTTCCTGTTGTACCCTTCGCTGGTTGCGACCTTATTTAGGTTAGTTTGAGTTTATTTGGAGATGCCGGGGATCGCGAGCGTTTTATGTGGGCTGAGCTTCCGCGGCTGGGAATGAGATTGCAACGGGAGGGTAACAGGTTTAGCACACTAAACCACACCCGAGGGTGTTTCTTTCCTATTGTACCCTTCGCTGGTTGCGATCTTATTTAGGTTAATTTAAGGGTATTTGGAGGTGTCGGGGATCGCGGGCGTTTTTGTTCAGAGATAACATGTTTACACATAAACCTAATACAGTGTTTAAACGTGATCGGTGAAGGCAGCCCTTTCTGGTAGAAGGCCACAGTTAAGCTGTTAATCTGCCCGTTGGCTCTCCTTCTCGTTCCCTGTTTAGTTTTTAAACGTGATGTAATTTTGATAGAGTCGGTGAAGGCAGTCCTTTCTGGTAGAAGGCCACAGTTAAGCTGTTAATCTGCCTGTTAGCTCACCTTCTCGTTCCCTAGTTTTTCTCGAGCAGTTTTGGTTTTAAACAGTGTTAGGACGTGATCTAAATTTGGTTGAGTCGGTGAAGGCAGCCCTTTCTGGTAGAAGGCCACAGTTAAGCTGTTAATCTGCCTGTTAGCTCACCTTCTCGTTCCCTATTTATTATTAAGCGTGTTTAGTTTTTTACAATATTTAATCGTGATGTAATTTTAGGTGAGTCGGTGAAGGCAGCCCTTTCTGGTAGAAGGCCACAGTTAAGCTGTTAATCTGCCTGTTAACTCACTTTCGCGATCCCTATTTATTATTAAGCGTGTTTAGTTTTTTACAATATTTAATCGTGATGTAATTTTAGGTGAGTCGGTGAAGGCAGCCCTTTCTGGCAGAAGGCCACAGTTAAGCTGTTAATCTGCCTGTTAGATCATCTTCTCGTTCCCTAGTTTTTTCGAGCGGTCTTAGTTTTGATTGGAATTTTTGGGCTTTTGCGGCATTCGCAAATGGCTTCAAGTTCGGAAATTAGTTCACTGTCAGCTAGCCGGACATGATTTTTCGCGGCCAGGGTGGCTAGGCGGTCTTTAATGGTGGGGATATCGGACCTGTCGTGGGGTGTTTTGACTGGTGTGTCCCATGGGGCGCGGAGGGCGACTCTAAGCGCGTGATTTTGGACCTTCTGGAGTTTTCCCATATTAGTTTGGTTGAGGTCAGTTAGGATTATTGCCCCGTATTCGAGTACTGGGCGCATAAAGGCTTTGTATAGTTTGAGTAGGGTGGACTGGTTGGCTCCCCATGTAGTTCCCTTTAGCGTTTTCAGTAAGTTAATGCGTTTGGTTGCTTTTTTCGCCATGTCGTCGGTGTGTTTGTTAAAGGACAGTTTTTGATCAATGGTGATGCCCAGGAATTTCGCCTCTTTGCATTCTGGGAGGGTTTTATCCATTAGTTTTAGGTCAAAATCACGTTTGTTTGTCTTGTGTGTAAAGGTGATTCGTTGGGTTTTATTGGCGTTCAGCTTAATTCTCCATTTGGCACACCATTGTTCTAAGTCCTCGAGAGCGCGTTGCAGGGGTTTTTGGAGCAGATTGGCCGTATTGTTAGAATCCCAAAGGCCCTTATCATCCGCGAATTGGGAGACTTGAACACGATCCTGGAGAAATTAAGACCATTTACATAGATGATGTAAAGGAGGGGGCTTAGGACGGATCCTTGGGGGGGGGGTGCCTGCTTCAAGGGGACACTGTCAGACATTTCATTGTTCACTCTGACTTTAATTTCGAGATCATTTAGGAAAGAGGATAGTAATCTGAGCAATTTCATGGGGAGTCTCATTTTTAATAATTTGTAGCGCATTCTATTGTGCCAAACAGAGTCAAATGCTTTTTCGACGTCTAACAGGACAGCCGCGCCTATTTGCTGATTGTTGATCGCGGTTTTCATTTGAGTGACTAATCGGTAAACATGCTCGATGCCTTCTTTACGGTTTCTATATGCTCTTTACCACTTATTGAAAAAAATCATTGTCTTCAAGGTGCCCCCATTTGTATACAAGTGGTCAGGGGGCTTATATACATATGTATATGGTTGATGTATACTTTCCCTTCTAATCTCATTGGTCTTGCAGAGTGGTTTTGTACCATTTTAATATGGGAGTAACCCTATCATCTGAATAACTGTCAGCAGGACTTCTTTGAAGTCCCGGCCGCTAGTCAGCCGCCGATAATTTTGCCCTATATATAACTCTATACATAAACAGACAAATTAGTTAATTATTTTAGTGGAGTAACTGCCAAATATACGTGATGTGCAGTATGGTTATAAACAAACAAAAAAGAGACATTGGGGCGTAAATACAGAAAAAAGAAAGAAGAAACCTGTCGGGTATTTCTTGCGTATATCCATTAACCCTTTACCTAACGTAACGGCCAAAACCGGCCAGCGCTATTCTCAAAAATCGCCTATTAATTTTCATTATTTATTTCATTTTTTGTCTCAAAAACATAGGTTATGACCCCTCGTTGGAACGAGCTCGTCGAGCTCGTTCCAACGAGGGGTCATAACCTATGTTTTTGAGACAAAAAATGAAAAAAATTAGTTATTCAAGAATTATTTTTGCAAGTGTCGTCTGCTTTTCATGTTAGGTAAAGGGTTAAGGTACTAGACTGTTTTCTATTTTTTATGCATGAGTACTGTAGTAGTTCTATTTTAACCTTTTACTTGCGTTAAAAACAACACAAATAAAAACCCCAAACTTTTGTATTTGTTTCATATTATTCCTAAGAAGGCTGAGAGACAAGATTATTTGCTTTCTATCTTCACTGCACCAACTCAGTTTTAAATGACTCTGTGTTAAAACTAAAAAGCGGAACTATTTTCGCCCATCGTTCTTATATAGTCGTTGACTTTTTTGGTTGGTGTTCATAATGCGATAGCATTTAAATTAAATGATAATATTTAACTTCTTCAATAAGAGCCGTGTAACTTGGTTTGCATCCTCCCACTTTGCAGGAATAAATGTACTTTTTAAAAAGAAGTATAAGTAAACTTATTATTTCCTCACCAGTATTTGTTGGAGTGTGTTGCCATATGAGAATGAATGCTGGTGTAAGTGAAAATGGCATATTGCACTTCTCACTTAATTGTTCTTGAAGTAATAATAATCGAAGAAGGGGGATCTAGTAGGAAAATTCGGAAGGTGGCGTCAGGACAGGGCTGCGTAGAGTCAGGCCAGAGTCGGCGTAAGGCTGCCAAGGTTGCTAGGCGGTGCTTAGAGAAGAGAACAGGTTCAGTGTGTTAGATTCCGATACCCTGGGGATGCGAGGGGGACATTGGGGGGGGGGGTGTGACTGCTGATATGATAAGCCAGATGGGGTAAGGGCGGTGAAAAGAAAGAGGGGCCAGAGGTATGCAAAACGAGGCGAGTAGCACATGATATAGGAACTGGGGGGGGGGGGGGGGGGGTAGAAGAAGAAAATTAGTTGTAGCGAAGAGTAGCATTGTACGTGGGATTGACAACGTGGTTTGTGGTCCTGACAGTTCTAATCGAACAGTCTTGTGCTTTCCGGGGGCGAAGGTGGAGGATCTGAGGGACCGGGTAGATCGTATTGTGGCAGGGTCAGGATCGAAACCCGTAGTGGTGGTCCATGTGGAGACCAACAATATCAGGGAGAGAAGGTCAGTAAGTTTGGTGGTGTCGTATAGAGGTTTAGTCAGCAAACTGTTAAGTAGGAATGCAAGAGAAGTTGTATCCGGGGTCCTTCCTGTGCTTGGAGGTGGGGACGAACGGAACTCAAGGATTTTGACGCTGAATGAGGAGTTGGAGGACTACTGTATTGACCTTGGGATGCCCTTTATCGACCATTGGGACACGTTTTGGGGCAACGCGAGCATGTACGGGCGTGACGGGCTGTACCTTAGCAGGATGGGGAAACGGGTATTTGGGGATAAAATTTTAAGGGTAGCGGAGCCTTTTTTGGAGAGGAGCGGGGTGGAAGGCCAGAGACAAGTATAACAAGAGTGAACACAGGTGGGGTGAACAAGAGCGAGGGAAACAGAATAAGTTTACCAAGGCTAGCGCCAGAAAACAATGAAATCAGTACGCAGAAGCCAATGAATCTCTGTACCCTGAAAGTGGGTTATAGCAATATCCAGGGTCTCCACCGGAAAGTACGTGAAATTGCGACATTGATCGCGGCGGAGGACTTTGATGGCATGGACCGAAGCGAGACGTGGGTAAGACACGAGGAACGAGTAGACCAAGTAAGGGGGTGCGTGTGGATAGGTGTAGAGCGAACGGAAGGCCAGAAAAAAAGGGGGGGGGGAGGGGTAGGCATGTACATTAAAGAGGATTTAAAACCGTCGCTGATCACAGACCTGGAAGATGTCAGCACCTTGGCTGAGGTATCGAAAGAAATTGGATGGGTAAAGATCAATCTCAGAAACAAAAGTGTTGCCCTTGGGATTGTGCACTGTGCGGTGGAGGGAAGCAAACCCTAGTGGAATGACTCGATATACTCAACACTAAGGTCCAATATCACAGAACTAGAAAACAGGGGGCTCGGTATAGTTCTGATGAGTGACTTTAATGGACACATAGGTGATAAGGAAGAAGGCATAGAGGGCGGGGACAAGAAAGTCAACAGGAATGGAAGGAAGCTGTTGAACTTCACAAACGAGCTTGGTCTGAAGATTCCGAACAGGGACGCGAGGTGTAAGGGGAAATGGACCTGGGAGAGGAACGACAGAAAATCAATAATCGACTATATTATCACAGATATTAATTTATGGAGGGAGGTGATAGGGGTAGAAGTGGATGATGAGGGTAAAATGGAGATGGATAGTGATCACAATTTGATTACAGTGACGATCAGGGCCAAAAACCTAGTAAAAAGCAAAGGAAGCTTCGAGGAGATTTGGGAACTCAAAAAGGATGCCGACTGGGCGAAATTCGAAGAAAATTTGAAACCAAAGCTTGCAACCGTACACAAGGGGGGCAGTGTCCAAAAGATGGCCGATGACATGGTTGCGAGCCTAGTGGAGGCAGGGAAGGAAAGTGTAGGAAAGATTAGGGTGCCAACACGGGAACTTGGGTACAGAGTGAACGAAGAACTGAAAAGGGTCATAAAGGGTAGGGAAGCTAAATGTGCTGCATACAGGAGAAGTAGAAAACTTAAGGGGGCGGAAAGCAACGAGGCCACGGTAGCAAAGGAAGAATACCAACAAGCACGAAATAAAGTAAACAAGATTAAAGACGATAATCGGAGAGTGCGAAATAGCAGTCTTATTAGGACGATAAGAATGACGGGGGGGGGGGGGGGGGGGGGGGTCGAGTTCGAACGTATTTTGGAAATGGGTGAATAAACGTAACAAAGGAAGTAACCCACAGAGTATTAAAGTAGATGGCAGAGTTACAGACGTCAAGATCAAATCGCATTAGAACTAGTCAAACGCTGGGAAAAGGTAAACGATAAGCGATGGGGCATGGGGAAACCACCGGAGTGTCCGCACCAGGTCGAGGAAAATCTATCGAACTTCGTGTGCAGCGAAATTAAAACGGAGGAGGTGCGAAAGGTGATGTCCAAATTAAAGAATGGAAAAGCGGGAGGGGTGGACGAATTTCCTAACGAGTTTATCAAAAAAGGGGGAGAGGAACTTTTGGAAAGCCTAAGTGTCCTATTCAATTTAGCCATAGAAAAACAAGAGGCCCCAAAGGAGTGGAGAGAAAGCAAAGTGACATTTATTCACAAAAGGGGGGGGGGGGGACGTTTTGGATAATTATCGAGGGATCTCTGTCAGTAGCAACATTGGAAAAGTTTTCTGTAAAGTCCTGTATGGAAGATTAGAGGAGGTGATTGAGGAGAAGGGTTTCTTGGGAGATATCCAGAATGGCTTCAGGAAGGGAAGGAGAGTCACTGACCACCTTTTCGCGCTATCCCAAATGATAGAATCCGCAAAAGCAAAAAAGAAAAAGATGTTTATGACCTTTTTGGATGTTAAAAAGGCATACGATAGAGTATGGAGGGAGGGTATGTAGCGCAAGCTTGAGGCTCTGGGCTTGGGAGGCGAGTTTGTTGGAATTATGAAAGCATTATATAAAGATGTACAGAGTGAACTTAACCTGGGAACATAACAACAAAACGTGTGCCTATGGAGATAGGTCTAAAACAGGGGTGTATCCTTTCGACAATTCTTTTTGCATTGTACATCAGAGGTTTAGGAGATGAACTCCTGCATAGCGACGAGGGGGTAGCAGTTGGGGACTTGAAGATCCCAGGGCTATTTTTTGCAGACGATATGGTGCTAGTGTCAGAAAGCGAAGAGGGGCTAGCGAAAATGCTGGGAATTGTTGGGAAATATGGTAGCAAATGGAGAGTAGAACTTAATGAAAGCAAGAACAAAGTTATACCCGTGGGCCTCAAAGTGGACCCCACTCGAAGGTGGAGAGTGGGGGAGTTCTGTATTCCGGAAGGTGGCAGCAAACTTCTTAGTGTGGGAGAGACAGGTGACTACGCGTATCTGGGGGTAAATATAAACATCACAGGAAGAGGCATCTACCGAAACCACACAAATAAATTGATTCTGAAGGGGCGGCGAATCCTTAACCAAATGAAACTTATAGGGAGAAACAGTTTCAATAAGGTTTTCATGGGGAAAACCATTTGGAAAATGGTGGGTCTGCTAAGTATAACATATGGAACGGAAGTGGTACCCCTAAACCAGACGGCTGTAAAGAGCTTGAAATTCCTGCAGAACGACGCAGGCCGATGGATAACGGGGTCGAGTAATGCCGCAGCACTAGAAGCAATCAGGGGTGAGCTTGGGTGGATGAGGATCAAGGACAGGATAGACTTATTGAAACTCGGTTATCTTAATTATTTGGTAAATCTCCCCGACAGCCGATGGTGTAAAGTAATGTTCCTGCGAATTTTCAACTCAAATATCAAGACAGGATGGATGGTCCAAGTGAGGGAACTAACAGAGAACTACCCATTGGAGATCTCGGACCTAGACGTTGGGGCAAACCAGGGTAAAAAAATCGTCAGAGAAAGGGTCACGGGGGATGGTAACCTCAGTTGGCGAGAGGGGGTCAAATCAAAGAGATCTTTGGGTGGCCTGCGTGATAAAGAGAAGCCTGGTTTTGAAGAGTACCTTGATTGCACCTTGGGGGGGGGGGGGGGGGGGGGTCACTGTTGTTCAAGCTGAGGTCGCGGTCCCTGGAGCTGAGGGGGAAAATTTGGAAAAACAATGAAAAGGAGTGCCAGATGTGTAATTTGGGCGTGGTGGAGACCCTGGAACACTTTCTTCTAGAATGCCCAAAATGCCAGTCTAAAAGAATAAGATTCACTGGGAGTATAATGGGGAAGTGGGTGGGAGAATGAAGCACATGTGGTTAGTGGGAGACTCAAAGGAGAGGGTTAATATGCTAATCGGAGAGATTGGGAAGAATGGGGCAAGGGATGTCATCAAGCAGTTCGTCTCCGAGTGTTGGGAGGAGAGAAGAAGCGTGGGAATAGGGAGGCAGTTGGGAGTACAGGGATAACCAAGACCTTCTTATCCGAGAACCGCGACAAATCAGCGGCCAGCCAAAGTGTTGTTGTATAATAAAATTGTCTTTATACATGGGCTCATTCAAAGAAAAGGTGCCAAACAGTCTCTTGCGTATTACCACAAAAGGCGCATAGTTCGGTTTCTGAAACTTTACAATTAAAAAGTTTTGAATTGATATATAAAATACAATGCAGAATTTTATTCTGCAAGCTTTTCGGGTATGTATCATCAGTAAATGAAAATGAGTGCCTGTAAATTAGCTGCCAGTCATCAGGTTGTGAACTAAGACCTAAACGGTTATTCCACTTTTCTTGGGTTTGTGTAGGGGCCGTGATAAACATTTTTTAAAAATAACAGGTAAAAAATCTGACAAACATCTTGGCATTTTTTTTAAAGTATCTAAATTTGGGCAATGTATTGTTTCTAATTTATCGCAGTCTTTTACACTAGCTTTCCGTGAATTTGATATAGCGTTGAGTAAGCCATAGTATACAGTGAAAGGGGTTGTTATATTGTATTCCCTACGGAAATCTGCATGAGATAGAAATTGTTTGTCAGAACAAAAAAAGGTCGTTGACGAAAAAAATTTCTTTATCACACCAGGTTTTGTAAAAAATAATTTATTGTCAACCTTTATGTTTTTATTATAAAAGAGCGATTCTTAAAGAATTTCTGCTGGAGTGTTTATTGTTTTTGTGGCCAAAAGAAACCATGCCTTTATAACGTCACTCCAGAAAGAGTTTGTACAATCACTCACTTTACTTAATCCCTCTTTGTGCATATACCATACTTTTTCACTTCCAAAATATTCAAGATCGCCCAGAATAAGTAAGATTTAGTGACCACTGCTTGGACACAGGTGTATGGAGTGATAGAGGACTGGGCTTAGATGTATGGAATGATTTGATTGGCCGACAGACTGTGTTCATAAAAAGGAAGCAGTGGCAATGATGAGATCTAACGTCGAGGATAGCCAGAACAATGTAAGGTAATTTCCATCTGACAATGCCAAGAAATCCACGAGCCTGGAATGCGTAAAGGAGTGGTAATTTTAAGTAGTTGTCACTTGTCAGGTCCTTTCCGCTGATTCGTAATACTCCCGTACATTCAAACATACCCACCGAACACACCCCACTATCTTAGAGATCACACGACCTTATAATAGGCACGTGACAGCATAGAAATCGAAATGAAAGCATCCAACATACAAAATCCTTTCAACACGAGCTGTGCATGAAAAATGCGTATCACCATGGCAATGACGCCACGATATTGCCGCTCATGCGGACTACCATGATAACAAACGTGGCACCCACAACGCACCGAGAAACTACGTCGCTTACATGGTGAGGCAAACCAGGGAAGAATTGTACCAGGCGTAGCACTCACGCAACTTGAGTGAACCCTAGACACTTTTACACTCTTGACAATATTGGACACGGACGCCGACGCTAACTGACGCCCACGCGACCAGGATATTACTTCACCCTACTGCATAGTAGGCGAGATAAAAACTAAAATCCCCAGGCAGCACGTTTTAACTACGACTGACAAATCGCCAGCTCAAGAGAATCGCCGTACATTAACAAATATTTAGTCTGTGTGAAACACACAGACTATTGTTTTTGCACGGTTTCTTTTTCTTTTTTTTTTTTTCTTTTTTTTTTCTTTTTTTCTTCTTCTCCTTCTTCTTTCTTCTTCTTCTTCTTCTTCTTCTTCTTCTTCTTCTTCTTCTTCTTCTTCTTGTTCTTCTTTTTCTTCTTCTTCCTCTTCTTCTTCTCCTTCTTCTTCTTCTTCTCTTCTTCTTCTTCTTCTTCTTCTTCTTCTTCTCCTGTCTTCTGTCTTCTCATCACTTTTTTGTCCGCAAGATAACTCGAAAACGAATTGTTCTATCTCGTTGATTTTTGTCATGCTGATAGACAGCCACAAGTTCTCGGCCACCTATGTTTTTCAGATTCCTGGGGTATCAGGGGTGACTGCAGGGGTGATTTGAAAGTGGGTCACGACCATATCTCAGACGTAGTATGACCTACAGACCTGGGACCAACACCAAATGAGTCGACATTCGACGGAGGTTCAAAATATGGGTCAAGGTCACGGAGGTCATCCTGGGGTCATTGAGTGCATTTTTCAGAATTGCTGGAAATCACATTTTTTGAACCCCTAAAGTATCCCTGACGTACACACATGCATTTTGACGTAAAAAAGTGGGCGTGGCCAAAATTTTTGAAAGTGGGTCACGCTCATATCTCAAGCATGGTATGACGTATGGACCTGGGACCAACACCAAATGAGTCGACACTCGATGGAGATTCAAAATATGGGTCAAGGTTACGGAGGTCACTTGTGGTCATTGAGTGCATTTTTTCAGAATTGCTGGAAATCACATTTTTTGACTCTCTAAAGCATTCCTGAAGTCCATACATTCATTTTTACGTAAAAAGTTGGTGTGGCCAAAATTTGTGAAAGTGGGTCATGCTCATATTTCAAGCATGGTATGATGTATGGACCTGGGACCAATACCAAACGAGTCGACACTCGATGGAGATTCAAAATTTGGGCCAAGGTCGAACAGGAGTCACGAGGGCTATTACCAGAATTGCTGGAAATCATATTTTTGAACCTCCTTGTGCATTCCCTTGATTGGTCCCTTTGAATACTGTGAAGATATATACCTTATCTGGTTTCTTGGAAAAAATTAACTGATTTTTGAATGAATATCTATAAATACTGTCATTGAAAACCTATTTTTTATTTCTTTAAAACTATTTTATCCCCAAAATAAGCCTCTAAAGTATTCCCATTACATTCATAGAGGGGCACGGTGGCTAAGCAGTTAGAGGTGCAGGCTGCAAGCTGAGAGGTTCGCAGTTCGAATCCTATCTGCGGCAACTGTCTTGTGTCTTTGGGCAAAAAACACTTCACCCCCATTGCCCACATAATGGCATAGTGATGTTGTGTACTAAGACATACTGCATGCCGATGATACACTTGCACTAACCCTGCTTGTGTGGAGTTAGCATGTTGGGGATCCAGACAGTTGCTTGTTGTTGTTGTTTGGTGGTTCTCTGTGTTCTCTGGTTTCCTCCATCCGTAAAAACTGTAGGACACGAGGCGGGCCTAGCTGTTGAAGTGTCGTTAAACCCCAATAAATTAATAACATTCATAGAATGTCTTCTATGCACGATTTGTCAACATGATAACCCAAATACAATCAATCCTATCTCAATGTTTTTGGTATACTGATAGAGTGCCTACCATTGGTACTTGGTCATCTATGATTTGGAGGCATGTGAGGCCTTCGGGCTCTAGATGTTAAAAATATGTTTACAACATTTACTGGGAAATGAGTTAGCTGAAGCAGAAACCATTATCTAAAACAGAAATCTCCAGAGAGAAAGCTGAGATAGAATTCTTTGTTACATTGAACAGCACTGTATATTTATGTTGTATCATGTTACAAAACTTCACTCTCAGTCATTGAAGAGAGAGAGAAACCTTCTTTTTTCAAAGCATTTTTTTTTAAAATCTATTTATTCTCAATCATAACTCATGATTGAGAGGTTTTGGGATGGAGTGGTGTGTGGCTTTCTCGAAACATCTATCACAGTTACAAAGTAATAAAATGGAATATTTGAATGGTCAGATTTTAACCCTCTTAATACTTCGATGTGAGTAAAAAAATATCTTTAATATAACTCATGGCTACAGAATGTTTTTTCACTCTCTTTTCTGAAACATTTAATTCTATGTGGAATGGGACACCTTTTCAGTGTGCTTTTCAAACTAAGGGACTCTTAACCCTTTAGCCAACATAACGGCAAAAACCGGTCAGCTTTAAACACAGAAATGTCTATTCAGTTTTAATTACTTTTTCATTTTAGCTTGAAAAACATATCTTATGATCCTTCATTGGAATGAGCTCATTTTTTTAAAGGATTATTTATTTATTGGTGTTTAATGTCACATATTTCTGCACAGTGGTTTACCATGACCAGGACAGTTTTACGGGCGGTGAAAGCCAGAGTACCTGGGGAGAACCTCCGGGCAACAGCGAGCAACTATCAGATTCCCCACATACTAACTCCACACAAGCAGATTTAGCATTGGTTGAATACAGGTGCACCATCGATGTGCAGTACGCTTTAGTACACATCGCTACCATGCACCCACGTGGGAAATGGGGTGAAGTGTCTTGCCCAAGGACAGAGTGAGGACCGCTCGACTTGCAGCCTACACCTCTGCCAACTCAGCCACTGCGCCCCCATTTAACCCTTTACCCAACGGAGACGATAGCAAAATTTATTATTTCAAATATCATTTTTATCAAATTTTCCAAACAATTTCAACAAAACCATATCATGGGACCCCTCGTTGGAACTAATATTTTTTCAACTTCTCAATTTGCATATTACGCGGGCGGATGCGGCCGGTTCGTTGGGTAAAGGTTTTTTTTATTTTTATTGGTGTTTTAAGGTCACATATTTCTGCACAATGGCTAACCATGACCGTGACAGTTTTACTGGTGGAGGAAGCCGGAGTACCCGGAGAGAACCACCGAGCAACGGCGAGCAACTGTCAGCTCCCCAATATACCAACTCCACACAAGCAGGGTTAGCATTGGTTGAAGACAGGTGCACCATCGACGTACAGTATGCCTTAGTACACATCGTCACCGTGCCCCTACGTGGGCAATGGGGGTTAAGTGTCTTGCCCAAGGACACAACGCGGTTGCCGCAGGTGGGATTCGAACCGAGGACCTCTCGGCTTGCAGCCTGCACCTCTACCATCTGGGTAAAGGGTTAAAGGATTAAAATGGAATATTTAAAGCGAATATTTTAACCCTCTGAAAATCTTAATATGGGGGTACATTGGCGCTGTGTACTAAAGCGTACTGCACTTCGATGGCAATAAGTCTTCAGACAGGCTCTTGGGGGTCTTCAAGGCCTTTCAACGTCTACATTCCAACATTACTGAACCTTTTTTACTTGCAATATATATTTCCAGAGGTACCATGCATGCACTTCATCATTGCCTTGCTAATATGGACATTTGCCATCACCTACAAATATGGCAGATCCGGAGTTGGTGGAGCCAATATTTATAAAGTAGTTTGTGCTCATACTTCAGGTTTAGTATGACCTATAGTAATGGTACCTACACCAAATGAGTTGAAACTTGCTGGAGGTTCAAAATGTGGTCCACCTCTATGCGGTCAAGAGAGGTCATTAAATGCATACTTTTTCTTCCTATTGGGAATTTCATTTTGTACCAATTAATGCAGTTCTGAATATTGTACTCATCAATCATTCAAATAAATGGTAGCGGCAGTAATGTCCATTTCTGATTCCTTGATCGAACCCTATATATGGTGTGCACATATATGCCTTTTCGGGTTTCTTAGAAAAATTGTTCTGATTCCTGTATGAATATTTTCTCCATGAAAGAATTTCACAAAAAGCAGTAGGGAGAAAGCTGTGACTGTCACATACAATAACATGATCTATTTATTTAATCTCATTGTACAGAATTAATTCCCAAACCAAGTTAATATAAAAACAAACAACTTGATAATGAAGAATTCCAGTATACATGTAATTGTAAAACTACACTACAGATTTGTTATTTAAACCTATCACAATACTGTCAGGATGCCGGTAAAAGATGCAATACTGACATAGTTGAATGTTCTGTTAACTGTGTTAGTGCTATGACTGTTTAAAATTAATTTATTAGAGAAGTTCTAGTTTTATGTATGCCTTGTTCAGGTCACTAGATGCTATTTTAAGAGCAGGCTTTCAAATGAGCTCTTGGGTTTTTTTAAGGTTTTTATGACAATATCTCCGACATAGAGTCTATGCACCCTTTGTCAGCGCGACAACTCAAATACGGACCGTCCAATCTCTATGCATTTTGCCATGCTGGTTAACAATAACCAGTTTGCACTCATCTATGTTTTTTTCACCCGTTCGATCTGAATGTCCGATGACAGATCTGAAGTTGGTGGAGCTATTATTTCAAAGTGGGTTGCGCTCATTCTTCAATGTAGATGTGGACATGGGACTACACCGACTGAGTTAAACATTGCTGGAGATTCAGTATATGGTCCACCTGAATGAGGTCATCAAGTGCATATTATTCAGAAAGACTGGGAAATGCATTTACACCTTAATGTATTTCTAAAGTTTATGAATGTATTTCATCACTCAAATTCGTGGGCAGAGCCAAAATTGTCCATTTCTGATTCGTGTATCGAACCCTTTAAATGCTGGTCACATATATGCCTTTTCTGGTTTCTTATAAACATTGTTCTGATTCCTGTATGAATATCTGTAAATACTGTTAACGAAAAACCCATTTCTGATTTGTTAAAAAATATTTTACACCAGAAGATAAGCCTCCATAAATTCTCTTTCTGTAGAGTTTATTCCTGATACTTTAACCCTTTTCACACAGACTTGAATTTACTGGATGCAGTAAATTCTGTTTCTCTAGTCGTAATGTCAGTTTGTGAATAAACATTCCTAACGTGAAAGGTAGGCCCTTATATGCGTTTCACATCCGATCGCAGCTTTTTTTAATTAGTCTGTGTGAAACACACAGACTATTGTTTTTGCACGGTTTCTTTTTCTTTTTTTTTCTTCTTCTTCTTCTTCACGCCCATATCTCAGGTGTGGTATGACCTACAAACCTGGGACTGACACCAAATGAGTCGACACTCGATGGAGGTTCAAAATATGGGTCAAAGTCACGGAGGTCACCTAGGGGTCATTGGGTGCATTTTTCATAATTGCTGGAAATCACATTTTTTGACCCCCTAAAGCATTCCTGATGTACACACATGCATTTTGACGTAAAAAAGTGGGCGTGGCCCCAAAATTTTTAAAAGTGGGTCACGCTCATATCTCAAGCATGGTATGACGTACGGACAGGGGACCAACACCAAATGAGTCGACACTCAATGGAGATTCAAAATATGGGTCAACGTCACGGAGGTCACCTAGGGGTCATTGAGTGCATTTTTCATAATTGCTGGAAATCACATTTCTTGACCCCTTAAAGCATTCCTGATGTACACACATGCATTTTGATGTAAAAATAGTGAGCGTGGCCAAAATTTTTGAAAGTGGGTCATGCTCATATCTCAAGCATGGTATGACATATGGACCTGGGACCAACACCAAATGAGTCGACTCTCGATGGAGATTCAAAATATGGGTCAAGGTCACAGAGGTCACCTAGGGGTCATTGAGTGCATTTTTCAGAATTGCTGGAAATCACATTTTTTTACCCTTAAAGTATTCCTGACATACACACATGCATTTTTACGTAAAAAAGTGGGCGTGGCCAAAATTTTGAACGTGGGTCACTCCCATATCTCAGGCATGGTATGACCTACAGACCTGGGACCAACACCAAATGAGTCGATACTCGATGGAGGTTCAAAATATGGGTCAAGGTCACGGAGGTCAACTAGGGGTCATTGAGTGCATTTTTCAGAATTGCTGGAATTCACAGCCTCCAATTTCCTGATACAGTAAATTCTCCCCAAGCAATACGATGTTATGTTCACACTGGAGACTATGTAAACACCAGTGGAGTAATCTGTCAAAATGAAATCTGACCTTGTCATCATAATGGGATGTTAGTTCCTGAAACTAAGTTGAGAGAAACCCTTTGCCTTACAAGGAAATAAATTGTAAATTTTTCAGTTCACTGCTTTTAACCCTCTCCAGACTTCTATGTGGATTGCACATATTTTATTTCAGGCAGAATAAAGTTAACCTTTTCCATAAAACAGCACTGAATAATTGTTGAAACCTATCACAAAACTGTCAGGGTGCCGGTAATAATGCAATACTGGCATGGTCGACTGTACTATTAACTGTGTTAGTGCTATGACTGTTTAAAACTAATTTGTTAGAGGAGTTCTATAGTCTTTCACTGCGCTCATCTCTGCCTCACCGAGAGTGCAGACACCTTTGGTGTCAAAGTGCCATTAAGAGAATGTCTCTGATTTGTGCCGTTCCATCCCTCCGGAGTGCAAAAACAGGTACTGTCAGCTGAGAAACTTAATGTTTTTCGCTTTATTTTCATAACATTTAATTCTATGTGGAATGGGACACCTTTTCAGTGTGCCTTCCAAAGTAAGGGATTCTTAACCCTTTAACGAACATAACAGCGAAAACCGGTCAACATTATCCACAGAAACGTCTATTTAGTTTTAATTACCTTTTCTTTTTTGCTTGAAAAAACATAGCTTATGACCCTTTATTGGATTGAGCTCATTTTTTAAAGGATTATTTAATTATTGGCGTTTAATGTCACATATTTCTGCCCAGTGGCTAATCATGACCACGACAGTTTTTCAGGTGGAGGAAGTCGGAGTACCCGGGAAGAACCACCGGGCAACAACGAGCAACTGTCAGATCCCCCACATACTAACTCCACACAAGCAGGGTTAGCATTGGTTGAAGACGGGTGCACAATCGATGTGCAGTACGCTTTAGAACACATCGCCACCATGCACCCACGTGGGCAATGGGGTGAAGTGGCTTGCCCAAGGACAGAGTGAGGACCTCACGCCTTGCAGCCTGCACCTCTGCCAACTGAGCCACTGTGCCCCCATTTAAAGGATTAAAATGGAGTATTTAAAGGGAATATTTTAACCCTCTGAAGATCTTAATATGGGGGCATTATTCAGAAAGACTAGGGAATGCATTTTATTACACCTTAATGCATTTATAAAGTTTATGAATGTATTTCATCACTCAAATTAGTGGGCAGAGACAAAAATATCCATTTCTGATTCGTGTATCAAACCCTTTGAATGCTGGTCACATATATGCCATTTCTGGTTTCTTATAAAAATGTTCTGATTCCTGTATGAATATTTTCTATCCCCTTCCTTTTGTCTTGACGATAACTCAAAAACAAATCATCTGTCCTGGGGGCGCGGTGGCTGAATTGGTAGAGGTGTAGGCTGCAAGCCGAGAAGTCCACAGTTCGAATCCCACCTGCGGCAACCGCGTTGTGTCCTTGGGCAAGACAATTCTTCCCCATTGCCCACGTGGGGGCATGGTGACGCTGTGTATTAAGGCGTACTGCACGTCGATGGTGTACCTGTCTTCAACCAATGCTAACCCTGCTTGTGTGGAATTAGTATGTTGGGGAGCTGACAGTTGCTCGCCGTTGCATGGTGGTTCTCTCCGGGTATTACGGCTTCCTCCACCCGTAAAACTGTCGTGGTCATGATATGCAGAAATA